>JBDJHY010000094.1:7998722-8009952 GCA_039654485.1 Withania somnifera
CTCAAAATAAAAAAATTGAAATAATCAAACCGATTAATTTAAAATTGACTTTAAGAATATCAATTAATTCCAAACTTAAAAGAATTACATTTGAATTTAATCTTGTAAAATCAAAAATAAAAATCTAAAATAAAAGTTGAACTGTCTCGATATCCACCGTAGGGATAAGCATATAATGTCGTCGAAATTATTCCAAAAGAATTTTTCAAAAGTTGAAAAATACGAGTGGAAATCTAATAAGTTTAAATCTTTTACGCTATGATTCAAATTGCAACATTTTGAATTATTTTTTTTTCTAAAAATGCTAAATTTTGAAAGAAAAAAAAAAGTGCTTCTAGAAAGTAGCAGACAGTTTTAAAATTAAAATACTTTAAAAAAATTTGATCGAATACTAATTATTTCTTAAAAGTATTTTTTTAATTTTATTGGCCAGACACAAACTAATTTTCACCAAAAATACTAAATATATTTTTAAAATAAAAATTCTACAAATTAAGATAATTTAAAAAATTTAACCAACTATATTATAAATCTGTACCTCAATATTATTGACGTGTGGCGTGATTGGGTTTCACAGGTAGAGTAGAGTATGGTAGAATTGTGACTTTTGACTCTGACTATGTCATAGTTTGGTTCATATGGCATGAGACTGAAATGCACAACTATTGTAGATAACCTAAGTTTGTGTCATCCCAACTCCCAGTATTATTTGTTTCAAATTCTCACCACTTGAAGCTATCACCACATTCATCATTTTATTTTATTTTTTGGTTCAACAGACTCGTCTTTTAAGAAAAAGTACTTTAAATACAATTTTTTATTTTTATTTCTTTTAATTATTTCAAAAGTAAATATAAAGAAAAGACAAAAATAAAAAATATATCCATATTTTAATTGAACTTTGAATTATTAAGTTATGTTGAATTACAAAAAAAAATATTCAACAATTGGAGGAAGTAATATACAATAATTTTTAAAACAATTTTCCTTAAGACATTATCATTGTTTAGTAGGAAAATACGTGGTAAGAGAGATTGCAAGGCATGAAGCACCATGGTTGGTGAACTATCCAGCATCCTTATTAGTTACCAACCACAACTGTGTGGGACCAAAATTTCGTTCCTTTCCTCTTCCTGTACCTTGAGACATTTTTCAATACTATATTTATATGATACACGCTAATCATACTGCAAATTTCTGACAGTAACGAACAATGCCAGCACCTGGACATCAAAGAGTATAACTTTAGAACAACATTTTTTTTAGATAATTAAGATATTCAACCTGCTCAATACACCAATTCAAGTACACTTCCCTTTTATTAATCAAACTGCTGCAGTTAAATTGAAGTATAGAAGCGAATATACGAGTCTTTCCCAAACTAACGTACATCACAATTCTGAATAAAAAATAAGAGAACAGAAAAAGCTCATAAAGAATCTATAGCTATTTAAAATTTACATGAAAGACCTTGATATATTCACTCTGATACCAAACATGGCTGCAGGGAAGGGATTACGGAAATTTGTGTCAACTAAGACTCAAAAGTGTGCTTGTGTGTTTACTCTTTGGCTAGTTTCTGTGCAATATAAGTCTCAGCAATGCAAATAGTTCAATCTGGAACATCTGTAGACGTAAGCTGATTATACAACTGGCAGATTCTGTCCATGCAATTGGTTCATAGTCAATCACAATATTTTTTGGCAACGCAACAGATAATAGACCGATAAATGGAAATAACTACTATGCTAAGTATATACAGAAGTCTTCCAGCATTGCTTTTCCTGTACAAAGTTTGACCAGCAAGAGGAAGTGTTTGACGAAGCCTAATGAAGGATTACCCAAATTCAATCAGCACATTCTCCTGCAGCATTCATCCTTCTGGTATTATTAGCTATACCTTCATTTTTTGTTCAGACCCAGTAGGAGAGAAACTAGTCATTTGGCAGATTTGTGGCACTAGATGAATCAGAAAAGTACATACTCTTTTCAATTTTTCCATCACAGCATCCGCAAAGGATTAAGCATGAAATTTGTAGTATCTTCCGTCCTTTCAACAACTAGATAAATGATGGGGGAATTCCCAATCTTTGTTAAACTTCATGAGAAGGTCCATCTATGACAGATGAAGCAGAAAAAGAGGGAAACCAGAGTTCTATACGGGTTCCTCCAGTTCCAATTGCAGCATCGTTTACCCTTGGTGAGATCACCCTCACTACACATCCATAACTCTCCAGTATTTCTCGAGAAACAGTTAGTCCAGCCACAAAGTTCCATGTCATGTTGTCCTCTACCTTATCTTCAGAAAATAGGTCAGCCCCAAATGGCGCTAGAGAGTGCATCTGTGTCTATTAAAAGTAAAAGGAGACAATACTTCAATTCTATACACACTCAAACCAGTTGATAGATTTGGTCATGAGCATACTCCTTAGCTATTATTAACTACATAATTTTATTTAATCTGCCACACTGTTTCATCTTAATATCAGGCATTGTCTCAGAGATCGTTTTATTGAATAGATTTCATGACACATACCATATAGTGCATATCAAGGCCATCATCGTCAATTATAACAAGAGCACCCCCTGCAGGTGCTCCAGTGGCAACAATTTCAACCTTCCCACCAGCTTGTATACGCAATAAAGCACCCTCGATCAAATTACCCAAAGCCTGGCGTAGAGCAGGTTCTTCAACAGGTACCTGTAAAGAACTTGGAACCTCAGAAAGTAAAACGCCTCTCCTCTGCTCACGTGCTAAAGGCGCCACTGCCCCCACCAAATCCACCAGTACATCAGAAATGTTGCATGGTCTTTTGGCGAAGAGGTGAACAGGAAAAAGACAAAAGAAAAAATAATTAGCAATCTCAAAAAGCAAACTGTTGTTCCACAAGCTAGCACACAATCAAAGACTCCATAATTCATCATATGGCATCAACCTAGAAAGAAAAATAAAAAGGACAATCTGGAGCTTCCTAGGAGAGTATTCCTGAGACTCATCAACCAATACAAGAAGCATCAATATAGGCAAGCTTAAGGGAGAAACAGGAGGGAAGTGTTAGGTCCTCTTACTCTACCACTGTTTTACACGTGCTAACTTTTGAAAAACAAAAAAAATTGATAGCTTCATCTTGTCTGTTAGTTATGTTTCCTGTTTCTTTGCAGCAGTGGTTCACAGTAGGGAGGTTATTCCTTCACTTTCTCATTCCAATAGTACTCCCTCCGTCTCAATCCCAATTTATGTGATACTCTTTTCTTTTTAGTCAGTTCCCGAAAGTAACGAAACCTTTCTATAATTAGTAACAATATAAATTTAAAATGCCCATTTTACCCTTAGTGGGATGATATATAGTCATACAAATATCAGTGATAGTCATACAAATATCAGTGACTAATTGTCGACCGCAAGTTTCAAAAATCTTTCTTAAAATCCATGAGCAGTCAAACATCGTTACATAAGTTGAGATAGACTGAATATTAGGAAGTTATTTCCTTATTTTTAGGAAGTTATTTGAATTCAATAAAAGGCATGCAGAAAATTGTTCCAAGCTTTTGGTACTTTAACTCGAGATTGCAGGCCGAGGAAACAACAGGGGCTTAATATTAAAGGAAGCAAACTCTGGAATATGGGCTTCTGTGGGTAAATTGATTTGGTGGATAATGGAAAAAAGGATGTGCTATTGGTGAAATGGATAACTGGGTTTTATATGAACATTATAGACGACATCTGGACACATTCCACCAACAGACTGCAGTTGGTAGCGGAAGAAGCTGCATAAACACAAATACAGAATGGCTACTTGGTACAATAATGGGCACTACTATCTAACAGGAACAGGTAAATATTGTCTCATTTGGTCATATGGACCTATTAGGAAACACACGAAAGCTAGCTACTTTAGAGTTGATATGGACCAGAATTAACCTACCTAAACAAAGTTTATTCGGTGGTTGGCTGCTCAGGGTAGACTACTAACCAAAGATAGATTCAATGGTTACACTGTGATGCCACTGATTGCGTCTTATCACAGGAAAATAGACTGGAAGATGCTGAAAATTTGTTCTACAGATGTGGATTGGCAACTGAATTATGGAGGACTATAACAAGGTTGGCTGGGCATTAAGTTGCAACATCATAGAGTGCAGGAGGATCTGGTCAAGCTACAAAACAAGTACTGGAGCAGGTTTAGGAAGTAGGTAGTGGCTGCTGTTATATACCAGATTTGGACAGTTAGGAATCTCAAAATATTCAGGGGGAGACTGTACATAACAGCTTTGTGATACATTAAGGGGTCATTTGGTACGAAGACAAGTTATGCAGGGATTAGTAATGTATGGATTAGTAATGTAAGGATTATTAATACAAGGATTGTAGTGGTGGGATTATTTTTTATCAAGTGTTCGGTTCATTGTATTAAAAACTAGATATACCATGTATTGTGTTTAATTTAAAACTCTACAAAATCCTTTTTACAATTATACACTTGAATTTTAATAAGTCTTTGATTGAGAAAATTTAGAAAAAGATATTGACGGGTAGTTTGGTCATTTAATTTATCTTATCCATGTATTGTTAAACCTTAGATAATCCCATGGATATAATACCTCATACGATGGATAAGCTGTCAATATATTAGGTGGGATTAAATGAATTGAGTAACCAAACATTGTATTGAACTAGACTAAATTTTAATACATGGATTATTTTATTTAGTGTAGCCTACCAAATGAGTCCTAAATACAAAGTATAATCAGGATTAGGCCCGAAAGATATAGGAATATTAAGAGTGGTACGAATCCCCAGACCCCATTTGTGGAAATATACCGGGTATGTTGTTGTATTAAGAGTGGTAGGTAACATGCTCTTCTTATTGATTCCATTTGTACTTGGTTCTCTAGAGGCTCTTGGCAACCTTCCTAGAATGGGGCTAAAGCTTTGAGTGCTCTCTTACGTGTATTGCTTTTTTTTGTTGGTACGTACTATTTCACAGTTTATTGTCTTTCTTAACAAACCAGCACCACAGGTTGCAAGAAGAGAGAGCCTTTTCACGAACTCCTAGTCTATCCACATTAACTATGATTTCGAGTTGCAGCGTCTGGCAACCAAGAAAAGAGAGCCATCAAGCAAAAATGTTGGGAAGTTGATGACTGGAGAACGAGAAAAGGAAATATTGAAATTATTTAGCATGTTATTATGCTGTCATATGCATTAAACATTTTTTTGAAGCTGACATTATGCAATTTGTAGCTCTCCAGAGCATAGGTCTCTCTAAACGAAATTAGTTTGAAAAACAAAGTTTACCTGATTCCTTCCTGGCGTAAAGGTGCAAGAGCAAGAGGCGGCATTGGCATTTCTAGATCCTTAGATGTTGAAGAGAGAGAATCTAGCTTCTCAGATAAGTTATCGGATAACTGTGACCTCACTGAATCATGACCAGGATGAGTTGATTTAGGCATCCTTTTCAATGTTTCTTCACTATAGCGCATTATATTAGCCTGAAAAGGTATAAGCCAATAGATTCAACATGTTATCTTTGCTCTTAAAATCACCAACAGGCAAGACAAAACTAAGGCAAACAAAGCTGACAAAGTGTAAATGGACCTTCAACACTCACTGAACGTATATCTGTTGCAATTATTCTATGTGTGTTTGATAAGTTCAATCTTTCAGTACTATCAATATCCTCCAGAGTAGAGATTTTAGTTCATGACAAGAATTTATGTCCTCTTACACGGTCCTGTTAAAACTACTAACTGGCTCTTAGTATTGAATGGACTCAAGTTCGTATCCTTTCCAAGTTTAAAGGAAGCCGTAGCTGTTTTAAACTTAAAAGCAGGCTTGTTTCAGTCTTTGTCCTGTCCTTCCTTTCTCAGTCAGATTTTCACAGAAGAACAGTGACAAAGAGGCACAGTTATGGTAATACCTTTGTTAAGGAAACAGCATCCTGGAGTCCCTTAAGAGTATCACTCAAGCAATCACCTTGCTCCAGAATGTCTTGAACAATGTCATATGAAATCTGCATAAGACAATATGGACAGATTGGCTATTCACTACATGTATGATAAAAAACGAATTTCACTAAAACTAACGAATATTGGGGGCAAAAGAAAATGAAGCAGGATAAAGAAAAAAGCAGGAATGTAAATATTTTGAGCCACATACCTCACTCTTTCTGATCTGAACAGATAACATCTTACTCAAAGTCCGAATACTGGAAAGAGAACCCCGAATCTGCACATTAAAGATTCATAAAAGATCGATTACGTTCAAAAATCTGTATACTGTACATTGTCACACCCTCAAACTGCTCTCATATTATAGGTCCAGCTCCAGTGCAAATCTTACTTGCTCAACCAAGTTGCTCATCCTGATATTATTTTGCCAGGTGGACTGTTGGAGCAGAATTGCTTTCTGAAAGGGTAGCGTTAGTTACTTTTAGAACAAAACTATATCAGACATAGATTTTTGACAATTACTCTACATGACTGGAAAAAGAGAAAAAGAATAATAAATAACAAATGCTCAAAGGAGAAACCTTTTCCTGGCAATAAATATAAAATATTATAAGGATGTAATGTTGTAACATTTTAGCGTATATGTCATTATTTGCGTGATATTTAGGATCTATTTAAGTTTGGTTCCTCCTCTTTTATTTCGGTGGTGATAACAAAAATATACATAGACTCATTAAGTTCTATTAGATGCCACTATTACATGTTTTTGGATGTTAGAGTAATTATGTATGTTGAAGAAATAATTATACATAGAGAATGTAGATCAATGAAGTGAATGCCAGACATCATATATATTTCGCACCTTTGTTGTATTAGTATCGTACCTGATCCATGACATAAGCCATTGCAAGTGAACAAGAAATATTTATGGCATTTAATCTTTGCTCAGCTGTAAATTTTAACATCTCAAAGGAGTGGTCGCTTGAAGTTTTGATATTCAATGATTTCAAATTTGTGTGGGAAGGCAAAGAAAATATCTCCTCCTGGGCAGGCCATTCATTCACATTAAGCCCTCTCTTATCCCATGTAGTTCTTGGGAGTTCCGCAACTAAAAATCCAACAATAAATGGGTGTTTCACCATAGGGAACACCACAGCTCCAAGCTCGGGAAGTAACTCTGCCTAAGATGAATAAGACTAGTCAAACACAGTGAAGTCATATCCTAATTCAGTACAAAACAAATTTGAAGAATTAATTGACGTACCTCTTTTCTCGAAAGAGCTGCTTCAGCAATTCTTAAGCCCGCTGGCATGCTAAAGTTACCAATTAGAATAACTAGATCAGCTGCATTCACACGTGGATGCAAAGTAATCCGCTGCAACTCTAGACGGTCCATTACATAGCTACCAGCTGGTCTTACATAAACCTGCAAGAGCCAGGGGAGTGGGGTAGTACATTCCTGTTTAGTTCTTGACCATCTATCATTTAGAAAATCCAAAAGAAAAATAGGTTAAAGATTATTCCCCATCCACAACACATGAAGCCCAACTAAACACAGAAGAATTTGAGAATTGTCAAATGATACAAATGCAATAGAGTCTAAGCTAAGTATTATAGTAAGAACAAATAGCTTGGTTTCATTTGATTTGTTAATATTATAATGTTAAAAGATAATGAGATGGTTAGAATTCCTTTATTTCTCAATCTAATCACTTATACTGTTACTGAACAAAAGCTTATATTTGAGCATCCAAATCCAGCGTCACCGGATCTAACCTTCTGGACCACTCCTTTATGAGGACTGTAGTCTGTCCATACTTTTAGAGTATTTCTAATGGGTTCAAAAACCATGCTTTTGGAGTATTTCTAATGGGTTAAAAGAAACTGGTGAAAATGAAAGAACAAATTGATGTGTACTCTTACTAATGAAGGACGATAGAGAATTCAGGTTGTCAGAAGTAGGACCAGTTGATAATGTCCACAAGAGGGGTTGTAGTCCTAGCAAAAGGACTCTTCACCTTAAAAATGCTCCAGAAGATGCCTTCATTACTAGGCTATCAATGGATCCACCATTACCTAGTTGATGGCAACTCATCCAGTTGGCCATTTGAGATGACTTTACTCAGTTGGGTCTAACTGCTACTACTGATCTTTAGAAATTTATTGCAGTGGAAGATATAAACTGCCATGTCTCAGCGGGCAAGCCAAAAGTTTTGTTAGATTTCTTATTGTTTTTTAAAATTAAAAAAAAACGAAAATTGGCAGTGGGGGAGTGGAAATGGGGGAGGGGCCTCAAAGTTCAAGTAGCAAACAAACTGAGCTACTAACATTTCCCGTTACATTTCTTGTCTAAAAATAACAACAATTAAAAAAAAAAAAAAAAGAAGAATGAAATCATGGAACAGATCACGAAAGTTAATGTATAGAAATCTTTAATTGTTTAGCAATTATTTGATCCAAAAATCAAATTCAATATTTTTTCCTCCATATGCAGCCGCATTTGGTGATAAGCGAACCGCATATGCTTCGAAGGACATAACGTTTTGTTCAAGTTTCTAGTTCCATATGCAGAGGGCATATGCGGTCGCATATGACTATGCATTTCGCTTCGGAGTCTATTTTCGTGAGCAATGGATCATATGCAGCTGCATATGGTCGTGACGTGTCTGAAACTATGCAATTTTCAGGTGAAAAGTTGCAACTTTCAGAAACATTGCATCACTTCTTAAGAGATACTTTTAAGCTATAAATATCTGAATTTTCCTCAGATATTGATAATGAGTTTTCAAATACTTCTACATTTTTTATTCTAAAAATCTAGTGTGATTTGCAACCTTCGAGTGGTTTATTGTTCTATAGAATTTAAGGTACCGTTATTTTGTAAAAGTTGATTACTTCTTTCTTTCAGAGTGAGAAAGGGAAAGCAAACGAATCAAAGCGGGGAGGCTTGAAAGGTCCTTCGAGGCTTTTATCCTGGGAGGATATATTCCATAACCTCGGGTAATTGAGAGAAATAGTTTCCTTAAGGACACAACGTGCATTCAGTCGACTTGAGCATTTCTATCGACATCTTTTCTTTTGTTAAGTTTGAAGTGTTGTTCTTAGTTGTTGAATACTGATTTTAATTCGAAAATAACAATCTTAAGAAAATTGGTGTACTTGTTATATCTGTGTTCATAGTTCCTGGGAAGTAAGACCTTTGTGGTTCTCTACTCTATTTGAACTTATATTTGAAGAGTACAAAAATTTCATCCGAATATTCAAGTTCATTCCGTTAATTATTGAAAAAATATAAAAACTTCGTCGTTAACTTTAGGAATAATGTGTTAAGAAGTAAACTCTGTTGTAGTCATCTTAATCCTAGCTTGGAATTTTTACTCATGTTGAACTTAATCTTGATTCAAAGAGTATAAAAACTTCATCCGAATTTAAAGTTCGTTGTTAGTGATTTGAAGAATATAAAAACTTCATCTCTAACTTGAGCACCATTATATTCTTTCGGTTAGAAGAATATCAAAACTTCGTTGAATAACTTGTTTTCTCATATTAAAGAATATAAAAAAATTCTAAGAAATTTGATTGGCTATTCGGTTGGAAGAGTATAAGAACTTCACCGAATAGTTTGTGTAGTTGGGTCGAAGAATACAAAAATTTTCACTGATTTACTAAATTCTTTAGTGTGTCAAAGTTGAGGATTTGAAAAAAAATGATAACTGAAATAGAAACAGAATCAGAATCAAATTGTGACCCTGTTGTGAATGGTGTTGGCCCTACGACAACAACCATGGCTTTAACAAACTATTCAAATCTTGTCCATGTAATAGTTTCGAAAGAACATAATGAAACTAACAGAAAGAAGTTGCATGGAAAATTTATATCAGAAGTGCAAATCTTGTTGAAGATATGACTCCAACTAGTAAGAAGAAGAACTCTAGACAACAGAAGGAGTGGAACAAGAAAAGGTTCAAAGGCAATTGCTATAATTGTGGAAAAGTTGGCCACAAGGCTTCAGATTGTCGGGTTTCAAGGAAAAACAAAAAGAAGAATCAGGAAAGCAAGTTGGAAGCAAATGATAAGATTAAAGATCTTTGCGCGATGCTCACTGAATGCATTCTAGTTGGAAATTCAAAGGAATGATGGTTTGATTCAGGAACCAGAGATATGTTTATGCGGTCCAAGAAACTTTTGCTACTTATACTCCCACAAGTCCCTACGAAGAGATCTTCATTGGACATACTCGAACAACCAAAGTTGAAGAAAGTGAAAAGATATTCCTAAACATGACTTCTGACAAGGTGTTGATTCTCTACAACATTTTACATGTTCCTACAATTAGGAGGAACTCAACTTCGGTTGCACTACTGGTTGAAAATGGGCTTAAGTGTGTGTTTGATTCTGCAAAAGTTGTAATAAGTAAAAATGAAATGTTTGTATGAAATGACTTCCTTAATGAGCGCCTCTTCAAACTAAATGTAATGATTGTTTATAGTGTGAATAAAATTTCAGCTTCTTCTTATTCAATTAAGTCAAATGAGTTATGGCATTCTCGGTTGGGACATGTCAATATAACACCTTGTAAAAAATTATCAATTTGGAAATACTCCGTAAGTTTGAGTGCAATAAATCACAATATCAAGTATGTGTAGTGTCAGTTTGTAAAACATCCTTATAAGTATGTTGAAAGGTATTCCAATCATTTAGACTTAATTCACACCGATATTTGTAATATAAAGTCAACACCATCTCACGGTGGAAAAAAATATTTCATTACTTTTATTAACGGTTGCACTAGGTACTGCTATGTCTATTTACCAAATGGTAAAGATGAAGCATTTAAATAATACAAAACTGAAGTTGAAACTTTGTTGAACACAAAGATCAATGCAATAAGAAGTGATAGAGGTGAAGAATATGAATCTCCTTTTGTAGAAAATGTTGAAAAAATGGAATTATCTATCAAACTACTTCTCCATACACACCTCAATCAGATGGAATTGTGGAAAGAAAAAATCAAACTTTAAAATAAATAATGAATGCATTATTAATAAGTTTTGGATTACCGCAAAAATTGTGGGATAGTGTTTTGGACGGCGAAAGGCGACAGGGCTCTGCCTCGCCCTGCTCGCCTTTTTGAAATGCGGCGATAATTAATACCACAAAATTAAAATATTAATTGCATATATAAATAACTAAAATCTCAATTGCAACTAAATATTTCAATTAAAAAACTAAGTAATTAATAAGACATGTAATATTAAAAGTCTAAAACCCTAAAAAA
>JBDJHY010000094.1:8054088-8064377 GCA_039654485.1 Withania somnifera
CCCGGACCGGAGCCCGGCCGGGCCATGGACCAAATGGTCCGGACTGACCCGGACCGGCCCGGGAAGCAGGTATAATTTTGGCATACATTCTCATTAGTTATCCACTTAATTCACGCAACTTTATGGGTCGATGGGTTTAGACGGAGGTAACTTATATAAATCATACCTTTTATATTTTAATTTTATCTCATTATATATATTTCATAAATTATAAAAAAAAAAATTTAGTGCTGATTTTAATTATCAAATTATAATTCAAAATTTAAAATTTCATTCCATAACAAACAGATTAAAAAAACAGAACCCATATTTTTTATCAATTTGTTTGCTATGTAATTTTGATAGATTTTCGATCATTTTTTTTTCTCTACCGAGTAGCATGGGGCACGTGGAATTTCGTATGAATCAGTAAGAACCACCTTATAAGGCTAAATACTCCTGGGTGACCGATAGCGAAGTAGTACCATGAGGACTCTATAACGTTGATCAAAGATTCACAATTAGAGATATATCATGAAGAAGCATGGAGATACATCTTCTATCAAATGATACATCTCACTAATGAAGTACAAATACAATGAATTATTTAAATTTGTGAAGAGATACTTTAATATGGACTATATCTTTTATGATGAACCTATTATGAACTCACTTATAGAGTAACAAATACATTTGATACATAAAATATGTGAAAAAAATAGTACGTGTTACTTTACTAACTAATAAAGTAACAGATACATTGGATATTTTGAATTTGTGAATGTATCTTTTGTGATGAAACTCACCTATAAAGTAACAAATGCATTGGACACTTTGAATGTGTGAACAAATATTTTAATGTGAAATGTATTTATTGTGAACTTACTCATAGAGTAATAAATACATTGGATATTTTGAATATATATACGGTTGCTATCGAATATATTTTATAAAAATAAACAAAGAAACTAAAAATTTGCAAACCCACTTTAAAAAAATTAAAAATTCGCAAACTCACTTCAAAGAAATAAAAAATATGCAAATCCACTATAAAAAGTTAAAACTTCTACAAATCCAATTCAGAAAAAATAAAAAATTTGCAAGCTCAATTCGGAAAAATATAAAGTTGCAAACTCACTTAAAAAAAAATCAAAAAGAAAAAGATGAAGCAAAGTAGCTTCGGGTATGGCTATATTTTGGGAAGTAAATTATGGATTAATAATATTGAATGATATTAGAAAAATTAATATGATGAAGTAATTTTAGACATAAATTAATGAGGAATGTGTAGGAAATTGGTTTAGTGAAAATATATAAGGAATGTGTTCTAATTATAAACATGTGCTTTTTGTAATTTTGTGAAAGTCATGTAATATTAATTAAGAATTTTTTTTTATATTACCACAATATCCTTAGTACAATTACCTCATCTTCCAATCTTTTAATGTTATTACATCTTTTCCTAATATTTTTCCCCCTCTTTTCTTGATACTTTACAAAATTCCAAATTCCAATTTTCAATTCCTCTAACAGTCCACACCCGTTCCCCCCATTTCCGTCCAAACGGTAAAGACACGGCACATGCACTTAACTCAACTCCAAAAGTTAACTCATGACAGGAGGGTTGTCCAAGTCCATATAAACAAACCGCTAGTTCATTTCTCAATCAATGTAGACTTTTACCCACTCCAGCACCCCCAAGTCCATATAAATAAACCGCTAATTCATTCCTCAACCACTGTAAAGATACAACACTTGGACCTAACTCAACTCAAAAAACTAGATCATGAGGGGAGGATTGCCCAAGTTTATATAAATAAATCATTAGTCCATTCCCCAATCAATGTGGGACTTTTACCCACTCCACACAAACAACCCATTAACACTACATCTAAAGTAGACAAGACAGTTTATCTAAATATAAAATCAAGGATGCTACATGAACCAAGGTAAATTCCAGTTCACCCTTTATGTCTAAAATTAGTTGCTGCTACCATTACTAGACTAGACATGTATTCAAAGTTCCCTGAGTTTATTTATGATATTCTAACTTGAAATGATGATACTATTATTGAATATCAGCGTTAATGGTGAAGAAAGAAGAAATGGTGAACTATAATGTATCATGAAATATTATAATGTATCATAAAAGAATGTAACAATTTAAAAAAAAAAATAATGCATTGTAAAACAAATCTAAAATTTATCATGAATGATTGCAATATATTATAAAAACCACAATATATCAAAAAGATACCAATATATACTTCTATGAATACACTATAATTTTGAAACATTCATAGCCCTTACATTAAAATTTACATGCTTAATTAAAATCTTGGGGTCACGTGCTCCTTTATTACTGTGCTAATAAGCTTTTCTTACGAGCTAGCATTTCTGAATCTTGGATGACGTGCTCGTAGTTGAGGTAAGTTTTGCAATTTTAAAACTGTTTTTCAAAATAAAAATTCTTTTAACTAACGCAGATTGCTCATAGATAACATGTCAAACAAGAATAACTAATTAATAAACCATACAATTAGTCGTTATTTTTTTTTTTCTCCTGACAAGTCTTATGCTAGCTAGATATATTCCCACAATAACATGAAATCCATAGAAAAGTTGATTTGGATATTCATTTGGCAGCAGCTTGAACTCTCGACTTGAAATAACCGAGCAACATTTGTCTTGGAGGCATATTTTCTTTAACTCGGCTGCAATTACGATACTCATCTCTCCACGTACAAAAATTGGGTATTTTTTCACTCGTCACCAGGCTTCTTCAACTATTCCTAACCAACAAAATTGGCTACTATGTCAACAAATCCAACCTTGTTTCCTCCAAAAAAAACTTCTTGTCCTTGAGTTCGTTGTCTACAACTTTAAGGACCTCATAAGCTTCCTCTTTATCTTTCTCTACCGCATCTCCTTGGCTCCACAAAGCTTTCCACACTGCTGGGAAGCACTGACAAAAAGAAATAATGTATTGATTATTCTAATGTCTCATTAGAGAGTAGATTGATTAAATTTCCGATTATTGAAGACCAACAATCATGTCAAAATTTAGTGGAAAAACAACCAAACGAAAGCAGAGTAGAATTACCTTGTCATCAAGTTAGCTTAGCCCATAAGGATCTTTAGGCAATATAGAAGGCCCTTCAAAAGCCTCTTCAATATACTCAACGATAACAAGTGACTCAGCAACAACACTGGAATTTTCTTATAAACTGGATTTGATTCAAGAAGCAAAGGGCTCTTATTCTGTAAATCTTCTTCTATGAACTCATATTTTACCCCCTTAATTTTCAAAGCCCACTCAACTCTACCACTAGATGGGCTACCACTAGCACCAAGCAATTTCACTCCTGACATATTCTTGGTACTTTTAATTAGGGTGGTGTTAAACAATTCTTGGTGTTCTTTTATAGCTTGAAAATAAACTAGAAATATCATCTTAGGCACCAATTAAATAATTTTCTTGTTTGACAAGTTGGTGTTGACTACTTTATCCCAAGTCGTGGAAGCTTCCCTTCCTTTGAAATTTCTAGACACACTAGACTTTTTTTTTTTTTTCCTAAGACATTTTTGTTTTCCACTCGATTCATCAGTACTTATATTAGACCCGACTAGGTCTCACTAGCATGCAATGCAAATCAAGTATGACATGTGTTTTATCTCAATGTCTCGAGATTCAATCACATCTCACATAAGTATGAAATTTTGTTATCGATTACATAAACTAAATACTAAATGTTAATTACTAATGAGAATTCTCAAATGTTAGTAGCAAACATATGAGATAGTGATGCCATATATACGGAGTTTTCAGAATGGCTGCGCGAATATGAAAATGTGAAAGTTCATATTTAATAGACGAGTATAATATAATTATTTACTAAAATTTTATGTTTTAAATTATCAATATATAGGTATCTGATGATCATCGTACTGCAGAACATTAGTGAATAGTGTTGCACATGCGCCTGAAACTCAAATTCGGATGTTGAATAAGTACTGTATGGATGGCTTCAAGTCTCAAACTAAAGAAGTTCCTAAGAAACAAATAACAGCGGAGTGATAGATTCAAAGTGATGTAAAACTTCCTTCAGTGTATGCAACATTATTTGCAGTTCAAGACAAACAGTGCACATCCACGAGCTTTTACTGATATATATTTGAACCCTGTATGACTCCCAAGATTTGTGGCACTCCATACACTTTGAACTTGTAGCATGAATTGCCTTGGCTATGTCTGATATCTTTGCTGACATTTCTGTCACGTGGTTGTTCAAATTGAAGAAAGCCAAGTAGATTTCTCCTGAAAATGGATGGAACACTATACTGATGTCAGATTGCAATAATCTAACAAGGTTAAATTCTGCACACGGACAACATACAATTCTTTCTACATTAAATTGAGCTACAATAATGTGATACTATTCATAGCAAGCTTGATGATGTAACCCGAGAAATAGCCTGCTATCATTGGTTCAACTGCAGATAATCTAAATATTCTTTATATCATCTTAACTATTCATAGCAAGCCCAATATGGTAACCTGAGAAATAGCCTGCTATCATTGGTTCAACTGCACACATAATGTAAAAACTCTATATATCGTCTTAACTGTCTCAACTATTCATAGCAAGCCTGCTACAGTTACCGGAGAATAGCCTGCCATTATTGGTTCAACTGCACAGAGAATGTAAATATAACTTAAAATTCATGTAATAATTGATCTGCAAACTGAAATCGCAGGCGCTCATGCTTACCGCATATATTGACATTTGCAAGGAACTGTAATACACGTAGGCTTGCAATGGATTCGCTTAGCTAGTTAGCCTCCATTTTATAGCTTTAGGAACTGCTCAGTGCTAAGGAACACATACCATAGACCAAATTTCAAGCCAATTAGCTCGTATCTTTTAACGCATGGCAGTGGTCTTATTTCAAATTTGCTTACACCCCCTCCTATTATTTATTATTGATCAAGACTAAACACTGTTAGTTCAACCTTAAATATTCTTTTAAGTAACAAGTATGGCAGCTTGCTTGTTCTACTTTTAACTTAAGGTTAATTACTGCAAGTTTCCATAATTATACTCTTTTCATTCAGACTCAAAAACTCAACAAAAAGAATGTATTTTACTATCATTCATTAAGGACATTCTCCTTTAGGGATAGTGATATCTGTTGTCTCTCTGTGGAATAAATTTTTCATTAGAGAAACCATACCTCTCCTTCCAGTTGCAAGCCAGGACCTAACTCCACCAGAAGAAGCTGCATGAAAAAAGAATCAGTACATAGTAGCAGGTAAAATCTCTAAGTTGGACATAAATCGGTGGAGTGTAGGCAATTTCTCCAGATAAAAATAAAATGACTTTCATATCCATGGTAGCACAAAGAGCCGAATAACTATTCATGAGGGTTCCGTTGTAGTTCAACTTCCACATCTGTTATACCAAAATCAGCAGCAAAGTTGGCCACTGATTAGCGGGCACCATAGACTAGATGAGACTACAAAAGTTCCAATTTATTCAAAGAATGCACAGAACTTCTTGTAGCATGAATTGCTGCTAATAGAACAGGTCATACGTCTGAAAATTCAAACTGAATAACCTGATTGGCATGTGATAGGCATCGTGAAAATGAACCTCTGCTCATCTCTTCAGCTCTAAGCTTTCTATTTGAAGATGCACCAAAGCAAAATTCTGTTCTCTCTTTTAGCGATAAGAGAACCTTCCCGTGATTTTGGTTATTATATACCATCTCCCCTTTTCTGCATGAAGGACAACTTCATTCATGAGCCAGGAAGATTAACAAATATAATATAAACAAAATCACAATGAAATGACGGATCAGAAGAAGTTGACAATATTTACAATGCTGAAAGTGCTTCTCTCTTGTATAGACAAAAAGGTGCAATGCATTTATTTGAGTTTTCTTCCCAACACACTTGCTCTAGATCATTGCCAAGAACTTTAGTAGACCAGCCCTTTACCTTTACATCTTTGCAGCTAGTTAGAGCCAAAACTCTCGTCTCCAACATGTCTATTTTTTCTTTATCCTCGGTATGGTGAGTCAAGCCATGATTCCCAGATGAACTTAAAGAACCTATGACATTTGAAATAGCATTTGAAAACATCAGCTTAGGATTGAAATGTATGCATAAGTGAAGCCAAAGTTGAGTCTTTTCAAATTTATTCACATGCCTCCTTGTTGTTTGAGCTAAACCAGTTAATCTCCAACAGAGTAGGATTTGTAAGAAGACTGAATGTCGCATCATCAAGCTTTCTCATATCTCCACAAAAGATGAGAGCGGACCTGACCATGGACCAGAGGGTCACCTGCCAGAAGATCCATCGATATAATCCGTAGGTATGTCATTGCAGAACCACTGTAAAGAATTACCTGAATACGTTGCTCATCCAGATTAAGCCTGCAATATCTGTGGGGACCATCATTTGAACCTGCACAAAATGGAGTTGATAATATTTCCATGCGGGATTTTCCTCCTTGCTTTGCCCAAGAGAAACACATAATTCTATTCCATGCCGAATGTTGAAATCCTAACCAAGAAAGCTAAGCATAAGAAATTGTAAGAGAAGTCACATGTTTGCAATATGATGAACATTTTCCTGTTAAGTTGCAAAGGATCTCTCTAGTTTGAATATCTAGGAGCCATAATTTGCATTTATCTCCTTAAATTGTAACAGAGAGAGAATCTTACACCAGTGCACTTAAACCAAAAGAGCCTGATGAGAATGAACATGCATCAAACAAGAATGTACTTTTGGCAAAGTATACAGAGTCCTGCCTGAAATCAGACTATGATTTTATAGTTTAACAAATACAGAAAATAAAAACAGACCTTCACCTGGACATGTTAACCACCCAAGCGGTAGCATATCTAAGTAGGGCCATGATTTCCCCTTCAGGCCCTTGACTCCTACTAAGTTAGCAGCAGAGAAGTCCCTGGCACGAGGGTAAGGAGAAAACCTATATCAACAAAGAAATAACAAACTAGTGTCACAGACAAAGACAAACCAGAAAATAACATTTTGGCTGGAGCATAATCTGATTGTTAGATACATTGACCATACTGCTTAACTATTTAGAAGCTCAGAGAAGTCCCTGGCACGAGGGTAAGGAGAAACCTATGTAACTAGTGTCACAGACAAAGACAAACCAGAAAATAACATTTTGGCTGGAGCATAATCTGATTGTTAGACACATTGACCATACTGCCTAACTATTTAGAAGCTCGAGGAACTTCTGCATCAAATTTATGACATGTCTACGAGATAGATGAGCAATCACAATTCAGAATGTGATAATAAACTTTTGGCAGCAATCTTTGGAAAAGAAAGAGAAAATCCTGACACATTATTAGAACAGATGGCATAATTTACCTCACAACATTGAAGTGGACAGAGATATCATTCCAAGTATCCCTGTCATCCCTGGTTACTTGATACATATTGACCAAACTACTTACATCCTTCGCCATAGTTGGTTTTGCACTAGTTCCACGGGACAAGGAATATATGATAGGTCAGCTAAGCTCATTCAAAACCTACAGATAAGTAAATTATTATCACATTTCTCATTTGCCATTGTTAGATGACCGTATGGATACCAAAGACAAATCTTTCGGCCATACTTGTTCGTCCTTTCAGAAAGTAAATTCATGTCATATTGAAAGGGGCAAAATGCAGTGGGTTAAGGGGAAGAAAGTTAACAATCTTACCTCTGAAACCGGTTATCTCATCTAAATCCAAGTCTTCACCGAATACACAGTCATGCTTCACTGAAAAAAAAAAAAAAAACAGAGAATTCCTTTAAGATAAAGCACGGGAACTCAACTGTTAAACAGTGGGATTTTTAGCTTGGACAATTCAAACAAGGATTAAACCTGCTTCTTAAGAAAGTTTTCCTAGAAAGCAGAATCCTTGGGTTTATGACGTGAAAATCAGATTTTTGAACACGCCAAATCATCATAACCGGTGGAAATATATCCCCCAATGATTGTCTTGAGCAACGGATATGTCTTACCAAAATCAGCACCCTAGTCAACATATTGTTGATAGAGTGACCTAAGGAATGCTTTTCCAGCTCCCAACTTGGTATTCACACTCATGAAACCGTTTTTCATCCATGCGCAAGTCCTTTCCTTAATTCATATATCTTGTGAGTAAAGATATTATAAGGGGAGGATTGCCCAAGTCCATATAAGCAAACCGCCTATTCATTCCCCAACCATTGTGGGACTTTTACCCATTCCAACACACCCTTCACGCCCAACTGGAGCGTAGAACCGGGAGCCCAAACGGGGATAGACCTGGCTCTGATACCATGTAAAGATGCTGCACCTGGGCCTAACGCAAGCCCAAAAGTTAGCTAATGAGGGAAGCATTGCCCAGTTCATATAAGCAAACCGCCTGTTCATTCTCCAACCAATGTGGGACGTTTACCCACTCCAACATTGTGCACAGCATTGTCGACCAACCTACTCATAAGCTTTGCCCTATTGGATGTATCACCAAGAAGTTGAGCATTTATCATAGGTAATAGCATGTATAGGAGCTTATAATATGAACTCTATTTGCTATCATCAACACGTTTAGATAGGAATGGATATGAACTTGCCAACATTTTCCTGTCTAACGAAATTGGACAGCATATAACAATAATTATATCTAAAAATGAAAGCAGAAAGTAGAGTTGGTTCTGGATAAAGAGCCATACCATGGTGGTATCCAGTATGAGGGTGTTAGCATTGAATGCTTGTTTACTCAAACCTCGCATTACATGAATCCCAAATTTCAGGCCCATGCTATGCGCCTTTTGGCCACTTCAAAAAACCCTTTTCCACCTTGAGAGAAAGGCCATCATCCAGGGTCAGGAAGCATCCTTCCCCACTCATCAAGGACATCAAAGAAAGTTCACCACAACATACTGCACAGAATCCAAATTTAGAAATGAAACTGAAAAGATGTTGGAATTGTAAAATAATCTAAATTCTATGCATTCTCATTTTAGGGAGTGTTTAGCATGATGAAATTCATTTCCCATGGAAAATGTTTTCCAGTTTTAGGTGGTAAATGGAAAATATATATAATTTTTAAAAATTCATAATAACATTACTACCGTTGTTTTCAAATTGTTTTTCTTACTTTCCTTTTTAGCCCGTTACAAAAAGAATGACTATTTCCTTTTTTACAACTCTTTACTTCTAAATATACACATGTCATGTTTAAGACCGCAAAATTAAAAAAAAATTGGGTACATTCTACTCATCTTTAGTTTAAGACCAAAAAATTCAAAAATCTTTTTTATTTTGTTAAACCTTGTGCCAAGACAAGAAATAGAGGGAATAGCAAATTATAAAGGGTGTTTCGATGAAACTTTCGAGTACTTAAAATTAATAATATGAAGTTATAGTTATGAGGAAAATTACTTATGTCCATACATGAGGAAAGTCAAATTTCCCCCTTTTGATGCGAAAACATCTTTGGTAACCAAACAGAAGTCATTTTCCATCCTAACAAACACACTATTAAAGTGTATTGTTATGGTTTTTGTAAAACTATTACCTGATAACCATGAGGTTTTAATCACAGCGCTATGATTTCTGCCTTCTTAAGAAACTCTTCCTTGGAGATTGTCCAAAAAAACGAGTCATAGTTGTTCCAACCTCTTGGTGGCAAGTTGGCTAGTCCAATATCAATCTGAGATTCAGTTTTTGAGGTTTCCCTGTGGTTATGACCCGAATAATACTCAGACATATTAGAATTTGATGATAAAATAGAGATGTTTTCAACAATGCATGGAACTTATTTATCTAAGAGGACAATTGAAAATCAACTATACAAAGATTCCTCGCTCATTTAGTCAAAACTCAACTCTATAACAGCCTAACAGATGCCACCATGGTGATAAATGGTAATACTCAAAATATTAGAACTTGCACATTCTAAACAAAGAGGCCAAATGCATCAGATTTTTTTCATTAGTGGATCAGAACTTATTACAATAGCACTTGATAGTACTCAAGTTATTGATAGACAGAAAAACCGAAGACTAAGATTAATGCTGAACTTCCATGAATTGTACATGATTTTGCCAGAAAATAAATTACCAGAAACTAGTACAGAAAAGTTCCAAGAAGCGTTACAATGACAAGAAAACCATTTCAATGGACACACTTGGAGATGCTACTGAGCTGTAAACTATATTGCTTGGACTCTTTAAAAATAGCAAAAAGGGTACATTTTTGGAGTATCCAACATGAGGGTGATACCAATTTT
>JBDJHY010000094.1:8073048-8084448 GCA_039654485.1 Withania somnifera
GCTCAATCCAACAACAACAAAAGAAAATATTAAGACACTTAAAATATACTTTTCTCTCCTAATTTTTGCTTTTTGTCTTGTGTAATACATCTTTTAAGCAAGAGATCCCAACTAAAACGCAGTTGGGCATTGTAGGTGTGTGTTATTTTGAGGCGGTGGTTAAAACTTGATCGGCAATTCCAAGAAAAATAACTAGTGAGATCGGACGTTCTTTCTATCAAAATTTCTCTTTTTTTACTTTTAGGACTTCAATCCTAAATCAATCTGATGATTATCTCTTCATAGATATGACAATTTTAGCCTTCAGAAGGTTATATAAACCTCTCACGTATTTAATTTTTAGCTTGATTTCTCATATGGATCAAATTATACTAAAATGTTGGTATAAAATTACATTGATATCACGTAATAAAAGTAAAAATAAAATAAATTTTTATACAGAAATTATTTTCATAATCCTGATAACCAAACAAACCTCAAAAAAAGCTTATATGTGGAGAATATAAGGAACTTTTAATATTTTTTCTTTTATACTAATATAAATTTATCACATGACATATTTAGTGCAAGGTGGATAAAATATAGTATGACATTTGATGTCTTGTATGATAAGAAAATGTTACTAAATTTATGACAAATTTTATAAAGTGGTGGTCCAACTATATTATTTAGGGCAGAGTGTAAGCTAGTCAGGAACTCTCACATTCAGAAGATGAAGATTGCAATAATAAGAATGTTGATGTGCATGTTTAGGCTCACTAAGAGAGTATTAGAAATGAAAATAGTCAATGAAAATATTTGGAATAAGAAGGGAGTAACATCGGTGGAGGACAAAATGATGAAAGTTATGTTATGTTGGTTCGAGCATATAAAGAGGAAATGTTTGGATGCCCTAATGTGGAGCTGTGGAAGTTGGACATGGATGGTTTTAGGAGAGGTAAAGATATGCCAAAAAAGTATTGAGAGAGGTGATTACATAAAACATGACACAGATTTTGCTTACCGAAGACGTGATCTTAGATATATGATTCGAAGGGTATAAATTAGGATTGTAGGTTAGTAGAAAATTGAGTATGTCACACTTTTTCTTCTATACTTGTAGGCATAGTATTACTTTTATATTTTCTTGTCCTTTAATTCTGTTATTATCTGTGTGTTTTTTGTAATTTGTTATATTATTAATCTGTTATTATCTGTGTGTTTTTTTGTAATTTGTAATATTATTATATTATTTTGTGGTAATTATTGTTTCTTTTCTTCAAATTACTTTATCATATTTTATATAATATGTTTAATGACTTGTTCACTTCCGTTATATCTTTGGCCACATTGCTTTGTTTTGCTTTTTCTTGAGTCGTGAGTCTATGAAAAATAATATCTTTCTTTTAAGATAAGGATAAGATATAAGGTCTATGTATAATTTATTCTTTCCAAACCTCGCTTATGAATTTATATTAAATATGTTTTTATTGATAAATTTGAAATAATATTAAATTGTGAACATGCTCCTTGATTGTTCATATCAATAAATGGAGGCTTAGTTATTGTACGAGCAATATAGCACCCGTGTTACAAAGTTTACAAAAGTTCCAAAAACATTCACTTCAGTCAATTGACATAAACTACTGTACTAACTACCTTACTAAATCAAACAGGTTAGCTCAAAAAAATTAAAAGGGACATGCTAACTATTGACAAATAGAAACTGCTAATAACTTTATTAATGAAAGAGTTTGAGAGAAACGAAAAATATTACTCGTAAACGATTTGTTCAGAAATGAATATCTTTTTTTTTTCAGAACTTTCCTCAAATAATTGAATGTTTTCCTATATGTACGTTAGCCATTTCTTTTGCTTATCTTAAATTTCAATGGCAAAATGTCAGCTTTCTCCAATTACATTCATTAATTATGAGAATATAGAAGAAAAACTTAGACATGTTAGCGTGTGGTCTTTTAGTTATGATAGTTGAGACAATTCAGTTTACTGGTGATACTGTTAGCTTTGAAGCTAACTTACTACTTTCATATCATACGGAAATTCAAAGTTTTTAGAAATCTATCATATATGGGGTGCTATTCAAGCTTTGAAACAACTTTAAACCTTTTCCTAAAGAAATTCAATATCTTTCCGTGTTTTGGATTTGACTAGAGGGCTACAACTACCGTCTCCAACAATTTGAGTTGGACCTCAGGACAGACAAAATTGGAAAAAAAAAAAAAGAGAATTACATTTTTAGGATTGTAGTGGTCTGGTAGTTATCAAAATAGTTTGACAATGGTAACACAGCCACCCAATTTGATAGGCATTCGATTCCTTCTCTAAAATATATCCAACTTCCCTGCTATAATGTGAAATTTGCTAAATTTGATTCTTACCATAAAAAATGGCAACTCTGACAAAGAATAAAATAGATTCAAACGAAAATCGTTAACCTCTTGTAGAATATCTTTTTCCAATAAAGTAGTAACCTAATTTATGAACCAAACGATTCCAATTTATGATTATATACCCACAAATCACAACTCTCTACTTGTTAATAGAGATTCATATCCATCAAATAAGAAAAAAAACCATTTCAACACGCTTGGAGTCTTCTAGGAATAAGAAAGCACTCTACCAAGTAAATGGGTAATTCTGAAGACTCAGTTTTAACCCCACAAAGGACCACAATTCTCTTTTTGTGTTTCTTTCTTATTTCTGTTTTGAATGACAAGTGGACATTTACCGGATATTACAAACAATCAAAGATTGGAAATCTCATCTGTATATCAACAGCATAAGAGTTAAAGCGTGAAGCTGCAAAGGTAGAAGAGGGGCGTAGATGATTGATTGTCTGAATGAAGACTGCGCTGCGCGTATCTTGTGATGCACCAAGTCGCTCCGGATGAATGAGATTTGGTCTCTGTCCAAATGAAATGAACAAAGCTTTTTCTATTAATGCAAATAATATACATTATATCTTGAAACAGTTGAGAATAAATAACTTTTCCAGAATACAAAACTGCAGTGGTACCGGGCCACAGCTAGAGAGCCCACTTCTAATAGCCAGTCTGAAACTCTCGTGTTAATACTCTTATACCTTTCACAGATTACAACACACTATCCATTCTGGGAACCCATGTGCTCTGTTAACAGTGAAAATTTTGCAATTCCCTGTGCACAACTCTAGAAAGATGCACTACATAAAGCGCTCATCTTCATAATACAGCTTGTCAATTCAGGCTCTACACATGCAATTCGTTAAAGGATTCTCCCAAAGATCATAATTTGGAAGCGTTTCTTCAGGTAAACCAGTTCTTGTCTGGTGGGTTATGACAACGTCTTCCACAAATGAAGCCCACCCCATATATGGATCTCCTAGGGATTTAGATATCAGACCCTTGTCCGGCTTAATTGATTTTAGACGATGACCCAGGTACCTACGATTTCCTATTATCAGTTTGGCAAAGTTTCCTCCGTGTGTCATCACAAATACATCAGACTTCAAACAGACTAGAAAATCGAGGGCTGCCAAGCTTGTCACATGCTTCCTGAAGCCATCCAATTCTGGTTTTGTAGCTAGTTCCTCTTTTGTAACCTATTACAGATCAAAAAATATAAAATTAATCAAGGAAAAAACACAAACATTTCACTAGGTATACTAAAATATGTTGGGTAAACATATCTACAGGATATTGATACTTGTTGGAGTGGGTAAAAAGTCTCACATTGGTTGGGGATTGGACTCACGGTTTGTTTATATGGACTTGGGCAATCTCCCCTCATGAACTAACTTTTGGGGTTGAGTTAGGCCCAGGTGGTATCAAAGCCAGGTTCATTCCCGTTTGGACTCCTAGTTCCACACTCAAGTTGGGCCTGGACATGAAGGGGGGTGTTGGGAGTGCGTAAAAAGTCCCACATTGGTTGTGGAATGGACTCCCGGTTTGTTTATATGGACTTAGGCAATCTTCTCTCAGCTAGCTTTTGGGGTTGAGTTAGGCGGCGTATCTTTACAATACTAAACAAAACAAAAATGACAAGAAATGAAAATTCCAGAATTTTTCAATGGTCTCTTACACAAAATCATCTCCATGATTCTTTTAAAGATGACCAGAATAGTAGTCAATAAGATCAGCCACAAGCAAATAGAACCTGAACAAAACATAGATAAAGGTACCCTGATCAGAGGTTTGGGCAAGTAGCTTACCAGATTTGGAAACATATTCCTCAACGGTGCCATGCGGTTTTGTCCACCATAGACCTGTCCAGAAGCAACATATATTTGAGTTTCTTACGGATAACCCATGGCCCGAAGCAGCACAGCTACTTCACCAGGCTCGAGGGGGCATCGTCCTTCCTTATGCTTTTGCAGCGCCAAAAGCCCACAAATGGGAGCCATCCTGCCAGCCAAACAAACAGAAAAAGAAGATAAATATATGAAAAAGGGAATGGTCACTGTCGGCTGTATAGGAATTCATAATTAGATAACCTTAAACCGCCGAGGCCATTCTTTCTTTTTGTATGCAGCCATGAGAGCTTTCTCGGACCTTGTTCCAACAAAATCACAGAATGATAGACCCACCATTCCTTTCTCAAATCTCAAGTGAAGAGCCCTAGTTTTGACAAAATATTTTAAGTTCCATCATAGATCAGAAGAAGCGAAACAGAATGTTTAACAGCAGTTAGAAAAGCATAATAACTCACATGAAAGGATTTGAACTACCAGTGCGGTTTCTCATCCTTGAAACAAGTTGATCAGCCATCTGCTCAATCTCGGGAAGGAACTTCAGAGCATGATAATTGACCCTGCACCTCAGCCTGTTTATCTCGCTGGGGACATTATCATACCTGAATGATACGTGTTTTGTTTATCAGGTCAATACCACTTCACAAAATAAGGTCACTTAAAGGAGTATGGAAATCTAATTACCCAAGTCGATCGACAAAAGGTTTTAGTGACATTATCTTCTTCTCCTTGACCCGTGGCAAAACATTATCTATGTAGAACTCTTCTGAAGCGTACTTGGGAATGTTCTTGACTGTACGCCTGGAAAGCATTTTACAATCTTTAGAAACACAAAAGCAAAACGTGACGCTGTTGTAAATGAAAATAATAACTATGTGCTTATGTTCAGCAACTATCCCTTAATTGGAGTCGTGCGATTTTGTATATTCATTTATTCATAAATCACTACATTATTGTATTTGTGCAGGCTTTGCAATCTCCTGTCAAGCCCAGCCAACAATCTATTCAATCTTCATTGTTACTTTACATCGAAAGCATACATGAGACAAGTGGTAGCTCTTTTATTTCCTTTTGCTTTTCTCCAGTACCTTGAAATATCCACCTATTTTTATTCTTAACATTCAATATAGTCAAAAGAAGACATAATGGACTAGTTCTGCATGCTGCTTTCAACGCAGTCCAAGGATTATACTCCAACTTGCCAATGCCCATGTTATGATCTTTAGAGAAGGATCGATTCACAGAATGATGAACAAAAAAGTCTAAATTAATTGACTTCACCCTATTTTGTATATAATTTCAGCTCATTAAAGGGAGACTGAAGAGTTCAATGGAAGAGAGAACTCCAATCTCTTGTTTTCTTTTGACTGAAATAAGACTTATTTTATTAATAATGTCAATTCTCTTAAGTAGAAGTTTACAACTGCAAAAGTCCTAACAAACTAGAAAAAAGTAAAGTCCTATAGAATTGAATCAACAAGAGTCCTAATCCAGTAATTCTACTAACAAGAGTAATTTAGAAAATAATCATCATTACGTCTGGAGTAGGTTCAGAACAGCCCACCACTGTCTTCAAGTGTGTCCAATTCATATCAAGTAATGAGCATTGAATCCCAAAGTGGTGAGGCAACTCTAGAGAAGTCTTGCAGAAATCCTGTAAGTGTGGTGGTATGGAGATTAGAGAATTTTTGTTCTGGGAATAAGTACTAATCTGAATTCTCATGGGGAGGCGGTTTCTCATTTTCCAAAATATAATTATTTTTATTTTTTTGACAAGGCGTTTTCCCAAGGAGATATTAAGGAGCCACATGCTTCAGATCACACCCAATACATACTACCAATAAATCAACATTGATGTTTATCTTGTTACACATATTCTTTACTTACCTTGACATATAAATGCTAAACACAAATGAGTTTTCAAGAAGTACCAAGTATTTCATGCAGAAAGGATACTTTCAAAAGACAAAATTTGCTAGAAACTGAAGCACCATTATCAGATCCAACTCCATATTCAGCACTACTTCTAAGTCAATGTAACATTACAACTGCACCATGACAAGGACAGCTGGGGATTTTGATGATGTTAACTTGAATTTGTAGAACACTATGTTGATTAATCTTGTCAGGGAATTAAAAACTATTTAAGAAACTATACTCAGAACTGCTGCATGAAAATGGAACTAGCATCCTAATGTAAGCAAGCTAGGAGACCATACCTTATGCTTGTGAACAGCTCAGATTTGTCAGTAAACCACTCTGGGATATCGCGAACAATTCGTACATCATCCTTCAGGTAGTTAATAAAATGTTCTACATCAAATATGTCCTCCAATTTCCTGTAAACATGGTTAACTTGTATAAAGAATAGTCAACATCTTACCATCTTTTGGAAAAAATTCCCACAATGCAATGATATTTAATCTGGAATTTTTTTTAACAAGTATCGGATCCATCAACCATAAACCTCAATTTTAATTTCTATGCAGTTTGAAAAAAATTTCACTATGGTGCGACATAAAAAATTTACAACATCCATCCCTATGACCAAAGAATAGCAGCTTAACTAAAGTCTCCCTTACGTTTGGTCTTTCCATATCTGATCTTGCTTAATACTGGCAAAATAAGGGTAGCATTCATAATTTTGGCCACTGCAACAGCATTGCATATCTGCAAAGAAACTCATGACTAATTAAAGTGGTAAAAATCCATTGAAAACACATAATAGAGTATATTTCCGCAGATAATTTTGAAACCACAATAGATAGTTTTTATTCATTAACCGACATGCAAAATAAGAAATAACTAAAAGTTGCATAAACAAACATAAAAAGATGGAAGACATATGCATAGCACAAGACATGAAACATACAGCGATTCTTTGCTGGTTTAAACCACCCTCAGCGTGTATGAATATATAACCATTTGTGGCGTTCTCAGGCGGAACATCTGTAAAGCACCAAGCTATATCACTATTTTGCAGAATGGGGAACCAAACGTATAAGAGATCAGTTATTCCATTTAGATAAAGTATTCCAACAAGCTCAAGAGGTTTGTAGTTGTCAATCATACATCTAACCCTAAGAGCTTCAATGAATAAATTTTGGCAAACAAGGGAAATATCAAACAGAAACCTGTTACACCATTTTCTCCACTTCTTAATTAATGCTACAAGTTTCAAGAATGGGAAGACCAGCTTGGCTTTCCCACTTCATAATGACACATGACATATACCAAAGCCTATTCGCAGAGTTCTGCAGCTCTGTATCAAGGATGCCCTTCTAATTTACTCTATTTCTAAATAGCTTCTAAAAAGTTAAGGTGGGAAAACAACTAATATTTCCCAGCTCCAGAATGTAATGATCTACGGACAACATGCAAGAAGTCGGTAGATAGATTACTACCAAAGAAACATAGATAACTTCAAATTTTACAAAATTACACAAATAAATAAGAGAAATCAAAATACCAAAAGATATTAATGAAAGCCTTAGAAAGATATTAAATGCTCACTCATCAAAATGATAGATGTCAATTGCTTAAAAGATAATCAGCATAGCTAGACACAGATAATTAGCCAAGAACATAAGACAAAAGCTGCTTAATTTAAATAAATCACACGGTCTGTTAAATTTGGGATTTCTGGGTCAGTTGCTACAAAGGCCTGTAGAATGTTGCCCACCTAGGTTCCTGAACATTAATGAACACAAAGCTGTCATGCTCAATTATTCCACTAATGCTCCTCAAAGTGTTCAATTAGAGACAAAAGGAAAAGGATCAAGAAAACAAATACCAGAACAATAAGAAAGCTCTAATGTGTTTAAAACTATATGAAAAATTTGCGAGAACGTTGCTAGAATACCTTTTAGAAAGTGATGCTAGAGGAATTTCCCATTTCATCAATGTGAAAGGGAAAATGAACAGCTCACTGACTGCAGTAAAACTAGAAAGATTCGGCATTTTGTCCAACCGATAAAAAGAAGATTGCATAGAATGGTTTGTGAAAAAGCTAATACTGATAAGGCCATGTCACAAGGAGATATTGGATAGAAATTTGAAGATGTTGGACCAGTTATTGCGATGGAAGGAAGGGGACGGAGAAGTAACTCTTGTTTGAGGGAAAAGGAATAGTTGTAATTCAGGAATTCAAAATCCAACATAGGAGAGAGAGTTATACTTCTTTTGATAACCGAGAAATCTATGAGGCTAGTAGCTGCACGGTGTGAAACTTGGTAGATAATGGGCCTGTCCCTATACCTTTCTCCTATGCAGAGAGGGATATAGCAGTAAAAACATGAGATTTAAGAGAAAGGATCTATCAAAGCTTTACTAGCAGTCCCTCTCTTTTCAACAGGAAGTTAACATTCATATTTGAAGTCTCACTTACCAACCAAAGGAGGAATCTTTGACCTATGCAAATGTCACTCAGAATTTTACCAACCAATATTTTCACACATACTTCTCTATAAAATCCCTGAATTATCATTAGAGGAAATTTTACATATTTAATCTTTAAAGTTTGATAAGTTCCTGAATCATTCCACGAGCATCTTAGAAGAAGACCCGCTCAAGAGTATAATCCAATTGATCTAATAAATAATATTATCCACATCAAAGATAAATTTGAAACTGATTTATTTTTTTGATAACCATAGTGTCCGGGAAACTTTCGCATACCTCAACTAGGATGCCTGCCACCTTCCACCAGTAACAGGTAACTCTGTTCATCAAGGATAGAACAAGGCTAAAACAGATGGGAAGAAATCATCTAGTGTTTGTCTCAGTTGGGAATTGAACACGAGACCTCATGGTGCTCAACCCACGGCAATGACCACCATGTCACACCCTTGGGTGCAATTTCAAACTGAAATTAAACTACTAACAATAACATTCTTCAATTTCATAAGATGATACAACTTGCTATTTCTCAATAAAAGTTCACCTTCAAGGTGGTGTGTTTTATTCTTTTATCATCTCAGTAATTAAATGACAATTCTGTTCAAACAGCAAGAACGTCTGCCACTTTACCCTGCTCTCACTTTGATGTCAGGCTTTGATAAGTCGCATGATTTATCCGGTGTTTCTTTTCTTTTATCTTTAAAATGATATTTGTATCTATAAAAGTTGGAGCATAATACTGAGAGATACTTTTCTTTTGTTTTCCCCTTGCACTGTTACCTTAAGGAAAAGGGGAGAGGATGAGGTAAATTCTCTAAACTCATAAACTTAAAGGAGTACTATGAACCAAATTGCCTGACCAGAAGACCTGACAAGGAAAACATACAGATATAATTTTAAGGAGCATAAGAGAACCTGATGTCAGTCCCTCCGCACAAGGTTTCCATGAGGTTGTTGATGAATAAGGATTCTCCCACAAGGAAGGAGTCTCTTTCACCTAATAAAATTAGACAGATTGAATATTTGACTACAATGATGGTAGTGATTATTTAATAGGATGTAGTAGCAGACAAAAGGGTAGTCTTGAAGAACTTACCTGTGGACACTGAAGTGTTATACCATCCTTTGTGCACAAATATGGAGCATTCTACAGAGCAAAAAAAAGTAAATAGTGTTCTAAATGCTGAAATTGCAAGTCAAAGAACATCAGATAGGGAAATACATAAAACACTTTCAATAAATAGTTTGTTTAACCAAACCAAAAAGGCAATGTAGCACACAAAACAATAATAGCCCAGATGAGAAACTCCTTGATTAAGGAAAGCATTATCTAATCTAATTCACATCATAAACCATCCCTTTTATTTCTGATTATTTGTGCGAAACCTGCAACCTATTCAATACCTCCTAATTGTGATAAGAATCATTACATGTGAAAAGAGGTAGCGACACACATAATGGTTGACAGATGATGTTGAAAACTATGTGCTTCAATTTACCTATTAAAAATCTGTGTTTTAATTTCACCACCCTCAAGAAAATCACTTAAAAGGAAAATTCAAGAAGGATTTGGGTTAAGGTCATCAAGAAGATGTGGTTGATAATTACTGCAGTTACTTTGGTGTTTGCAAACTGAAAGAAATGAAGGATGTTTTGATGAATCTCAACTCCAAACCTCTCCATCAAAGCTAAGTGTCTACTTAGTAATTTTAGTTAGGTTAAGCTTAATTAGCACAGGACAATTTTTGGAATTTGTAAGTGCCCTAGTCATAGATCGACACATTGTAAAGGCACCAACAAACTCTCGTATACATGAAATCAGAAGCAAAAAGCTTTTTGTTCATAAAATTTCCATACCATAAATGAAATCCATTATATGAAGAAACTCGAGGAAGAAAGATGCTTACACAGCCCACAATTTGATTCATATCAGAGATAATATAAAGCAAAATTCAGATCTATGACATGTTAGTAGTCATACAAGAACAACTCTAAAAGATTTGCTTGCATTTACCGAATTAAATGGCATTACTTAATTACACTAGCAGCCGAAAGACATAATTCTTCTCTAGTAACATACTATGGAGTTAAGGACTTAACTTATATTCATCAAAAGGACTTCCTGTATTTATCTCTAGTCGACTGCACATCTTCTCTAGTAAACATCATATGGAAATCAAGGTCCCGACTTGATCAAAAGTTATCAAAAGCACTTCCTAAAGTACTTCTAGTTGCGTCAAATTAACGAATCACTCAACTAGTTGAAGTAGCTATAACAACAACAACATACACAGTGTAATCCCACAAGTGGGGTCTGGGAGAGTAGGTAGTGTCAATGCAGACCTTATAGTGAGGTTGTTTCCTTTGAAACAGCTGTAAGAATCCACTATTCCATCCCTTCTACACAGACTCATTCGTTTCAGCATTGGCAAATAATTTATCATTCAAGGAACATCACGTGTGCTCTTTAAATACACCTTCCTCAAATCCCACACTTTTTCCTACTCGAACCTTCACAGAGAAGAGCAGAAACATCTAAGCCATAATACCAACCAGTTGATACCAGCTTCAAACTAATTAGAACCGCAAAATATTCATAAACTGGAAAAATATCCAAACTAAACAAAGAAAAACACAACTTCCGTTGAGATGATATATATACATATATATATATATATATATACATATATATATATATATATACTTTAGAAGTGCTGGTGTGGTGTTTTGAAGGCTTACCAACCAACGCAAGACGGAGGAAATCACGACAACTA
>JBDJHY010000094.1:8084548-8095192 GCA_039654485.1 Withania somnifera
CTAGAGGCATAAAAGATCTTGATGATCTTGAATTAGATAACTAGAAGAACAAGTATTAGATGTCTTGAAACATTGTTAACTTTGATTTTGTGAAGTTCTCTAGTCTATAGATGATTTTATGATATCTATCTTTCAGCTTTTAACTTAACTTTTACTTATATATATCATCTCTATTTATTTTAGTATTTTTTAGAAAAAGAGAGCTTGACTTCAATGAAGCAAGCGCTTCGCTTAAAGCATGAGGTGGGACCTTATCGCTTTTTTCCGCTTCACGCTTTCCTGCACATTGATTCCACTTATGCTACTCAAAGCGTTCAATGTGAGACAAAAGGAAGCGGCTAAGAATCAAGAAAACAAATACCGGAACAAAAAGAAAGCTCTAATGTTCTGAAACTATATGACAAATTTGCTGAACGGTTCTCGAATACCTTTCAGAAAGTGATGCTAGAGGAAATTCTTATTCCATTAATGTGAAAGGGAAGATGAACAGCTCATCACTGACTGCAGTAAAAGGAGGAGGATTCTGCATTTTGACTAACCGCTAAAAAAAAGATCGCGTATAATGGCTTGTGAAAAAACTGATGCTGATAAGGGCATGTCACAAGGAGACATTGGATAGAATTTGAAGATGTTGGACCAGTTATTACGATGGAAGGAAGGGACGGAGGAGTAACTCTTGTTTGAAGGCAAAAAAATAGTTGTAATTCATTAATTCAAGATCCAGCATCAGAGAGAGGGTATACTTCCTTTGATAACCGAGAAAACCTCCGACGGCTAATAGCTGCACGGTATGAAACTTGGTGGATAATAGGCCTACCCATATACCTTTCTCCTACGAAGAGAGGGATATAGCATTATAAAAAAACGAGTCCATGTGAGTTTAAAGGGAAAGGATCTATAAAAGTTTTACCTAACAGTCCCTCTCTTTTCAACAGGAAGTTAACATTCGCATTTGAAGTCTCACTTACCAACCAAATGAGGAATGTTCGACCTATGCACATATAACTCACAATTTTACTAACCAACATTTTCACACTTACCTCTCTATAAAATTCCTGATTATCATTGGAGGAACTTTTATTTATTTGTACTCTTTAAAGTTTGATAAGTTCCGGAATCATTCCATGAGCATCTTAGAAGAAGATTGGCTCAAGAGCCTAATCCAATTGACCTAATAAATTAAATTATCAACATCAAAGATGAATTTGAAACTGAAATTAAACTACTAATGGCAACATTCTTCAATTGCATAAGATGATACAAGTTGCTATTTCTGAATAAGGTTCACTTTTGAGGCAGTGTGCATTGTTCTTTTGTCATTTAGTAATTAAATGACATTTCTTTTGAAACACAAAAACCGTCTGCCACTTTACCCTGATCTCACTTAGATGTCAGGATTTGATCCTTCGCATGGTTTGTCCAATAATTTTTTTTTTCTTTTATCTTTAAACGATATTTGTATCTATAAAAGTCGGAGTGTAATCCTGAAAGATATTTTTCTCTTTTGTTACCTTAAGGAAGAGGGGAGAGGATGAGGCACATTCTCTAAACTCATAAACTGAAAGGAGTACTATGAAAGAAATTGCTCGATCAGAAGACCTGACAAGGAAAACATCCAGATATAATTTTAAGGAGCATAAGAATACCTGATATCAGTCCCTCACGTCGCTCCGCGCAAGGTTTCCATGAGGTTGTTGATGAATAAGGATTCTCCCACAAGGAAGGAGGCTCTTTTACCTAATAAAATAACACAGATTGAACGTTTGACTACAATGATGGTAATGATTATTCAATAGGATGTAGTAGCAGACAAAATGGTAGTCTTTCAAGAACTTACCCGTGGACAGTGAAGTGTTATACCATCCTTCGTGCACAAATATGGAGCATTCTACAGAGAAAAAAAAATTAAATAGTGTTCTAAATGCTGAAACTACAAGAGTCAAAGAACATCAGATATGGAAATACATCAAACATTCTTTCAATAATAGTTTGTTTAACCAAATCGAAAAGGCAATGTAGCATACAAAACAATAATAGCCAAGATAACAAACTCCTTGATCAAGAAAAGCATTATCGAATCTAATTCGCATCATAAATCATCCCTTCCCTTCAGATTATTTGCTTGAAACATGTAACCTATTCAATACCTCCTAATTGTGAAAAGAGATAGCTACAGACGTAATGGTTGACAGCTGATGCTGAAAACTATGTACTTCAATTTACTTATTAAAATCTATATGTTTTAATTTCACCACCCTCAAGAACATTACTGAAAAGCAAACTTCAAGACGGATTAAGGGTAATTCATCAAGAAGATTTGGTTAATGATTCCTACAACAACAATAACAATATACCCAGTATATTCCCACAACGTGGGGTCTGGGGTAGAGTGTACGCAATTCATACCACTACCTAAGAGTCAGGTAAAGAGGTTGTTTCGAAAAGTCCTTTGGCTCAATACAATATAATCTAAAAAGCTAGCATAATATCAGGTCAAGGGACAATGGAAAATACAAAACTACAGATGATAACATAAGCAAGGCTACTATCGCGTAATAGTACATACGAGCTACAAGAGACAACAGACCTTACCAAAACCCTGAAAGTCAGACACTACAAGCAAGATATTACAAATCCTAAGCACGAAAGACACACAACGCTAACCTACCTACTAACAAAACTAACCCCACCTACTAACCTTCTATCCTAATATTTTTCTTACAGTTAATTTTTGGTGTTTGCAGATTGAAAGAAATAGAAGATGTTTTGATGAAATCTCAACTCCAAACTTCTCCCTCCAAGCTGAGCGTACTTAGTAATTTATTAGCTGGGTTAAGGTAACTCATGTAATTAGCACCGACCAATTTTTGGAATTTGTTAGCTAGCTCCCTTTATTGACACATTGTAGAGGGACCAACAACTACAAGCTCTCGTTTACATGTATTTTTGTTTTCAGCTTTTGTAACTTTGCATCTACTTGATGCCTTTCTAATGAAAAACATTACTTTATGTCTTCATCAAAACTAATTATTCATATATATGGAATCAGAAGCATGAAATTTCCATATCACAAATGAAATCCTTTATATGAAGAAGGTCAAGGAAAAAAGATGCTTACACAGTCCCCAATTTGACTGATATCAGAGATAATATAAAAGCAATCTTCAGCTATATGACAATGTTAGTATTCATATAAGAACTCCTCCAAAAGATTGGCTTGCATTCACCAAATAAGATGACATTACTTAATTACACTAGCGGCTGAATACATTTCTAGTCTAGTAAACATACTACGTAGTTAAGTTCTTAACTTGACCAATATTAATCAGAAGCCTGTATTTATCTCTAGTATATGCACATCTAGTAAACAATATTCATCAAGGCCCTAAATTGACCAAAAGTTATCAAAAGCACTTCCTAAGTAACCTCTAGTCGCTTCAAATTGAACAATTACTCAACTAGTTGAAGTAGCTATAAGAATCCTCCATTCCATCCCCTTCTACCCAGACACGTTTGTTTCAGCATTGGAAAATAACTTATCATTAAAGGTAAATCACGTTTCTCTCAAAATACACCCCCAAGTACCCCACTTTTTCCTACCCGAACTAAGTCAGCGCATAACAGAGACATCTAAGCCGTATCTCAACTAGTTGATACCAGCTTCAAACTAATTAGAACCACAAAATCTTTGACAAACTAAAAATAAATCCAAACTAGAAAAGGAAAAACAGAACTTCCGTTGAGCAAATATTTTAGAAGCAATCTGTGTTTTGAAGACTTACCAAACGACGAACGACGGAGGAAATCAGGACGACAAGTGAAAGTATGACAACAACAAGCAGAAAAAGCGAGATCTTGAGCTTGTGAAGATGAGACCTCGATTCGTCAGAGAAGAAAAAAGGGAAAAGAGGTTGAAGATGCGAAGAAAAAAAGGAACGCAACCGATCTCGAGGATACCGGCCCCGATAATCATCATCATCGTCGTCGAAGTTAGCAGCAGTATCAGGAGACAAAGGAGAAGACGAACCGGAAACGACATCTTCTCTCTTCCTAGGTGATGCAGTAACTCTGTTTCCGATGGAGCTTGAGTGGCGTAGCTCCGCCATTGCTCGCTTCGGACTGAACGCCAGTTTGCTTAGCCTGAGTCCGTCGAGTAAGTAGAGGAAGTAACTGAGAATGTTCTACAATTTCGGTTCGGTTCGGCTCCGGCAACGGCTATATTCAGTCAGTGTGTTTGTGTGTGTGTAAGAGAGAGAGTGCGGAGTTTCCAGATCGGTGATCTCTTGACTTACCTTCTTAGAATTGTATATTTTGACGGGTAAAGCTTTTACTTAGAGCCCCTCATATTTTAAAATGTGAGATCTAGCCCCTTTAATATGGAAATATTGCAGAAAAGTTCATTTAGCTTTCTCCGTTGCTATGTGGTTTAATACCTCAAAAAGGAGAAATATTGTCATTTTTTTCCAACCTCAGAAAAGAATATGAGGATTTCATTAAATGATCCTGATTACAATAAATTTAATTTTTATAAGTTGTATACTCAACTTATTTTTTAACCCATCTATCTAATAAAAAATATTCTGATTCACTCAATTTTAACAATAATAACATATCTAATAAAATCATATAAATAGATTTGGAAAAACTACAATTTACGTAGATTTTATCTGCAAAGGTAAAGAGGCTTTAAAATAAATTTATGAAGTGTAATTATAGATTAATAAAAATATTAGAATATAAATAATTTTTAAAAGAGTTGTTTTGGATATAAATTATCATGACTAAGAATAAAACATATTTTGGATGATAAAGCAAAATATATTGCCATCTTGGTCAATTATTTTTTTTCTTATCTAATTATATCTCATTTTTCTTTAAACAAAATAAAACTAAACATTTGAATTTCAGAAATAAGTCATATAATTCTACAATAATTTTCTTAATATCAAATTCAACATCTCGTAGAAAAAAAAATTGCACAAAAAAACGTTTTCTCCTGTAAAAAGGATAGGGTAGAAGCGCACGTTAGAACGCATGGTTTCTCTCTTGAAGCACAATAATAGGAAGCAATTATAACCTAAATTGAAGTCATGGCACGGAAGAGGAAGGCGCAAACCACCGAACAACCACAGATTCTCATCATACCAGTAAACGGAATACCAAAGACTCTAGAACCTCTCACGTTTGGAAGCTTTTTATCAGAGAAACTTCAGTCCATTTCTGAGGATAATAATGATAGTAGAATTAAGATGAGATCTTGTAATTCTCTTAATGTAGTAGCTCAGCTCAACAAACACCTAGTTGAGTTGATACGCAATGGAACAGGAAAGAAGGTATGATGCTGAATTATGGACCTCCTAGATTGAAAAATAGACAAAAATTGTGACTATTAAGGAGGTGGATATCAAATCCCACATAAAAAATTAGGAAACTGCACTAATTGGATATGCTGTTGGTAAGGCACCTTATGAAGGTCAAATGGAAAAGTATGCAAATTGAGTATGGAATTTTGTAGCTCAACCAACAATTCTCTGGCATGAGGGACACTATATATACAAATTCCAATCAATCAAAGACAAAGAAAAGGTTCTCTGAACTGGACCTTATTACTACCACAACAAACTTATAATCTTCAAGAATTGAGAGTTGAATTTTGAATTTGATCAAATAATGCTGAGCATATTGTCGATCTGGGTTAGATTTCTTGGATTACCTATGAGTTTTTGGTCAACTGAAGGACTCAGTAAAGTTGCAGTGCAATATACATACCACTCTACATTGATAAATTTACTACAAAGGCGAAGAAGATCTCTTATGCGAGAATTTTAATTGAAGCTGATGTTTCCCAACCCCTACCTGAGCTATCATGGTGAAGTCTGTGTTGGGACCTTAGGAGGAAAAATAAAGTATGATTGGAGGCCTCGATTATGTAATGAATGCCTCTCATATAGCCATAATAATGAAGAGTGTTAGTATAGACAGGATGTTTGCACAAATGCAGCCAAGAAGTCAGAACAGGAGAAAGCCATACAAAAGAGTAGAATTCGGAAAAAGAAACCACATGTGCAAGTATGGAAACCTGTGGATCAAGAAATAGCTAATATAAACACTAACCATGAGGTGAAATGTAATGACCCTCACGGTCATTTATGATAAATACGCGACATTTTGCATTCTAGAGCATTTCAATAGTTGTCCTAAGTCATTTGTGACTTGCTGGGACCGGTAGTTTGGTTTCCTGGTGGCTCGGTTGAGAAATATCTCAAATTGCTTATTTTAGAGCCTAAAACTAAGTACTCTTGACCAAAGTCAATTTTTCTTCAAAATAAGCTCAAAATTAAATTTTGACAGTTTCAGTTGCTCCGAAATGACAAACAAAGTCCAGATTGACCTTAAGTTTGTGTTTTGGAGTTTTCATTTGTAGTTTATGCTAATTTGTGGGTTTTAGTGGAGTTTAAGGCCTAACATGGAGTTTGGGTGGTATTTTGGTGTTCGGAGTGTCAGATTGGAATTTTGACACTTCCATCAGCTTCGAATGGTGATTTTAGGCTAGTGAAGGTGTTGGTTCATTTACTGGACATGTCGTTGCATTTTTGAGGTATTGGTGAAAATTTCATTAATTAAGCTTAGGTGTTGAATTGGTTAACATTTATTTGAAACGACCTCGAATTCTGATTACGTCTACACTATTGAGTCCAGCATGTCATTTGGGTGTGCCTGCATAGTTTGTTTGCATAAAATTAGACTCTGAATGCATTTCAAGTGATGATTCAGAGCATTTTATTTCTCCTAATTCTGTTGTCAAAAACCTGCAACTGGTGCAAGTGAATTGTTCTTCGTGATCGCGAAGAACAATTACGTGATTGCAATTCATTAACTAGGTGTACTACGTGATTGCGTCATGCTTCACGAGATCGCAATTCGTTGTTTCCGATTACTCTACGCAATTGCGATGAGTTAATTCCCTCGCAGTTATATAAAAACCCTACACAACCCTACCTTTTATTTTTGCCAAAAACATACTACACTTGCATATGTCCAGATTCATGTACAGGTGTCCAGTCGTGATTACAGATTGTTGTTCGTGCAAACTACCTTGATTTTTAAAAATTCAGGGTGAGCTTGGCATCCGGCTTTTCCTACTTCTCTTCTATATTAGTGTTTCTATTTGATCTCTATGTATTTCCAGAGATACAGTTGTATTAGACATTTTGATTCTTTGTTCTTACTTAGCAGTTCGTATTACACTAATATCGGGTTTTGAGCATTTGTTTTTTATTCTTTTTACTTTTGCATTTATTCATCTACTGATTATTACACTTGTGCTCTCCACATTTGATATAGTAGTCCTCCACTTCGGCTTCAAACTACGGGGTTGGTTCTCTTATTAGTGGTATAGAAGGTGCCCTCATGATCTGAGAAATATGGTCGTGATAAATTGGTATCAGAGCCAGGTTGGTCGGTGTCAGTATACAAAATCAATGTCTAGTAGAGTCCTATGGATCGGCGCAGAGACATCCTTTGCTTATCTTCAGAAGGCTATAATGACATTTAAGAAATAACTTCTCCTTCTTGCCCCGATTCGTGCGCTTCTTCTTTTTACGTTTTCTCAAAAACTTATTTGTTCACATTTATTATTCCACAGATAGTGCATTTGAAGTCTTTAACAAGTAAGGGTGAGCACTCCATACCAGTAGCTAGGACTCCTGTAAGGGGTAGAGACTGGGAATAAGGTAGCGATAGAGGATGTCCTAGGGTCATCAAAATAACTAGAGCCCAAGATGTGAGCAGAAGGTCAGTTCCAACCACAAACTAATGGCCGTCTGATATTTTGTTACAACATCCTGTGAACTTGACATCAGCTTCAACACTGATTGGATTTTCAACCACGCCAATTCTACAGAGTTTGTATCTTGAGATTTCAAGCGTAGTTATGAGAGGAGCACCAGTTGAAGTACCTCCGGTTATCGGTAATGTTCCGCCAGGATAGAGGGAGTTTAGGTGCATGCATCAGCGTAAGATGTCTATTATTGAGTATGAGGTTCGTTTCTATGAGCTGGTTGGGCGTACTGCCATAGTTTTCCCTACTGGTTGAGATAGAAAATAGAGATTTGTGAGTGGTCTGATTTTACCTCTTTAGCTATTGGTGGAGCCCTTAATAATGGCAGACCATTCTTTTGGGCAGGTGTTGGCCCACACGAAGTTTATGGAAGGAATGTGCAGGGAGGCCTATGGAGTGAGTGGTCGCGGTGTTGGATCTTCCAGCCATGGTGTCCAGTCGGATACTGGTCGTAGTTCTCGTAAGAGTAAGCTAGCAGGGCCGTGTTTTGAGTGCGGCTGTCGTGGTTCATTATGCCATATCTTTCCCCCAACAGGGTAGTTTTCAGCCTGCTTCGCATCTTGTTCTGACAGAGGGTGCTAGTGATACCTTGTCAGGGAATTCAACTCAGCCAGTGTTGTCTGTAGCTCAGACTTATCACCACCAATTCAGGTGGAATCACCAGTAATTCAGACCATACCATTGATTTCAGTAAAAGCTCAGCTGGATTTTAGGGTTCAGAGTTTCGAGCTGATTGCAGACAGTATTCCCGTTGTTGCTTTAGGTCGGGGTGGCCAAAATTTTATGCCAAAGGATTTAGACAACATAGGCGATTGGGGGTTATGCTTGGAGTACAGTAGCTCCAGCCATTCTGCTAGGGTTTTCCCTTAAGGCCTGGTGTGCTATGATTATGGAGTAAAGGTCACCTTGGTAGAGAGTGCCCCCAGCACGGGGTAATTTAATTTTCAGTTCGGGGTGCACTTGAGTTACTGTTTCCACTAGTTAGAGGTGTTCATCGTAGAGGGGCGGATGCCCCAGGTAATACTTAACATGGTGAGACAGGTGGGTTGGGTCGATATCTGGTTCATCATGGACAAGATACGCATGTTATTATTTTGACTTCAGCAGAGGCGAAGATCTCAAATTTGATTTTACATTACTGTTATCTATTCTGGCTTTTATTTGATTGATTTTGGTAACCCTTTTGTCTTAGTAACCCTTTCGTTTGCCTTGGTGATTCTTGCTGCCTATTTATTTATTTTATTTGCCCCTATGTGTTGATGTTGGCATTATGCCATGGATGGATAGCTATTTCTTGTCACCTTATAACTGCATTCTTTAGTAATGGATTGGGTTTCTACACTCGATTGGGTAGCTGACTGAGAGGCTTGAGCTTGTTATAGCATGTTGATGCTAGGCCTGGTTTTGTTTCATTGAGGAGTTTCACTGATAGTTGAGTTATTTCATGGTTAGTAGTATTGTATTTCTTGGTATGGGTAGGTTACCCTTGTTCTCTATACAGTTCTCGACACTTATGCCAAGATCGCGGTCTTGGATATGCCTTTAGATCTTTGGCTACATGGTTAGGTTTTTGGTAGCCACTGAGAGTTATGTTCTAGTAACCCCCATGACACAAGAGATTTCTTTTATCCATCCACTGTGTTAGAATTGATGTTCTGGTCATTTAGTATTGGCATTGTCTTGTAGTGGTTGCTCTAATTGACCCACCTAACCACCCACCGAAGCATGAGTTGTCTTTGTTTTTCGATCTCGAGCTACGCCTAGATTATTTTGGGGAGTTTCCTAGGTTTGGGGAGTTTTCCATTGGAGGTGCCGATGCGGGTTTTGATAAATAGTGTATCGGTGTGTACTTCTTACAAATGGGTTTCTTCCTTAGTAATGGATGTGGAGTGTGGTTCTTGAGTTATACTGTTAAGTGATATAAGGTTTTGTGATAGATTTTAAATTAAACTCAATTAGTGCAAGGTTGTAGAATTGTTTTACACTTTATGGGTTTATGGATGGGAGTCCATAGTATGTACCAATTCAGGAGATGTTGATTTTATCATTCTAGTATGGTTGTGTAGCTTCATAATAGGGTGATGTTTGTAGCTGATTTTAGTGTTTATAGGCGACTGGGGTTGCCTTATGATCTTTGGGATTGTTAAATTGTGGTGTTGGTGTTCATCTCTGGAAATAATTGGATAGGGAGTTCTTCTACTTATTATGAAGAATCGCTTATTGTGTCATATGTGTAATTTATCTATAGCATAGGTTATGGGACTATTATTGCACGTTGAGACTTGGTAGAGTAGTTTCAGTGGTGGAAATTATTTCTTATTTGTACTGAGTTCTAGTAGTTAGAGTTTTGTTTCTTTGAAGATGATCTTATTGTCTTGGCGTAATGTTTTGTTCCATCAGGGCATTTCCCCCTGCAGTTTGAATATGGCATTGTTGTTCTTGTGAGAATTGGTTCGGTGGTTATTATGATATCATGGAGAGTTGGAGTCTCACTGTTTATGGAAAAATAGTGTGTGTTGCGTAAGTATTAAGTATGTATTGATTGGGTTGGTTTATGGGAGCGTGGATCTTCGATAGTAGCACTTAGAGGTGTTGTGGCTATATTAATTATTGGGGTTGGTGAGAAGTTGGGAAGATTTTTGAACTCAAGAACTCATAGAATGGGTCCATTATTTAGCCTTCGTATGGAAGTTCTCTTAGTTTTGTCTCCTACAGTGTGACGGTGTGTTGTTGGTAAACAATGTGGTGTTCATCAGAGTAGTGATTGATTTCAGTCTTGGTTTTAGTTTTGAGATAGTTGGTGA
>JBDJHY010000094.1:8140436-8151332 GCA_039654485.1 Withania somnifera
GCTACCCTAAATTATTCAACCTATGATCTTGAGTAATATGCTTTAATCCGAGCTCTCGAAAATTGGCAACACTACCTATGGCCCAAGGAATTTGGGATTCAGACCGATCACGAGTCCCTAAAGAACCTTCGGGCCCAAGGTAAGGTAAATCGAAGGCACACCAAGTGGATTGAATTTCTAGAGTCTTTTCCTTATGTGATTCATTTCAAGAAGGGAAAAAACAATGTGGTGGTTGATGCCTTTTCAAGAAAACATGTCTTGATAAGTACTTTATCTTCTAAATTGGTAGGTATTGAAATGATAAAGCCACATCTTTGAAAAATGTATGGAATGGGACAAGGAAATATGGATAAAAGATAGGTTAACTACCCTTTATTTGATGGATTTTTGTTCAAAGAAAAAAGATTGTGTGTGCCGGTGAGCTCATGGAGAGAATTATTTGTGAGAGAGACACATAGTAGAGGATTGATGGACCATTTTGGCATTAGTAAAACCATGGGAATTCTTGAAGAGCAATTTTATTGGCCAAACATGCAAAGAGATGTGGCTAAAATTTGTGGTCAATGCGTTGAGTGTAAACATGCTAAGTCAAGACTTCTCCCACATGGTTTGTAACACCCCTCTCCCCACACCCTAAGGACCTTGGCTAGACATTTCAATAGATTTTGTATTGGGTTTGCCTAGAACCAAGAGGGGAAAAAATAGCATCTTTGTTATCGTTGATCGATTTTCAAAAATGGCTCATTTTATCCCTTCCAAAATGTGATGATGCATCCCATGTGGCATCCTTGTTTGTTGAAAATCTGTTGAATTGCATGGGATCCCGCAATTCATTGTAAGTGATAGGAAATCCAAATTCCTTAAAGTCACTTTTGGAGAGCAATGTCGGGGAAGCTTGGAACAAAATTGATGTTCTCAACTTCATGTCACCCCTAAATTGATGGCAAACTGAAGTGGTTAATAGGACCTTAGGATCCATGCTTAGGGTCATGGTTAAAGGAAAAATGTCCTCATGGGAAGAATATTTACCTCTAGTGGAATTTACTTATAATCATGTTGTTCACTCCACTATTGGCATGACCCCATTTGAGATCGTTGATGGATTTAACCCCCTCACCCCCTTGGATCTAACCCCTTTGTCTCAAGATGTGATTATTAGCCTACATGGAGACAAAAGAGCTCAAGCGATGAGAAAGTTGCATGTGAAGGTTCGACTCCAACTTGAGAAGAAAAATCAAGAAAATGCAAAGAAGGCCAACAAAGGGAGAAAAAAATGTTTTTGGAACCCCGAAATTGGGTATGGGTACATATTCGCAAAGTGAGGTTTTCGGTAAAATGCAAAGGGAAGTTGATGCCAAGAGGAGATGGCCTTTTCCAAGTTCTTGAAAGGATCAATGACAATGCTTACAAAATTGATTTCCCACCGAAATACCAAGTACATCCCACCTTCAATGTGAGTGACCTCTCTCCTTTTGACGCCGTGGCCGATGATGAAAGCTCGAATTGAAGGGAAAATTCTTTTCAAGAAGGAGAGGATGATATGAATATCCCCACCCCATGCAAGTTACAAGGCCCTTCAAGAAAAGCCAAGCCAAAGAACTCCAAAAGACGCTCATACACAACGATACGTTGGATGGTTTCTTAAAGGAAGAAGACCCCAATTTCATATGGAGGATAGCTTTGGAAGGTACATCAAGGACCAAAGAGAAGCTGGGAACAAGAAGCGACGAAGACCCCGGCTAGTTGACAATGGACGACCAAATAAATGAACCGTCTGGGACAGGCCCTTCTTTATCTCTAATAATAGGGTGTTCCCCCAATGGGTCATCCAAACCATTCTCCACTGTTGACAGTGGATGGCCAAAGAGACGAGTTATCTGGGACAGGACGGTTCGCTTCGTCCAAATCATTCTCCACTATTTAATGGACTGCCTTGGACGATTGGGTTGGGCGGCTCATCTGTCCACAGAAGAACCCTTGGATGTTTCGCCCAATCCTTTGCCCCAACTGGATAATTCTGTTTTCAACCCATTTTAGCTTAGCTAATCAAGCCCATGAAGGCTACTTTTGTAATAATCATCCTAGCACTATAAATAGGCTAAGTATGTTTCATTTTGCATTTAGACTTTGATGACTATTGATTTACAAAATATTCTAGCTGAGTGTTGAGCTTTTGGTTGACAAATTTGTGTAGAAACCTTGGTTTCTTGGGGCTTCGGTTCCCTTGAGGTCATCGCAAGAGGGTTGGTGCTCGGGTTCAAATTAATCCAATGTGTTCTTAGGTTTGATATACCCTTGAGTTCTAGTACGATTCCTACCGTTGAGTCACATTAACTATCTTTATTTTCCTTCTTGTTTCCTTTGTTATCGTTAGTTCACTTCCGTATCCATTTTCACATCACATGAACATACTAAATGGCACTCACTCCACTTTATTTAACATTTGTGATGGCAAAGGACCCAATACTCTCTCCATCATCGCCAGGTGCTCCAAATTCTCGTGTGTCTGGAATAAAGCTTCACCCTGCAAAACCACCACACATGAATAACTAGTGCATTTTCTATCAACATATTAACATCTGACTTTGAATAAACAGATTAATGAGAAAATCAGATGCTAGAAAATACCGAGCATAGTTCTACCAAGATGCAGCCCACGCTCCATAAATCACATGGGTAGCTCCATCCAACACCTGACACAGACTTAAATCCCAGCAATCAAGTGCGAGAACAACGCTAAAATTAGTGAGACTTCATTGAGGGTTACAAAATCTAGACCCACCAAGAATAACTTCAGGTGCACGGTAATGTCGTGTGGAGACAATATAGTTGTGATCTGGTCGTTCATAAGCAGTGCTACCAAAGTCGATCACTTTGATAGCACTTGACTTGGGTAACCTTTTATAAAATGATCTGTCTCTGTGTGACCATGGTGTACCCTGCAAAGGCAAGTGCAGGGACATAAGCAGAGAGAGAGAGAGAGAGAGAATATGTGGCAAGATCTCAAGAGGGCTAGTTAAGTAGTAATTAAAAGAGCATAATACAATCCAAGGAGCTTGAAAGCAGAACCGAACATACCTTGTAGTCGGGCACTTTTATGTAGTCTGCAGAAATAAAGAGTATATTCTCGGGCTTAAGGTCCGTATGAATGAGACGCATATCATGCATGACTGTAAAAAAAAAAAGGACACAATAAGCACTCACAGTCGACAAAGAAGTGTCTTCATCACAGTGGTGGCAATATAAAGACGTAACTTGACTAACAAATTAGCAAAGTAAAAATACAATAGGTAAAACTCTTGAGAGCAAGAGAACAAAAAGATGCCCTGAGTATCTCATACTAGAAAAGTGAAATAAAGAAGCATAGACCACACACATGCTACACATTCCAACAATTGCCTCCCAATTTCACGAACTAGATCAACTGGAAATGCGCGATAACTGTTTTTCCGTAGAAAATCGAATAAACTTGGCCCAAGCTTCTCAAATACCTGTTAAGACCATTAAATTCATGGAAGTTTAAGTCCCCATAGAATTTGCAAAGTTGGGGAGATCAGTTTAACAAATCAGTAATGGACTTACTAAGCAAATATGGTTACGATAATCAAACCAGTTCCGTAATTGTACACAACTGCAAAGAAGGAACTTCTTTATCCATCACATGCAAAATTGCATTTATATGAAGATCTAGTATACTAAACATATACAAGACATACCGGCTTCCCCCCCTATCATATCTCCCTAGCAACTGAAGCACGTCAACTTCTACCATTGCTGCTTCACGATACTTCTTTATACTTCGGATAATTTTGACGGCAACAAATTCCTTCTGCTCTCTGTCCCAGCATTCTAGAACTTGACCAAAGGTACCTGGTGAATTATAAAAACATTGAAGAAAAAGATCAATGGCAAAACAAAAGTGATATTAAATGGGAAATAAGGAAAAGAAAATTTAGACTGACCTTCACCAATCTTTTTGAGAATTTTATCTGCAATTAAAGAAATGAAAATGAGTGAGAACATTATGGAGGGGCCAGGCCTATAGTTGAATGCAACTAAACTAAAGGTGTTCAGGATATGCAGTCCAATATAGATATGACAAGAAATATATTTTGAGATTTCAAAAAGCTCCCAGTATTCTGCCAGGCAGAGGATATATATTACTCCTTGGTTGGGCCCACATCAGGACAGGAAGGAAGGTCAACTCCAAAAGTTTATGGCAAATACATCTATAGAACAATCTGCAAACTCATTCTTACACTTCCATGATGGTCTTATTATGCCTGGGAAGAGAAATAGATGGTTCAGATACTCCTCCCCTAACTTTCCTCAGCTAGTAAATATATCTCTTGCATTTAAAAAAAGGGGATACTTCCATACCATATGCATAATGACCAGGAAAAATAGCTGATTTTCTACGCACTTTTTGGTTTGCAGTTTTTAATTACATAATTTCTTATGGACAACATGATGGACTTCAGCACGAATCTGACACATAATTCCAGAAAGACATGGAATATAAGAGCAACCAGAAAGAACCTAAGATATACTTTGACCAAGCAGAGCCTAACACATGTATAACACGGTGATGAAAAAAAAAGTAATTACAGCGAGTTGTTAAATTCTCTCCAAGCTCAAACATGTAATGTCCATCTTTGTCATCTTCTCGCCGTGGAGGAGAGCCTTTTTGAACCAGTCCTTCTACATATAAATTATCATGATCGGGTAGTAACCTTGAATGCACATAGCTCGATGAATGGCCAACTTCTTGCGCATAATAAAGTCCTGACTGAGCCTACATACAACCATTGGTTCATATTCTTCTGAAAAAGATATAACATAAAACCTACCCTATATTTAAAATTAAGCTGAATTTTGAAATATTTGCAAGAGTAACAACTAAGAAGAATATTTTAACACAATCCCCAACTCAACAAACTCACTAAGCAACATAACTATTAAATCACCACAAAATAACTGACATGAAAAGAAACCAATATAAAAGTTTGTCTACTAACAAATATCTCACCAACGTCAGACGTAGTTGAGTTGTTGGGTGATCCAAATGCCATTGCACCCTTCAGTTTATATCGCGCATAAATCTTCCTATTCTACTGGGATCGGTTCGTACCTTTTTCATCATGATTTAATTCATCTTTTAATCATGCTAATTCAAACTGAAACATACATTTAAGCATCATTTAATCCTCCAAGATTTATCAATAAACTTACATTTAAGCATCAACTTATCCTCCAATATTTATCAATGACTTACAAACTCCAAGGACTCACAAAATTTCGTTGGACAAGAACCTAAATTGTAATCAAAATATTCAATATCAAACTATCATTTTTTGGTCATTTTTCGAACATCATATTAAATAAAAAACCTAAAACCAGAACATTCATTGCCAAATGTAATCAAAACACTCGGAATTCCGCTAAATTTTTCTCACTTCCCCAACGACATCTCATAACAAAATAGAACAGAAAAGAAGCAATGACACCAAAACTTCCGTTGCCACGACTTAAATCTAATCATAATTTTTCATTTTTCGAACAACTAAAAAAAAAAAAAGGAAAAGAAGAAGAAAAAAAGGGGTACCTTGGGAGTATGGGAAGGATCCCAATTTAATCTGGGACGCTTCTTAGGACGACGATCCATGTAAGAATGCGGATACTCTGTTACATAATCCATTTCCATCGATCAAATCGATGAGCACATGACTAGAGAAAACCCTAATCCCCAATTTTTTGTTGTGAGCTGAGGAGCACCAAAAGCTACTTCTGTGGAGGCGTACGATTTAGTAATGTGATACATCACGCACCGTTGGATTAAAAACAGCTTTAATCACGACCGACTCTATAGACTCATGGTTAGGCCCACTAACCGTGGTTTCTTTTCATCTTTTGTTTATTGTTTCCTGCTTTTCTTTTTTTAGTACTTCATACATTTCATTTCTTTTTTAAGTATGGTTTAAAAAAATATATTTTTAATATTAGTTTTTAAAATCACATATTTATAATCGCAAAATAGAAAGTATTTTGATTTTCTTTATATATTTTAATTTTTTTATATTTTTTAAAATTTTATGTTAAATTAAAACTGGACAGATAAATTAATATGGAAAGAGTATTTACTTTCTCTTTGGTTTACCTTAACTTATGTGTTTACTTTTTTATCTTATGCATTTCCATTTTGAATATTTTATCCTCGAGAAATGCCGGACATTTTCTCAAATCTATGAAATAAATGTTGACATAAATTTTATCAGGCTAGATTTAAAATTAGAATTAATTAATATTCATTTAGGTCGAACAATTAATTTGACTTTACAAATTAAATCAGTTTATTTTTGTAATTATTTCAAACCCAAAAACTTTCATCTTGGGCCTGCCCATGACATTGTTATATGTCATGATGTCCTAATCAAATGCAAGATCCATAAAAAAATATCATGTGTTCAAATAATATGGCAATTTTTGGTCAAATTCTGAGCCAATTAGACTGAAGCTCGTATACACTTTGACTGTCTACAGTTATAACTACAAATTTCTGAGAATATTCCGCAATTATTAGAGAAAAACATTTTCATTAACGACAAAGTTTTTCAAAGAATTGATCAACAAAGCTTTGCATGAAGATCAACTCACAACATGAAGTGTTGTTCGACATTCGTGAAGACCAAATACATTTTTAGGGTGTCCAAACCATCCCGCAATTCGAGAAGTATGTAACTGAAGGTCCTGGATTCACAACAAAGCTTAGAAGAGAAGAATAAAAAAATAAAATTGTAATTGACAAGATTTATTAATAAAATTATTACTTTTATTTATTTTTAATTACAATTAATTTTCAGCATTTAAGAAACTTTGTTGTGAAAAATTTTAGCACACCTATTAGGATCAATTCTACTATTCAACTTTTCTCCCAACGAAGGAGAAACTGCAAATTCAACTACTATAATGGCCTTCAAATAAATGAATGATGTTTCGTGTAAGACATCTATTGTTTCCACATCTGCTTGTCTTAATTTTCTAAGCCTAATCACTCAATGCAAAGTCAAGACTAGTGGCTTGGATGTATTTGAATACTTTATTTTTTTGGATATGGTGAAAAGAGCAAATCTCATATGATGGTTGTAACTACAACTCCTGGAGAAACCTTACACCCATGTTGTTTGACGAACTTTCTTAAACCGGCATAAATATTGGTGAATTTGAGAATCCTAACAAATTCTTGAGTTTCAACAAAGGTCAACACCGTGATGGCTGATGCAATTGATATGGATAAGAAGTTCACAATGATAGAGAAAATAATTAAGCCTTAAAGAAGTTCATTGATGATAAAAATCTTCGAATTGCTCAATTATGAATAAGTTAGAGACTTTCATACCTAGAGAGTCGAGTCACATCCCTATATGTCTGTCTGGTTTTACAACATAAAATAAGGATGTTGAGAAGTTACTTGCTAAGTCCTAATTTCAATAGAAAAAATAACCTACTTCAGTTGCGGTTTTGTTTGTCCAACAATTGCAAGACATGATAACAAACACTATATGAGCTCAATATAGAGGAGCATCACAAAGTTAATTGTATTATGCCTAGACCTATACCAAAACAGATTAATTGTCAAGCCATGCCGATGAATTATCAATCACCAAAGTTGTAATAATTTGATGGCAAAGAAAATTCAAAATAATACATCGCCTATCTTGTTGAAACTTGTAGCAATGTTGGAATACATGGGGACTTTTTGTAAAATAATCTCTTTATTTACTGAATGCGAATGCATTTGACTAATATATATCGACCTGGAGCATACGTTAATTGATAAATAAGAGCAACTCAAGAAGGAATTTTTCAATTAACATTACAAAACTCGATGAATTGTGAGTATTATAGAGTTGATTGGTGCTAAGTAAAAAAAGAACGATCCTAGGATACATTACAAAATCATTGGAAAACATTAAGTTTGGACCGCAAAGATCACCTTTCTAAAATATATGTTGTGAAAATGTACATTTAAGAAATGCATTAGGGCATTTATACATACTACAAGGTATCATTTGATGAGCTTGCTACATGAACACATGACATGGGGTCGAGCATCACAAGTCATGAAGAGGTATCACCTTTCTTCAATCTTACAAAAGAAAGAAAAAGTTCAATAAAGTACGACTTCTAAGATCCAAAATAAAGAATCTATGACAATGAAAATGACTTCTATAAAGGTCATAACCAAGCAAATCTGAAACAAGCGTGAAGCATCGATTCAATATTCAAGGGAGGAAAAGTGCGGTCTAACTTAAAAGAGTTAAAGGAAAACATTACCCATTTCTTAATTCAAACGTCCCTATGATCCTTGATGAATTGCAAGCCCGGAAAGTCATTGATCTTCCCAAATCAAAGAGATCCAAGAAAATCAACAAAGTTAGTGATCCTATCTACTACAAGTTCCATCACGTCATTGACCACCCAATCGAAAAATATTTTATCTTGAAAGAGAAAATCATGATGCTAGTAATAAAAGAAATAATCATCATTGGTATAGATGAAATAATGGAAGTAAATCATGCCAGCATTGTACTCGAGCAGAAAAAGTGCCCAAGGTCATGGACTGCGCCAGCACCAGCACCATCATTTTGCAATCTGGCTGTTTCAAGCGAGTTAAAGTCATTTTTTCAAGGAAGAATTTGAAGTTTCAATAGAGATAGACACCAACTCCTAAGATAACAAGGATGGTAGTTTATAAGGTCCCGTACTCGCATCATGGTAATACCTGTGAGATTCTTACTGATGCTTCTTAGTTCCAAGCTGATTAGAACTCCTAAAATGAGTATTTAGACCCATGCATTGTATAAAATGGACTTGGGTTGCATACATGAATTTTTTTTGAGAAAATTTCGCTCGGGGACTAAACCCCATGAAGCTAGGTCAAAGTCACTAGATAAACCTAGTGTCGTGAGGTTAAAGTAGTTACTTAAGCCCCATACCATGGTATTTAATATAGGGGATTCTGTTTAAAGCTCCCAGCGACGCGATAAATAACTAGTCAATTCAGCCTCGCGACTGGAGGTTAAGTTCTAGGTGTAAATTTTCAAATCCATTTTTAAAAAAGGCACATGGATAAGTTTTCAACTCAATTAAGTCTAAAAATATATCCTTTTTTCTTTCCCACAGGGTAATATAAGTAGCCACACTTAGAAATTTCTTTTCATTCTCCACTTTTATATTTTCAAGTGAAAGAATTTCCCTCAAGCCATAGTAAGTGTTTTCATCCCCAAGTTCAAAGAAACTCACTCTCTCCCACAGATGTTTTGTTTCATAGATTTTTCAGAGGGTAACCTTCCACCCTCATGCCCAAATGATGATTTCAAAGCTATCTTTCATGACTCCCATGACTAGGGTTCTTACCCAAAAGTTGTCCTCATGCTTTAAATTCAGTTGAATGATGTTCCTATGTTTCTAATTATGTTTCCCCCCAGTATTATCATGGATCCCCTTAGTTATATAAAAATTTTCTCATGATTTAAGAATGATCTCATGTTCTTAGTTTTCATGAAAGAGATTCATTTTTATATGGAATTGTATATTATCTAAAGCTCTTCACTGAGTGATCAGTTATTTACAATTATTAAGCATGTTTGGTATATCTTATTTAGTATTTTAAGTATTTGGTAAAATATGCATAAAAAGTCAGTTTCCAAAATATTTATAGCATCCATCAGTATGTTTTGGATCTTTTGGTCATAGTCTCAAATAAAATATCAATTCAGGGATTAAAATAAGCACATTTAGTATTTCAGGATCTAAATGATCACAAACTCATTTTATTTCAGTACGACTAGTATAGGCTTAATTAAAGCATTATTTTACTAGTCCAATTCAGTATAGTACGAGCAGAACGTATTTCAGTTCTGGGAGTAGTACCTAGCACCAAGTGGATTTGGGTTTTAAATAGCCCTTATCCCAGAACTATGTTGCCATTGTAGGATTTTAGCCTAATTAGGCTCAGTTATCAGTTAGTTGATCCATACCAGCCAGGTCCTACACCTTTGGTTGGGTATAGGGACCCGACTAATGAGTTTTTAAGTTAGCCTCCGTGAGTCTCTCACATGGTTATATGTCGGTTAAGAGTCTCTTACTTATGTTTAGCTTTTAGTATTATATTATACTAAGTACGATGCATGGCTCACCATTTTTACAAGTAAAGAAGGAATATTTTAAGTATTAGTATGATGATTAGCTTTTAAAACGTGTTTTCAGTTAAACGTGAGTCATTGCATAACAACCTCATATTGAATATAATGAATAGTTTATTAGTCTCTAAGTATGCAGTTCAGTTCTAGGTTACTTATGTATTCCAGTTTCCTATTGCAATATTCCTATTCTGAGATATTGTGTTTCTACCTTATGCTTATATGTTTAGACTAATTATATTTCATTCCTTCATACTCCATACATTCCAGAAGTACTGACACATATCTTTTGCCTACACTAATCATGTAGATTTAGACCATCTATCTCACGTTCGCGGATAACTTCAGATCTCCTATCAGCATAGTCTAATGGTTAGTCCTCATGACCCAAGGGATAATATATCTTACCAGTTGTAACCTAGCTTCTTTAGTTTATTTTATATTTCTTTTCAGTCCAGTATTCCTTTATGAGCTAGAGACTTATTCTAGCCAGTCATATTTCAGTTAGTAGAGGCTTTTTAGAAATGTGTCAGTATTCGGTTATGTTGGACTCATTATTCTTCCTATTCAGTTTAGATTCTATTATTATACCTTGGTTCTTTTGAATTCATAATTGTTGGAGAATTTTAGAGTACACAACACACTAGAATTGGGGGGGGGGGGTTAGTAGTGTGTGGGAGTTTAGAAACTTTTT
>JBDJHY010000094.1:8184062-8204966 GCA_039654485.1 Withania somnifera
ACTGCTTGCCATGTTCCACACAAGTGCCTGATTCGACCTATCTTAACGAAAACTCCCTATGAATTATAGAGAGAAAAGAGACCAAATGTCAGCTACTTTCATCCCTTCGAGTGCAAGTGTTTCATCCACAGCAATGGATCCATGGAACGATGAAGGTATATTTACCATCTAGTCGTGTGCCTACAAAGTTTTCAATAAAAGAACTTTATGGGTAGAAGAATCCATCCATGTAGTTTTTGATGATTCTAACCCTACACCTCAAGTTGGTGAAAGTAAGTCAAATTCCAGATAAAGAATAGGAATTTTACATCCCTGAACTAGTAGTTCAAGATGTGGAAGCTGAGTCAAATGAGTCGACTCCTGATAAGGATTAGTAGACTACAAATGACAACACACCAAAACACCGGCTCCTAGGGAATGGAGACATGATGCTAGCGCTTTCCAAATGAATTCATCATTGGAAATCCAAATGAGAAAATACAGACCAAGGCTCCACTGAGTAGCTTTTGTATCACAAATAAAACCAAAAAAATTGAAGAAGCTCTTGAAGACACTTCATGGATTGAGGCCATGAAGAATGAACTCGATCAGTTTGAAAGAATAAGGACCCTGGTGAAAAGACCGAAAAACTGCTCCGCCATTGGTACCCAATGGATCTTCGAAACAAACTCAATGAAGAAAGTAAAGTAACAAGAAATAAAGCAAGACTGGTAGCTCAAGGGTATTCTTAATAAGAAGGTATTGATTATGACGAAACTTTTGCACCTGTGGCTAGAATGGAGTCAATTCGTATTTTACTTGCTTATGCTTTCCACAAGCATTTTAAATTATTTCAAATAGATGTTAAGAGCGCTTTCTTAAATGGATTCATAAAGGAAGAAGTTCTTTTTTAAACAACTCCTGTCCTAGTCATGTTTTCAAACTGACTAAAGCTCTCTATGGTCTCAAACAGGCTCCAAAACCTTGGTATGAACGCTTAAGCACTTTTTTTTTTCTAAATGATAACTTTCAAAGAGGAAAAGATGACACTACTCTATTTATTCAAAATTAGACTCCAATATCCTAATTGTACAAATTTATGTTGATGACACTATTTTTGATAGTATTAACTCCTCTCTATGTGAGAATTTTGCCAATTTGATGAAAGGGGAATTCAAAATAAGTCTCACAGGAGAGCTCGCTTTCTTTCTTGGACTTCAAATAAGGCAGACAGTGAAAGGTACTTTCATCAGTCAAACAAAGCACACCAAGGAGCTGATTAAAAGATTTGGTTTGGAAAAAGAAAAGGCTTTTGGAACTCCCATGAGCCCCTCCACATACTTAGAAACTGATGCCCCTGGCAAGGATGTGGATGTGGATGTGGATGTGGATGTGGATGTGGATGAGAAAACATATCGACTCCCAAAGAGTCACACCTGACTTTATCTCACAGCAAATTAACCGGATATTATGTTCAGTATTTGTAAATGTGCACGCTTTCAGTCGACTCCCAAAGAGTCACACCTGACTGTCGTTAAACGCATTAATAGATACCTCATAGAAACACAAGACTTCCGACTATGGTATTCTCACACCCCTCATTTTGATCTAACTGAATACTCAGATACTGACTTTGCAGGTGATAAGACAGACAGAAAAAGCACCAGTGGAACATATTAATTTCCTGGCATATCAAGAAACACAAATCTATAGCTCTTTCAACTACTGAATCAGAATATCTTGCAGTTGGTTACTGTAGGACTTAAATACCTTGGATGATGCATCATTTACTTGATTATGATTTGATTTATGAATTTGTGCCTGTTTTCTATGACAATACTAGTATTATTAGTTTATCTAAGTATACTGTGCATCACGCTAGAGCCAAGCATATTGATGTAAAACGTCATTTTATTCGCGATCATGTTGAAAATGGTGATTTTTTGCTGAAAATCAATTAGTTGATATTTTTACAAAACCACTTTTGAAAGAAATATTGTGCTCACTACGTAATAAGCTAGGCATTATTGTTTTTAATGATGTATAATTATTACTGATTGATAGTTCCCATCTCTCAGCTAGTAGATTTATAGCCAAAATGAAAATTTTGATAATGAAGTCTGCTTCCAAACTCTTAAAATTCTTGAGTCGTCACCCATCATTATGTCCTTGACACTGTCGTGTCACCCCATTTCCTACTCTTTCCTTTCCATCTCGCCATAAATCCCTTTCCTTTCTCTTATCCCCCATCCTCTCTCCTCTACTCTATGCCTCTCACTAGATCCATGGCCTCACAAAAACCCTCATCCGATTGTCTCCCAAAAAACTCCAAGTCCTTTTAGTTTCCTATCATCCGACTCTTCCATGGAAGCCTCCCATTCTCCTCCAAACTCTCCTATTTCCAAAAAAAAAAGAATTGTTCCTTCCAAACTGCATGACCGAAGAAATCCCGTGGTGAATGTTCGGAGTTGCACCTTTTCTGGGGAGTCGAACAGAAAAGGAAATTCAAATCTTTTCAAACCCGGACTATTGTACCTGGAAGGGTAATCAACTTGATGAACTGCACTGCACTGTGAGGCAGTATTTCAAGGGCCAAAAGCTGACTCTCTTGCTTCGTCTGTGTGAACTCAAGTGCTATGAGGAACTCGTTCTTCTTTTCTATGCAAACCTTCGAGTTTCAAAGTGGTGATTTGGAAATACTGGTTTTGGGAACTCGTATCATCGTAAATGATTTTCTGTTGGAGCGTGTCTTTGGAACTAAATTTGGTTGTCCGGTTCCTTAAATGAATGGATCCTGGCCGGAGGACTTTGAGATTCCTTTGAAGGTGCTAAGGCATTCGTTGCAAATCAGGATTTTGATCCCTTGGATTTTGGCCCCTTATCTCTCTGCTTTGAAAATAGTGTCTTAGACACATACGATTGCCACCACTCTGCTTCCAAGAAAGGGATCCCTTAGCAGCATCACCACCAGGGACGTGTTTGTCCTCTATCGCATGTCGAAAAAGCATCTGATAAATTGGGGCTTATGGTTCAGAGAATACATGTAGGAAAGTGCAAAAAACACCAAAGCCTCAACCATCCTGCCTTATGGTCTCTTGGTAAGCCGGATCATTAAAGATTATATGATTGATCTATCTTCTTGCAAGGATGTGGAGATCACAGGGACGTATGATACCCGTACTTTTGCTAGTATGGGGTATACTTTGGTGCTGGGACAATGGTGCGGAAAAAAATATGCTAAGCCAAGGACTGATCAACTCAAAGCTAGTATCTTCAGACTCTGCGGCTGAAAGAAGCCGAGGAAATCAAGACCCACTTGGATGTTCCGGAACGCGGGATGATTGGACGATAGGAATCAGTGGGGAAGATCTACCTACTTTGCATGGATACAAGCACTGACGTGGGAAAGTGGGAATCTCTCTGGATGCCCCGAAAAAGGATGGGTTGGGTGTTGTGAACTCTCTGATGAAGAAAGTCGACTCCATCTCAAAGGAACTCGATTACTCCTAGAATAATCTTGTCGTTGCAGTTCAAACCACTTATAAAAGGTTCTTCAAAAATGTGGAACTTTCATATGACACTTTCTAGGGGAACATACACAGCACCCTCAAATACTTCCTAGTCCCCTGAAAGTAACCTGCTCCTGTGTCATTTGGTTTTTTGTTTGGTGTTCTAACAACATTTTTTTTGTGAGCGGATATGTCCCTTTCTTGTCTCTGACTCTGTATATTGGGGTTGTTTCTTTGAAGGACGAGTATTAAGGTAGAAGGTTAGCGAGCTAAGAGTAGCCTTTGTTGGTAGGTAGATTTTCTCTTTGGTGCTTAGAAGTCATAGTACCTTATGTGAGTGGCCCTAGATAGGAAGAGTTGGAGGTGGTTTGAAGCTTCTTATAGCTTGAATGTACTATTATATATTGATAGTGTTGCATTCGTTGTTATCTTGGTGCTTTTGCCTCATTATTCTCTGTTAGTATATTATGCCGTTTCAGCCTCTCTACCTGACTCTTAGGTAGTGGTATGGACTGCGGACATTCTACCCTCCCCAAACCCCACTATGTGGGAATATACTGGGTACGTTGTTGCTGCTTCTTTTCCCGTCTAAAACTTTCTTTATTTATTTTGAATTTTTTCTTCAAATTGTTTGATGTGTGTACATGCTCTATGATAAATGGATGTTCCATGTATTGCCTTGTCTCTTTTTTATTATGACAAAGGGGGAGAACATTGCAGTTGACTACCACTGATCCATAGCCAGCTAGTCAGGGGGAGTTGCACAGCTGACTGCAGGTGACTACCACTGCAACATAGCTAACTACTCAGGGGGAGCAAACCTTATCCCAAAGTTTATGGGATCCTTAGCCAAAAATGGAAGTCAACTACATCTATTAGTTTACTGTTGTCCTTATCAAAAAATGAGAGATTGTTAGCCACAAGTACATACCTTTTATAGTATTTTTTTAATGATAAACTTGTCCCTGTAACAGGATAAATCAATAAGAAACAAAGGAAAGAAAAGGACACAATAAGGAACATTGCACACACAAAAGTAAAGCAAGATCTCGGAAGCCAAATCTGACAAGAAGGAAGACGTTGGACACATAAAAGGAAAGCCAGATCTCAGGAACCAAATCTGTTATCCCAAAGTTTATGGGATCTTCAGCAAACGGTCATCTCAGTTTAAGGAAAGAGAAGACACCAATCAAGAAGGCACGATCTACATCAGTGGAAGATTAAAGGAAGGACTGATTCACTTCAGTCAATCACGCAAGAAATCAGCACAAGAGAACTGAAAGAGAAATCCATTTCACATATGGACACATCTGATGTAGACGTATTAACGGAAGGATTCAAGCAGAGGCACGGATGAAGACTGCATCAGAAAGGAATACATTACTATATTGATATGGATGCATTTGATGTGGACGTATCACAGTAAATGGATTCCCAAAAATTAAAGAAGACTCTCAATCCTTGATCTGATGCAAAACTCCCTTGGGTTATTTCCTTTTAGACATTAGGAGCAAGAAAGATGTATAAATAGAACAGCCTATAGTAGATAGAATTACATAACTTCATTTGTACAATATCACTACTTGTATCTTATTCTTCATTAATCTTTTGTATTCGACTTTGTTGCTATGCATTGTAACAGAAAGAAAATAAAAGAGTTGGTGATAGTATTACGAGTTGAGGCTGTGTCAAAGAAAAGAAAGCTGTAACTGTAAACCTTTCGTTGCATTCTTTGTTCTTAAAAGGAACCCTTCTAACCCAAGGGGACTGGACTAGGCACCACATCGGTGACCCAAACCCCTATAAAGTTCTCAGTCTCTTTTACTTTACGCATTTTCCATTTCTATCTCTTGAGTACTAATCTACTCTTACCTGATTTCAATATCTACCATGATGAATAAAACCTAATGCATAAATAAAAAATTTCTTGCAAAATAAGAATAATACACCTTACATTTTACACTGGTATTGCATGTCAAGTTTTCTGTTCATTTCTCTTTGAGCTTCAGTATTTCTCTCAACTTGTTCTATGTGGAGGCAAGCTTCTCACTTTCATCCATCAATTCAGCTTCAAGTGCTGATAGTTGATCTCTCATTTCTTCCTGTTACAAGGTAGTAATAGAAAGAGATTAGGTTTAATATTTTTAATGTTTCCTAAGTGAAGCAACGCTCGGTATGACAGAGAAAGTTAGGGAACCATATAAGTTACCAACCGCAATAGTAAGCAGATGGTCACGAACTAACTCAGATAAAGCACATTCCACTAATCCCACTTTATCCATTAGATCGTGTTCTAGTTCAATGTGCAGGCCCTCTTCAGATTGGTCACTATCACTGAAACAACATGAAAAATGCTGCATTGAGCATAATCAAGAATGAATCAGGAATTATTTCATAAATAAAACACACTTGCGAAGTGATGGCTTATAACTTGCTGCACTACATGATGTCCATGAGTTTAGGAATAACTTTATGAAGCACCTATACAAAACAAAAAGAGAACTTCATGAGGTACTATGAAGTCCCCCCCTCCCCTCCCCCCAAACACCACACACACCCCTCTCCTCCTTATTGGATGAGGATGTCCTAACTAGTGGCTCAACAAGTAAATGCTATAAATATGTAGCGACTTAAAGAACTATATGGCCAAGCAACTATGAGACGTGCAATATGGGAAGGGCATGCACAGAAACATAATTTACACCTTATTCTCTTTTATAATTGACATCCTCTAATTCTCACACTTTAAATTTTGCAATTGTTGAGTAGTTACCCCAGATAAATTTCGTCACATGCAAAATCGCTTTCCTCCCAAAAGGAAATGATCACTAACTCCATGGTTAGTATCTCTGGCCATATCCTCCACGTCATCATCAGACACTTGCATAACAAAGCCTCTCCGAGAATTATCCTTTGAAGCCGAGAGTTGCCTGAGCAAAGACAGATTAGAACAAAATACAGAACATTTAATATCGAAATAAAGAAGCTTGAGGTGGTTTTCACCGTAGTATAATTACATACCAAGATTCTGTTTTGGTAAATGGGATTGGATATTCTGATGATGCATTGAGCTTCTTCTCTATTGAATTGAGCTCAACCAGTAAAGCATCAAAAGTCCAATCAGGATTTGGATCCAGGGTAATTCCATCAACATTTTTAGGCAAGGGAAGTTGCAGTAAAACAACATCCCTGTGAAAAATAACCATAAATCAGCACAAAACCAAGGAACTACTCAAAATATTGTAGTTCCAGAAAAATTGAAATATGTAGTTGTTATCACTATAATTATGCAAAAGGTATCTTGTGTAACAAATGAAGTCACATGAACCAACCCCTCCCTCCAAAAAAGAAAACAAAGTAGCATCAACATATTACAAATAGAAAAAGAGAAAAAAGTAACTTACATTATTCTTCTCCTGCCTTAAGAACAGTTGTTGTCTACAAAGCACTTGAGTGTTGAAATTTGAGATACAATAAATTACCTGTTACAATTGAAAAGCAAAAATTATTACTAATATCAACTAGAACATGGATAGGGGGATAAGCTTAGAACAATTCTCCATATAGATAGAAGAACAAGACTCGGGGGGTTTCTAGTTTTCTTCAGATGATGGGTCGTACAGAGGGTTAAAGGTTCCGGCGAAGCTTCAAGCTCTGATGGTAAGGAGGAAGAGGAAATGGAGGTAGTGAGGCTGGGGACTTGGTTTCGTTGTTGTTGGAAGGGGTGAGGGAGGAAAGGTGGACGATGGGAAGACTCTGGTGGTGGCGTTTGGCTGGAAAAAATGGAGAAAAGGGATGGGATATTTTTTGTTGTTTGTGGCCGGACTTGGTGTTTTTCCGACGTGGTGGATACCGGAGTTGGAGCTCCAGCAGTAGTGCAATTCTTGCTATAGAGATCCCCAAAATAATGATGATCTCTTATTCAAGGATAACTACCGATTCTCAGATTCCTAAGGTACTGTCGAACTCTTAATTGTGGAAGTATGGCGCAGCCCTAAGGTTCCAAAACTTGGACCCACACTGGAGACGCGAAACATCCAGCATTTTCTGAAGATGTACAAGCAGGTGGAGGTCTCTGAGTCTTTGGTTTGTTGCTCTACAAGTTAGTCCTAGTATTACAAGCTGATCAGAGAAGTCTTTTGGCAAACTGAAAAGATCAGATAAACAATAAAAGAAGTAAGCGTAATACACATCATTGGAATGAAATTAAAAACATATTTTGAAAGCTGAGAAGCTATTTTTGATCTTTCAATAGCTCCGTACAAATCGATACCTAGATCTGCAGATGATACTAACAATCTTTCAAGGAAAGAACATATCAATGCCCACGCTCACCTCTCCCGTTCCCAACCCCCAACCCCACGCACCCCACAAAACCAAATAAGGTCCCGGGAACCCACTAGTGCTTCTTTCTTTCCCTTGCCAGTCAAAGTGCCAGCACTTGTATTAGACATTTTATATGGAAAACCAAACTGCCCAAAAAAGTATTTGGTTTTATCTGGACAACGTTATATGAAGCTCTCTTTGATTCTTACTCAAGACAATCTTAGCAGGAGAAACGTTCAAATTGATAATAGAAGTTGTAATTAAATACCAAACGGAGTCTGAGATATGAGACATATAGAAGTAGTAATCAAGTACCAAATGGAATCTGAGATATGAGACATATATTTCTATACCGTACAATAGCAGGCTAGCAGCTGACATATGGAATATGTTTTTATCAGTTTTGGACTTGTCACAACTCTTTTGAAACCAAAAGAAAAGAACGATATTTATATTTCAAGTATCAAAAGGATTTATTATTAAAATGTGAAACAAAAGATGTTCCAAAAGAGATTTATGTTGGAAAAAAGAAAGAGTCGTCATTTGACATTGAGATTTGGTATGCCAAATCACCAGTTAAAACCTCTTTATAAAAAAACTTGACTCTAAACTAAACAGCGACAGAGATACCGGTTAAGGAATTCTGTTGAACGAGGAAAAAGTGTAAAGCATCCCTCGATCCCACGGTTTTAGCACAGTCGCTTCAATTAACTTGAATTGGCTTAAATAACATTATTTGGACAAACTCACGGACATTGGCATCCAACGCGGGGGTCAAACGGAAAAGAATATTCAACGGGACTAAGAGCGCACCCATTCCCATTGACCCGGTTAAGACTCCTATTCATATAGGATAAACTCACACAAGTATGAGTGTCATCATATGCAAACAGGTAATAGAGAAAGGTGTTTCCTAACGCACATAAACATTCAAAATCGAGTCTCAAAAGTAGTTTTCAAAATTATACAGTCCAAAATAAAATAAAATGCGAGAAAAGAAATCTAACTGCCCTATACTAAGCTTTCTGTTGCATCTCGAGGTCTGTTCATAGACGGCCTCCTTTCTCTTTTCCTTTTACAATAACTTTCTTCTGGAACATCCACCGGGGAATGATTATAGAATAAAAAAAGATTTAAAAAAATTTAGCGCACAATCAATCACAACTAATCAATGACACCTAAAATTTGCCTACCCAACATCGTTAAGAAAGACTAAAGCGAGGCTTTTTTATCAAACAAGATATATTAAATAAAGAAGAATAAGAAATTAAACATGCTTCCAAACTTAATCCTTTTAATTCTCAAACCCATGATACTTTCAGATTAATCTACCCCCAAACCCTCACTAATTTTCAAATCCATTCAATTGCGAATTTCATATTATCAAGAAATTGTTCATCCGCAAAATGAGTAACCTCACGAATATCAAGAGAAAGACACGAACAATATCAAATATTGACTAACCAAAATTCAACAATCAGCAAATCAAGCATAACACAATATTGCGCAAACTGTTATCATACAATATATGAAACTAAGAGTAAAATGAGAGAAAAGAAATTGGACCTTAATATGAGCTTTGATTTAGGCTGTTGTAGGATGCCGCAATGAACCGAACCTCAACCGGAAATTGACCAATCAAAACTCAACCGGACTCAATGGAGAGAAATTTGAGGATTGTGAACGAACTTCTCCACTGTTTTAAGATGTCCTCCGATGGGTTTTAGTGGTTGTTCAAAGGTGGCCACGGGAAAACGAAGCTCCGGCGTGAGAGGGTTGCTATGACTGTATAAAATGTTTACAATGGAGTTGGAAATTGTGATCTGGTGGAAGTTAACTGATGGAGAAAATGGTATTTATAATGGTGGTGTGAGGAGATGAAGAACAGTAGTTGGTAAATGGTGGAAGTTGGTGCGGAGGTTGTGTATTAAAAGGAAGTGAGTATTTTTTTTGTGAATGGGAGAGGGCAGTATAGCTTTGAGGATGGAAAAAAGTGAGGGGCGTGCGTGTGTTTGTTATTTGGATAAAAGTCAAAAGTAATTTTTAAAAATTAGTAAATTTTACTCAGTATTATATTGTGAAAAATTTATTTTTAACGTCATTAAAGTTTTCATCTATATATTTTATTAAATAAAAAATTTTAAAATAGATTAAATTGTTTATTTTAAAAAAAAAATCGTTAGATCAACTGACTCACCCAACTCGATCCTCTTTTTACATAACCTAACAACTATCGATTCATTCACACAACTCATTGAAATCCAATTCCTAAACACGTTTATTGCCCTTATTTCATCATTCTTTTCTTTTTCTACCTGTTTTTTTAGTGAAAATTTAGAGAGAAATGGAATGGAGCTTGGGGCCTGGGGACATAAATAGTATATAGCAAAGCCAAATTAAAAGAAAAATGAAGTTTGAAGGAGGTTGTGAATAAGCTAAGTATATCATATAAGCGAAAAGACAGGAAACTCCCAAAAAGAAATAAGAAGTGTGTGGCACTGGCTATCACACTTTAAAAGCAATGTACTTTCTATCTCACAATAGACTTGAAGACTATCAATAGACAATTTCTACACTTGCATAACAATAATCTCTAAGCTATTAGTACCTTTCTCTGCTTTATTATTGACAAACAATCTATGCTTTGAGCCTTACGAATATCATGTTATGAACTTTTATATAACTACTATTTAATTGCCCTCGCTCTTTCATCTTTGCATCTCACACCAATATATAATACACTATGAAAAAGTTTTTCAGAAGTTTTTTTAGAAAGTTAGGGTGGATATAAGTGACAACCAGTGGCTCCCTAATTTATTTCTCTTCAGCAGATGAAAGAGAGGTAGGTTATTGTGGGTCTAATTGGGATAGGTTGATTGGTCAACGGTGTCTTTTTTAAAAAAAAAAAAAAGTAATTTGATCTAATTTAGGAATTTCTATTAAATAAAGGGTATAGATGAGAATTTAGGTGACAACGAAGACAATTTTGGTCCTAAAGTTGACAAACTTTTGAAAGCAGGGGTGATAAATTTGATCCTTTTCCCTTGTTATTTTGGATTACAGTTTGCTGTAGAATTTATTATGGAGAGATTCATATGGCACAATCTTGTTGATAGCTATTTTTCATTTTTTATAAAAATAGAAGTAAAAAATAAAATTATTAAAAATATAATAATAGTAATAAATAAAAATTATTATTTAGCTAATAAGTTTTTTAAATTTAAAAAAAAATAACTTATGACTAATGAAATACAAATTTATTTATTTAAAACTAATTTGAATGAAGAATATTTTTTTCTTTGATTTTATCGAAACATAAAATAAAATTTATATCTTTCGAAATACTATAATTTTTTTTGTATTTTTCGTAAATAAAATTTAAGAGAAGGAGCCAAATTTACCCTTCTACTTTAAAGTTTGGTCAATTTTGTTTTTCATCATACTTTAGGGTTAAATTTTTCATTTGTCATACTTTAGAGTCAAATTTGCCCTCGACGTTACCAAAGTTCTTATCTATACCCTTCATTTAACAGATTCATAAATTAAATCAAAATTTTCATTTAAAAAAAAAATTATTAACCAATCGACTCATTCTAACCCGACCAACAAATAACCTCTCTTCCATCTGCCTATAGCGTAATAAATTAGGAAGCCACTGATTGTCACCTATATACACCCCAACTTTCTAAAAGAACCTACTTATTATAAAATGCATTATGAAAAAACTTCTCATTGTGTATCACATATTGGCAGGAGATGCAAAGATGAAACAGTCAGTGCAACTAAATGATAGTTATATAGAAGTCCATAGCATGATATTCATAGGAAACTAGACTCAAAGCATAGATTATATGTCAATAATAAAGCAAAGGTACTAATAGCTCAGAGGCTATTATTATGCAAATACATAAATTGTCTATTGATAGCCTTCAAGTCTGTTGTGAGATTGGAAGTTCATTGTTTTTACACTATGATAGTCAGTGCTACACTTCTTATTTATTTCGGGGAGTTTTCGACTTTTCTCTTCTGATATACCCCAACTTAATGACAACCTTCTTCAAGCTCCATTTCTCTCTTAATTTGGCTTTGCATGCTTGCTATATACGATTTACAGCCCCCAAGCTCTATTTCTCTCTCAATTTCCATTAAGCAGACAAGTAGAAGAAGAAAAGAACGATGAAATAAGAACACCAAACGTGTTTGGGGGCTAGGTTTCTTTAAGTTGAGTGAATGGATCGATAGTTTTCAGGTTAGGTTAGAAAGCGAGTCAAATTGTGACAAGTCAGTTGGTCAAATTTTTTTTTTTTTTTTAAAAATGGATAATGTGATCTAATTTAGGAATTTGTGTTAAATACATGGTATATATGAGAACTTTGGTGATGGCGAGGGAAAATTTAGCCCCAAAGTATGACGCCAATTTTAAAAAGTAGAGGAGTAATTTGGCCTTTTTCCCTAAAATTTATCAAAAGTGAAATATAAGACTAAAACACTAAATATAAAATAAACTAAAAATTAGATACCTAAATTATGTTTTTAAAAAAGTAAATACTAAAGCGATATGAAGCTCGAAAAGGGTCAAAAATCATGTATTTACAAGTCTTTCTTGGGAGCCAAATAATATCAAAGAAGCATATATGAGAGATGGTGTTCTTAGAAAGTTAGGAAATCCATTAAAAAAACTTGGTCAACAGTGCTACTAGATGTTGTTGGATGAGATGAAACTCCAAAATACCTGAACCCAGATTTTAGCTTCTAATAGCTAAAATTAGCAACAACAACAACAAAAAAGATATCAACAAAAAAGAAACAAACCCGCAAAGAACTCGATTTTTTTAACACCAGAGACCAAATCACCAAATTCACACACAAAAAAATAAATAAATAAATAACACCAGAGACTAAAATCAGTAATCACCAAATTTAAAATCAAATCTACATAAAATATGCTCAAAGATCTCAATTTCCCTTGATACATGCATAGATTTATCAAATAAAGAAGAGAAAAGCTAACATCTCTTACCCGATGGAAAACCCTAAGACCAAAGGATGGAAGAGATAGAGAAGACGACGAAGGTAATTTCTAGGGTTTGGGCCGTCAAAGACAACGAAGGAAAATGAAGAATCGGTTCTAGAAACGGTAGTATCGAACAATCCCAACAATGTGATAGCAAATTATATTATAAATATAATAAATCTAGCAACGAAATATCTGTGTTACTTTTGTCGCTAAGTTGCAATTAATTTTACCACCAACCTTTTGTTGTTAATTTTGTAGCAAAATTTATGGAGCATAAATTTGAAGTCAATTTATAGCAATGAATTTTGGAGTTCCATTGCTAGTCCATCTCTATAATTAATATTATTTTATTTTAGACTTTTTAGCGATATAGTTCTTATTTTAGAGATAGTTCGTTGTTATTTAACTCATATAATCCAATGCTAGAATCCGTGCTAAACACTGATTCTTTTATAGTGTCTTATAAGTGTTATCATGTGAGCAATCATATTTCATAAATAGGGTATCATAATATCTTAAGATACTGCATGATATATCACATATCTCCATGTTTTTTTATAAATAAATATTTGTGATTATAAAATTTTAGGTAGATATAATTTATAAAGATCTACAAGTCAACAATAATAGTAACTACTATTCTTTAATATAATCATTTCATATGATATGGGCAATCTTTTCACACCAAGCATGAAACTTTTTCTTTACAAAATTTAAAATAATATATTTTTTAATAAAATATAAGCTTATTGGTCAAATGTTATATTTTAAAAGTTGAAAACATCACATATAGAAATCAATTACATGTTTTTCTTTGTTTGCCTCGGTTAAGTTTGAAACTTTTGATACTTCCTCTATTTCAAAATAAGTACTCTCTCAGCCTATCTTTATTTATGCACTATACTAAATTTAGATGTCTAACAATATTTCTTCAGTTTGACAAATTAATGAATAATTTATCTATTTGTATTCGTTTTACCCTTAATATTAAATATTGTTCATTCTTTTAAATACATTTTTCCAAAGCATTAAATTTATTATATTTAAAAAGCGATAAAGTTAAGTATTCCCTGTTATTTATTATTTCTTAAGATGTGTCCTAAGTCAGTAATGAACAAATATTGTTCAATCGAGAAAGTACTATTTTACATAATCAAGAAGAATTAGTTTTTTTTCGTCCAGAATTAGAGTTAGAGTTGCCCTTGTTTAATACGAAGAGTTTTACGCTATCAAAGAGTCACTTCTTTCTTCAACGCATTTAATTAAGGTTAACATAGTGAACTCCCAAAACACTTCCTATTTTCTTGAAGCAGTTTTCTTTAACATGTGTGTCCAAACATCACTTATTTGAAAAGGCGGAAGTACCTAATAAAAGTGTAACCAACAACAGCTAAACCTTAATTCCAGCTAATTTGGTATAGCTTATACTTCTTTTACTCCCATTGTGTCCTGCTCGTAGCAAAACTGACAGAGTGTGAGAGATTGACGGTGTGTTTCTTCATTTCCAGCTAATGGAATATGTCCATTGATTTTAAATTTCAGCAATGAGACTGACAAGTTGTGCCTCAATGACAATGATTCCACATCCTTGCTCTCCACTTCATCCAGGTATTTGCTATCTCATTTGTTACTTTCCCAGAAGAAAAACGAGAGCATTTAACATGGTTCAAGAATTGAGAAAATGCATGACAAGTCGAAGCCATAGGTAGTGCAATCTGACAATGCTAGTGTTTTGTTTCAGGGTGAGAAGCCTAAGCTTATGAGTGATGAAAAGAGACACACCCTCAATAGTCTCTGATCATCCAAAAGAAGCAGAAAACTCTCCCATCTTTCAGACAGATTGCCCGAAGAACTGGTGTTGTCAGAGACCAAGATTTCACTGCTCCCTCATCCTGATCAGGAACTGGATGTTTCTGAAGCACGAACCGAGATAATCCTCAGAAATGAGAAAACTGAGGTGCTAGAGCATGTGCATTAAGATCAAGTGACAATACTCAGCAATCCTACTTCGGAAATGGATAATAGAAGATAACTCTTGGAACATAATGATAAAGGACAATGTGCTGATGCAGAAATTCAGATTGATGAAGTTTCCAACTGCCAAGATATGCGAACTACAAATGCAAATCAGTGATGAAGAAGAATGTGGCAAGTAGAGTGCTCAGGCAAATTCCTTCTATGAGGAGGCAACATCAGAAAACAGTCCTTGCAGCACTTACAGCATCATTGCGCCAAATATGGCAGCCTCTGTAATCAGAAATGCCTCGATAGATGATGAGCATTTTGCCAAAGCTTATGAAGATGAAGATAAAAAGCCAAATGCAGATTATGAATTTTGAAGACCAATGTGTTGATGCAGAAACTAAGATCAAATTGTCAAGGATGCAACATAAAGATGCAAATTGGTGATGACAAGTGTGTTCCAACGAGAATGATCAAGCAAATTCCTGCTATGAGGAGGCAATATCAGAAAACAGTCACTGAAGAACTTACAGTATGGACGCGCAAAATTGGCAGCCCTTGAAATCAGAAATGACTCAATATATGAGCAGAAATTCTGCTGAAGTGATCCAAGTGATAAAAGAAACAAATGCGGTGGATCCTGCGGCTAGTGGAGAGTAGAGGCCAGAAGCAGATTACTCCCCTATCCAGTTGGTTGAGAAGCAAAGCTTTGAACAAAATTGTCAAGGACATGTCTTAGCGGAAGACAATGAGGCCTCAAAGAGTCTACCTATGGACATTGAGGTAGTGGAGAAGAATCTGGAAGTCCATAGCAAAGAAGTGAAGGATGACGTAAAAGAAAGTGTTTTTGTCTATTAGAAGAAGATGATGACTACAACAATGACGACAACATCGACAAAGATGATGCTACACAAAAGTTGAAGATGGCATCTCGGAAGGAACAAGAAACTCATTCTGAACCGTCATCCACAGTGACAAAATTTCGCCAGTTGACTCAAACCAGGAACTTCTATTGAAACATAAAGAGGAGAAGGTGAAAGAAGAGGAAAAAGGAACGAAAACTAAAGACATGAAGCATGTAGTGTAGACAACTGCTAGTTTTAAAGCACACAGAATGATTTTGCCATATCAAGTTGCCAACAGAGCAGTAATGGCAAAGGTGATTCAACGGTGAACGTTTTTTATAGCTACCGAACGAAGCTCATGTACCTGGATGATATAGCTGCAATCACCAGAGGAAGGAGAGTGCTTTTGGGAGCAGTACCAGTGCTAATCTGGTACTTCTGCTTAGATGCATTTTTCCTTCCAATAGAGGCGTATTAAGATATTAAATCAGTAAGGCAGTGGGCACGAAATAATATTGCACTCACTAAGACAATATATGTCAGACTAAACATAAATAAATACATGTATAGTTAAGCGAAAATGAATAGTGTACGTGAACCTGCTGTGATGTAGATCCAAAGCTGCCTTTGAGTGGAGAAAGGATGGACATGTACAAGAAAGTGAAATAGGATACGTACTATGAAATTTGGTTATATGGAGTACAAGATTTCTTCAAGATCAGCATAGAGGAAGCTATGACTATCTTCAAAATTTAGTAACTATGCAAGACCTCAAGCTATAGAAAGTCTGATGTAACAAACTCATCGGCTTTCAAGTTACATCTGTTTTCCTTGACTTGCTCTTTTGCTTTAAATTCATGCTTAACGTAAGGACTGTGGGCTTTAAAACTGACTTTGTTGGACAATTGCATTTTTAGCCTATATTAGTTGTTATTTGAAGGGGAAAAATAATCCAATTTATACTGTACTCGCAGTTTAGTTGTTACATTTGATGCCAAGTTGGCAAATAGTACATATACATAAGCCGACGGCAAGGGCTACACTCTTCCCATTTTCAGTTGGAGTTCGGGGGTGTTTCTTTGGGTGGCGTGTGGGTGGGGGTAGATAGGTTACATGCGTCAAACCTACACCACAATAGAAATAGATGTGAAAAAAAGGATAAGATGAGAACATATAATATATTTTGTATAGAATGGCTGACAAACTTTTGTTGGAGTTCGTATAGCTGAAAATTCCTTTACAAGTATAACTGGTCGCTACTCTTCCTTTATATACAGTCGCCTGAACCCATGTCACCTAATATTGTTTGCTTCTATACTTGTCAAGACTCGAGGCTCGAGGGTTGGAGCAGAAAAAAAAAAATGACGACAACTAGAAGAAAATCACCCAGAAATGAGAAACAAATTTCAGGTTTCAGTGGACAAAACTTTCTTCCCCAAGCTTTCAACAGCTGGGCAAGTACTCTTCACCAGGCCACTAAACTAGCATTCTAGAAACTGTTTGTTCTCTGAACAACTGCAGCCTGTGGACCATCCCAAAACACCTAGGATCATATCAATCCTCGAACATGCACCAACCTGCGGGAGCTGAGAATTCATAAAATAGCACATAAATAGAGAGATGCTATATCGAAGCACGTTCAGAAGACATACCAAGCTCTCTAGGTTGGCTTCAATACGAAATAGCGTGACACCCATCCCCTTCCCTCTATCCGTCTCAGCCTGCAATTTTTTTGTGAAGTAACAATCCGGTCACCTCACAATTGAAAATTTTAACATCATTGAAATGGAAGAACAAATTGACTATTTCTTTTTAATCCTCATGTGCCATTTGGTAAGTTGAAAATAAAGATTGTGGTTTACAAGAATTTGAACCCAAGACCTCTCCTTACAAAAGACTTGCTCAAACCAAAGCAAAGGCTCTTTGTAAATATACTCATGAGCATTTTGTGTATTGACAAATTGACTATTTATCCCAAAGAAGGAACGGGATTTAATACATAGGCTTTACAACATAAAAAAGGGCTGAGAATTGTCTTGGTCCTCTCCTCACAACGTTCAGCACGAATTTCCTTCTTGTCCACCGTATTCACAATGAATGCTCAAAATGCTGTTTATTTAGCATCAGAAATCTGAATACTATCCTACTCATTTCTTTCCCTCCCACGATGTCTTCAATCCAGGTATGACATTCATCTTCTTCCTATTTCGCAATCAGCATATCAAAGAAAGCTACGTATGCTCTCTCAATGCATCAAGAAGCGAGTACAGATCTAATTGACTAACTTAAACTTGCGATATCCTCATTCAACACAGGTCATTGTTAGCTCCTGCTGATTATTGCTGTAGTAGAAAAGTTTAAAGAGCTAAGAGTATCATGTACTTCATCACAAACTGCCTATATAGCTAGCTAATAAAGATGTCTACTCCCTGTTGAATCAACGTTCAACTATTAAATACAAAACAAGTATTGACAATTCTAAAAAACGCAAGCTAGGTTCACACATGAGACGTCAGCAGCAGATAGCTGCAGAGTCAACCCAAACCATATTAAAATGTTGATTTTCAATATGCAGAGCTCAGGAATTTAAGCCTATATGAAAAATGACATGATAAATGTTCTAACTCACCGCGCAAGAACATATGGTGACGCCTACAGCTGCCAATGCTGAAGTAATATCCGCCATCATGCCTAAATGAATTAAATGAATTATAACGGTTTGAGATGTCAGCCACGACAAGTAATAAACCATAAAAAAATGTTGGCCAGATATTATATTTAATTTCTATTATACAAAGAATACTGGGTCATGTTCATATGTAAATGAAATATATAAGGTTAAGAAACTGGAATACATGTAGTTGGAACTATAGAAGATAAATCAAACACAAAGTTCTGCAGTTAAGCTGTAATTAGCGGCTAAAAAGTTAGATCTTCTACATCGATGGAAACCCCCCGACATACTGAGACACGCCTCTCTGGTTATTCAAACTCTTGATGCAATTCTTTTACCTAGAAATTACTTGCTCCTTTGAGGTAGTCAAACTTTTAAACACATAATTCTGATAAAACTTCCTCTCTCACACAAAAGGAGTGTGATGTAGTGGCTAAGATCTTCCCACCCTAACTAAAGGTCTTGGATTAGAGCCCTAGGAATGTTAGAACCTTTCGGTTGGGAGTGCTTCAGGCCCCAACCCCACCTTTTAGTGGCCTACCCAGTGCGACAGATTGGTTGGAAAGTAAGTTTTGGCTACCAAATGCCTAAAGCAAAAGGGAAAAACAAAGACTTGCAGTGCTAGTGGTAATGATTTTTTAAATGACTTGGAATCACCAATACATCGCAAAGTTCGCAAATGCGTCTAATATAGATGAGCAGTAATGCCTTATCCAGTTTGATGTCCATATGCGATAATCAGCCTTTGGCCCAAACATTACCTTTTCGATCTATGCTGACAACACAAAACCACTGGACAGAGTGCCCTTCCAGGTTCTGCCAAGTTGCAACTTTGCTAGCTCGCCATCCATCCAACCAGGGCAGAACTTCCCTGTACCTTGGTATGTTAGCAAGTATCATTTTGCCGACACCATTTCCTTGTGACAATGTCTCCCCTGTGGCCTTCAAACTCATATGCTGCATGCACTTATTATGGTTCCCATTTACCTTGGGAATTTGAATACTGGAACCTCGGAGTTGGAAAATATCTTCACTACTCATCCTTGCAGATGATACCACCATAACATTCTTGAGGATTTTCTCCCACGAATGTTTGGTTCCCTTAGAGTGATCTGCTAACTCTTCCACTGTGCTGTCCCCTTCAGACTCAGCAGCAAATTCCTTTACTGAATCCACAGTTATTTCAGATGCTGATAGTGTGGCTTGCTCTCTCAAAAACTAAAGAAAAGATGAGTTCCACATTAGTTAATTTGTTGTAGTAGTAGTAGCAGTACATAATAAATTCCTATTCTAACTATGCAGAGACACTTACTTTCATAATCTTGTGCCGGGCGCTACGAGTTTTTGCATGTTGAAGCCATTGTTTATGTCTCTCAAAAGCAGACTTGCTGGAGAGACCCTGAAGAAAGGAAAATAATCAGATGCTTGTAAATTACCAGCATCAGAAACTAATTGCTTGAATGCATCAAGTAAAGTTTTACAGAGCTTACAGCTAGAAACGAATGATGGCTATCTACACATGTAGCTTGATCGATAGTCCATTTTATTTTTTTTTATTTCTTTTATAGGTAGTCCATTTTTCTAATTTATAACAGCTTGATGGCACAAAAAATCCAACAACTTGAGGTTATCCAACAGACTAAAGATAAGCTATGCAGTGACGGAATGGGTTCATCAGAATCCCTTTCGCCGGGAAATGGCATTGTATATACAGGGAATTTTATTTTTTTTTACATACATATAATAGATTATGAATCCCTTGGTGAAAATCCAGCCTCCGACTATGCCTTGTGTTGGAACTAAGTGTTTGATGGTAATATTTACTATCCATTTAGTATATTACATGCATTAATGAAACGATACAAGCACAATAACCATTTTTCAAGTTATAACAGCTCAATGGCACAAAAATTCTTAAGCTTAGCTACAAGACATCAGTTTCAGACTAAAAGCTAAGCTATTCCTTGTGTTGGAGATAAGTGTTTGATTGTAATATTTATTTTCCGTTTGGTATATTACATGCATTAATTAAATGAATATCCCAGAGATTTTTTACTTTGGTAAAATCCCAGCCTCAGCCCCCCATCCCACGAAAAAACCAGGAGCCCAACAGGGGTCCACTTCCACCTCATTCCTTGGTGCCAGAGACTTCCAACATTATGGTTGGTAATGGAGGCCTGTACTATCACTCCTACCAGCAATACACTGTTAAAGCATGACCAGTTTATATGTTATAAGTGCAAGAGTGAGGTCCAATAACTGAAAGGCATAGCAACTAACGTTGTAGGTGATAATCTCTACAACTTCTGCGTTTGCAAGTACATGCATTGGTTTGACAAGATTACCATTCACCTGCAAACAGAAGAAGCTGCAGTCACATCCAAATTCACGAAGCATTAAAAAACAATAGCAGCAGGATTTTTTTAATAAGGTGATATATTTATTGGAAACAATATCAAGCTGATACTGAGAAAAAACCAATAGCAACAAGATTAAGACCTTAGCAGCCACCATCTTATTGCCAATTTCAGTGTGTATCATATACGCGTAATCAATGACAGTAGCCCCCTTTGGGAGATGTTTTATCTGCAA
>JBDJHY010000094.1:8209426-8221100 GCA_039654485.1 Withania somnifera
ACTGATGGAGACACTTGGTCAGCGGATAGCGCAAACCAAGCGTGCGGAGAAGTGTTAAATGAAATGGTGAGCAAAGGAGCTTTTGTGTTAGAACAAGGCTACCCATTGTTCGTCAGTGAGTTTGGAGTGGATCAAAGAGGCACCAATGTGAACGACAACAGGTATTTCAATTGCTTTCTTGGACTGGCAGCTGAACTTGACTTCGATTGGGCATTGTGGACCCTCGTTGGGAGCTATTATTTGAGAGATGGTATTGTGGGGCTCAATGAGTACTATGGTGTTCTAGATTGGAACTGGTTCGATATCAGGAACTCAAGCTTTCTGCAAAGGCTCTCAGCTATCCGCAAGCCATTCCAAGGTATTCGCTGAACTAATACCATAATTATCAGAATTTTTGTGATAAAAAGGACTAAGAATTTACCTTGGTTCAAATGCAGGACCAGGATATACCGAGACACGTCCACATAAAGTAATTTTTCATCCTATGACAGGGCTTTGTGTTCAGAGAACTTCATTGCAACAGCCATTGGAGCTAGGTCCATGCTCTGAGGCTGAAGCATGGGGCTATGCTCCAGCAAAAACACTAACAGTCATAGGAAATTACTTTTGCCTGCAAGCAGAAAAGCGCGCCCAGCCAGTAAAACTTAGGATGATATGCACTAATGATAGCTCAAAATGGGATACCATCTCAGACTCTAAGATGCACCTGTCATCTAAGCTACAAGATGCTACTATTGTTTGCTTGGATGTTGATCCCAACAATGTCATTGTCACACAAACATGCAAGTGTCTAAGCACAAACGATACGACATGTGATCCTGGAAGCCAGTGGTTCAAAATAATCGACAGCACAAGGGCAACAAAAACTACAAAATTCCTTCTTCAAGTCAAACAATTCAGTCGTTTTCTAGCAAGGAATTTCTTCTGAAGCTACATCAACTTTTTTTCCAATAGTTCATTTAGAATTGCAATTCAAACCTCAACAACACTGAAATACTCATGGAGTTGTTTGACAATTTCATAGTTTAAACAAAATCCATATGGATTATATCATTGCAATACAAGTCATTCTTCCATGGCGTCTCCACCTTCAATCACTTGCACAATTTCTCTCAGTGGTGTAATCTTTGTAAGGAGAAACTCTGCAAGGACAAAAAATTCCAGCAGACCATATTAGCAATTCCATTCAGAATTCTAATAACCATGATACCTGATTATTACATTGGAGGCTGACAAGTCTGAGAACACTAACCAGTCTTTTTAGAGAAGGGGTAACCCTTTTGTGGATAAGTGCGGGGATTAGGCGATAAATGGTTTCTTAAGTACTCCGTGTGTCCCTAATAATCAAGATAAAGAGTTTAGAAACCACATGCTATCAAAAACAGAAAAATGGTATTATGCATTCCATGCTGATAATTCAAATTCTGTCAATATCGCATGAAAGAGAGCATTATTTTTCCAATTAGGTTCACTTAAAGGAGACCTGACCTTTGTTATCACACAGATATCGACATTGCTCCCACTACCTAGGTCATTGAATACTCCAGACAATATGGCCTCTGCCACTAGCTTTATCCCTTCATCCCTCTGCAACAGAATTCCCACTAATATTCAGGATTCACAATACATTTACCAGCCAAATACAGTAACAACTGTAGCTAAAAGAAACAAACTTACGCTCATCCCCTCCCGGTATTTTGACTCAAATATAGCCATTGCCGCGAGGGAACCAGAACCCATTGTAGCATATGGTAGAGTATCAGTTGATCCATGTGGATAAATCTAAGAGGCAATCAATTGGCCAAATAGTCAGAACTTTGATGACATTGCCGAAAAATACAAACAAGAACATACTCATACATAAATGTGAACACTACTTACAGTATGCAAATGTGGCCCTGTAACATCAACACCACCAAGGACCAAAGCAGCTGAGACATAGCCTTGGTAGCTGGTAGAGAACATAGTTAGGCTTGTCGGATTGACATTTAATGAACCCGATACTATTATGCCCCTAAGAAATATTAACACTAGAAACTTACCTGAAAAGGTGGGACTTCAAAAGAGTAAGAGCTGTCACAACCCTGGATTCACGACCAGTGTGATACCTGTGAAGCTTCAGCTGGGAACTGACCATGTCTAAAGAATAACAGTTGATAAATAAGAGAGACATAGATAAATAGAAAGATAGCAAGATATAGCAAGAGAGAATATATTTACAACTTAGAGGGAGAACTTATATTGCAAACAATTTCCGAAGGTGCTAGAATATGGATAAAAAACTCATTACCGGTTACTGCCTCTGTATCAGCAGCTGTCCCAGCTCCACAGCAATATATATTAGGAGCCATGTAATGAATTTTCTCACAGTTTTTATCTGCGACAATTGGTCCTTCGGTTGCCCGTGTGTCTGCTCCAAGGATAACACCATCCTGAACAAGAATCATGCTTAAGAAATTGATTATAAAAGCATCAACTCCAGAATAACAGATGAAGCACCCAAAAAGGTCACATTTTCTAAAAATTCATAGTGCAGGGGAAGGGCTCATGGACAATCAATTGTAGAATTAATGATAGAGCCATATTTTCCATAGAAACAACACATATCTAGAAATTCCGTAAAAGATGGAAAAGGAGAGAAAAATGTGGAGCACCAATTTTTTAAAAGTACCATTCGTCGAAATGCAAAAATCTCTTCATTCAGTATTTTATCAGAAATCCATTTTTCGTTTCTTTCCTGCAAGACAGCCTAAATGAATTTATAGATAGTGAAACTAAATGGAGAATATAATCAGTTGAATGAAGTAAATACCAAACTAAATGGAGATGATGCTTAGTTAGTTGAAGGCTTTGGAACAAGGGGGCTTCAAGAGGAATCTGATTGCCTCAGATTGGAAAAACAAGCCAATGGGAAGTTCTTAGTTAGATCTGCATACAGAGATCTAAATCAGGTGGGATTTCAATTTTGGCTTTCAAAACACATATGGAAAGTAAAAATCCCATATAGGGTGGTGAGTTTTACTAGCTTGGTAGCTAGAGGATCTGTTTTTGACTCTGGAAAATCTTAGAAATAGGGGAATTCAACTATGTTCAAGATGTTATCTATGTGGAAAGGATGCAGAGACAATTAACCATCTGTTTTTACACTGCAAATCACAAACCAGCTATGGGATATGTTCTTAAATTTGAAGGGTGTCAGGTGGATGATGTCAGGCAACACTGTTAATCTTCTGGCAAGCTGGAAAGAAGGAAACAGTGGCAACAGAGAGATGGAAAATTGTCCCCGCAAGCATCTGGTGGATAATGTGGAAGGAGAGGAACCTTAGATGCTTCAAAGATACAAGCTGCTCTTTACAGAAGATCAAATCTAAATGCATTCTTCTTTTTGGGTTTGGTGTCTGAAAATATAGATAGGCATGATGTAATTTTGGAAGTGTTAGGATCCTTGTAAGATGAACAAGGACATTATAGATATTCTTTTGGATTCCAGCATTTTAATGCAGATGATTACTTAATAGATAAAATATGTTACCATGTTCAAAAAATTAAAAAGAAACTAACTAGTCTCAACTCCAGTACAATGACCTACATGATCCCCCTTCTTTTGTTTTAAGTATGATGCCCCTACTTTTCTAGATCTTTAAAGACTAAATTCTGCTTATGACCTCAATAGCTCTTCCTCAAGCTTCCTGCATTTTGAAGAAGAAAAGTACACATAATCCAAACCTAATTTCCTCTCTTGCTAGGCAACTGACTGAAAACTGGAAAGTGATAGGTTTCATTATTAAGAAATTACAAGTTGTTTTGGTGTTTAGTTAATGTCCTACGTAGATGCATTCTAATGTGACTAAAGAGCACTAACAGAACTAAGCTTCAGATTTCTAGACTAACTCTTACAGTTAAAAGAATACAGATCGTAGACGACTCATGCATATGGGTATGATACAAAGTCCAGAAGGTACTCATTGCATGAAAGGTTTTTCTATTTGACATCAAGAGTTTAGTGTTTCAAGAGAGTATGGTAACCAAGAACTAAAACAAGAAAAGCTTAATATTAATTTTAGGGTCCTTTTGATCATAGTGTATGTACATGTAATTAAGTAAGCTTATGTCTTTTCTTATCTTATTTCTACTTCAATTGTACGAATGGTCTTTCTTTCTTCTCTATCTCCCCCTCTTAAATCTCATTCTCTTGTATTTTATTTTACATCAGGGCACAAGGAAATAAAAATTTTTTTTAGGGAAAAGGGACAAAAATACCTCTCTACATTCAAAAATTGGTTAATTTTGCCCTCCACCATACTTTTGGGCCAGATATACCCTCAACGTCACCAAAGTTACCTATACCCCTCACATTAGCAGCTCCCCGAATTTCAATTAAAATTACCCATTTAAAATAAGTTCTCAATTAAACCCGGCCCACAACCCATCAATCAAAACCCAAACTAAATTAAATCAAAACACTCACACCCATTATAAACAAAGATCAAACTCTGAGCTCCATTAATGGCTTCCAATAAGCTCCAAAACCTGGTGAATGTATTGATCAACAGAACACACACAATATTCTTCTTAATTTTTCAATGAAAATAAAAAGTCTTCACCCACAAAAGGATCTCAATTCTGATTTGGTTGGACTAACAGACTATCCACTGTATAATCTCAATCGTGGATTATAGAATTTAGAAGGGTGAAATTCCTCAAATGAATGATGGCATTCATTTTCACTAACCAGGAAAGTAATCAGTACTGAACACACTCAATATTCAATGTTTCCACATTTATTTCTCCGTAACTCCTAACTCTTTCCTTCATAACGTGTTACCTCATACATTTAACAGTAGTCAACAAGGACAAGTTCAGATGCATTTAGAATGTCTGAAACCAAAATTAAACATAGAAGCAGTCAAGGGAAGAAGTTATAATTTGATGGGTTGCGGGTCGGGTTTAATTGAAAAGTTGTTTTGAATGGGTAATTTTGGGCAAATTGGAGAAAACCATTAATGTGAGGGGTATAGGTGAAAACTTTGGTGAGGACGGGGGTGTATTTGGCCAGAAAGTATGACGAGGGACAAAGTTAGCCAATTTTTTAAAGTAGAGGAGTAATTTTTCTGACCCTTTGCACTTTTTTCACAAGGAACTTGCAAGTAAATATGTACAGCATCAAATGACATTCTAATCTGCTTTTTTCTCTCCCTTTTTCACAGTAGGTGTTGATGTCAAACTTCTGGCCAGATGAACTAAATGATTTATCAATGCAAAAGAATGCATATCATATAAGCATCAGGTCAAGGGTCACCTTATAGGTGTTTTGTTGTGGAGCCTAATTCTACTCTCTTTTGATTTTCAATCCTATTTGGAATAGGATTCGGTTTTATTTCTTATTTAGAATTGGTTTTGACTTTTAATAAAGCACCACTCATTATCTACCACTCATTATCTATAAATAGGGATGCTTGAGAGAATTATTCAAGACTTAATTGGTATTTGTCTTTGAAAGACAATAATACATAAGAGAGGTTTCTTGAGAGAGCTTTCACTAAGAGTGTAAGAAAAAATTGTAAACACAACTTTCGAGTTTGGTTTATAGTGCAATCTGTAGCAGCAAAGTGGACGTAACTCTCACTTTGAGAGTGAACCACTATAAATCTGTGTGTGTTATTTATTTATTGTTGATTTAAATTATTTTCTGGTAAAGTCGGATTTGGGGCTCAAATTCTAACAACTGGTATCAGAGCAACAGGTTGAGTTGCGATTCAGAAAACGATGGGAGGCAAAGATGGTTCGACGCACGAGATCGAGAAATTTGGCTGTACGGATTATGTATCTAGAGAATGCAAATCGAGAATTATATGTACGGCAAAAAGCTTCATCAATCGCTGAGTTCGAAGCGAGAGGAAATGGAGGAGGCGGAGTGGAATCTTCTCGACAGACAGGTTCAAGGAGTCATTCGACTGACGTTGTCGAAGAATGTTGCTCACAACGATACAAAGGAGAAAACTACTACATGCATGATAAAGGTTCTGTCCGACATGTATGAGAAACTTTCAGCTAACAATAAGGTTTTTCTCATTAAGAAACTCTTTCACCTAAAGATGGAGGAAGGTGTTGATGTTGCGACATACACGAACGAATTCAACATGATTGTCAATCAATTGTCGTAGGTTGAAATCGAGTTTGAAGATGAAGTTTGAGCCCTAATTCTTTTGACTTCTCTGCCGAATAGTTGGGAGTCAATGAGGGCAGTCGTAAGTAATTTTGTCGGTAGTGGTAAACTGAAATTCAATGATATTAGAGATTGTATTCTTGTTGAGAAGGTCTGCAAAATAGATTCTAGGGAGACATTGACGAGTTTTGCCTTAAATGTGGAGAGCAAAAGAAGAAACTATGACAAAAATTACAATCGAAATAAAGGCTGGTCAAAGTCAAGGAATTACAGAGATCAATCCAGACCCTGAAAACCTTTTCAGTGTTGGAACTATGAAAAATCAGGTCACATCAAGAAGTACTGCAAGCCAGGTGCCGTAGGTAAGCTCTATTTGACCCAGGGCATTGATTTCCCATAACGATAGGCTAGCGAAGGAGGACAACAACATTGGAATCAATGCCGCACTGAAGACATCGGTGATGCATTGCTGTTGTCTGTTGACACTCAAGACTCTTGGGTACTCGACTCAGGAGCGTCTTTCCACACCACTGCACACTATGACGTCATGGAAAACTATGTTGCTGGCAATCACGGAAAAACCTATCTAACGGATGACAAGCCCTTAGACATTGTTGGCATCGAGGAGATTAATCCGAGAATGTCAAATGGCCAGATATGTAAGATCATGAGGGTCAGGCATGTGCCAAAGCTGGTGCGTAATCTGATTTCGATGGATCAGCTGATAACGAAGGGCACCATATTACTTCGTTAATAAGGCTTGGAAGGTATCAAAGGGCGTTATGGTGGTTGATTGAGGTCACAAGATGGGTACTCTTTACATGACGAGGAACTATCATGATACGATCGTCGTTGTCGAAAAACACTACGAAGTCAAAGTTGTGGCATTACAGACTGCGGCATATGAGCGAGAAAGGCATGAGGCTTCTGGTGACTAATGGCATGCTTTTAGAGTTAAAAAAGGTGGATCATCACATGTGTGAGACCTGCATTCTTGGAAAGCAAAGGCAAGTTATTTTTTCAAGAGTAGTAAGGGAGTTGAAAGCTAAGAAGATAGAATTGGTGCATACCGACGTGCGGGGACGGCCCCTGTCCCTTCACTCGGAGGATCACAGTATTATGAGATCTTCATTGATTATTCAACGAGAAAGGTATGGGTTCACTTTATGAAAAATTAATCTAACGTGTTTGCTGTTTTCAAGAAGTGAAAGGTCATGGTTGAGAATGAGACAGACCTCAAGTTGAAGAGTTTGAGGTCCAACAATGATGGAGAGTACATCGACAGTAAATTTTTATTTTCTAAAAGTGTTTGGTTGCTTGTCTTACGTTCATATTGATGATGCTAGTATAAGTAAACTTGATCCGAAATTTAAGAAGTGTTATTTTATTGATCATAGTGACACCAAATTTGGTAATCGATTCTGGGATGACCAAAATCGGAAGATCATTCGAAGTAGGAACGTTGTCTTCAATGAGGCAGTGATGTACAAGCTGCGAAAGAGCTCGAAATCAGAGTCTATGCGAGGAAGAAGACGGAAACCGTGGACCTGAGAGACATCTCTGCAGCAGAAGAGCAAGCAGCTCGAGAGGAAACGGGCAAGACGGTGACTTAGAGGTAGATGAGAACAATGACTCCGAGTCTAATCTGCAGAAGCCGGTCACAGAGTTGCAGCGCTCATCCATAGTCAGCAAGACAATTCACAGGTTCTCCCCATCTCTCAACTACATAATGCTCTGACAGAGGAGAGTCAGAAAGCTACGGAGAAGCGATGCAAGTTGAAGAGTAAATCAAATGAGAGCTGGCGATGACTGATAAGATGAACTCGTTATCGTCCAATCACATGGGAGTTAGCTGAGTTACCAGAGGGGACGAAGGCACTGCAGAACAAGTGGGTCTACCGGATAAATGAGGAACACGATGGAAGTAAGTGCTACAAGTGAGACTGGTGGTGAAGGAATTTCAATAGAAAGAAGGAATTGACTACTCAGAGATCATTAGTGACAATCAGAAAAATTCTTGGTCTAGTAGCCAAGGAAGACCTACAAGAGATCTTTAATAGTTTGTTATTTCCCACGCGTAAAAGTAACTAGATCTCAAAAGAAAATCTTAACTGTCTTTGATTGGATCTCAAAAGCAGATTTTTTTTTTTGGAGCATCATATCTCAGGATCAGCCAAAAAGATAAATAACGTATAAATAAAAGATCAAAATTAATAAACAAAAATAAGTAGTTGTATTCCTAACAGTTGACACGGAATTAGCATAAAGTACAGTACTGACTGTAACTCATCTATCTTAATTATGTAATGTAGCTTGGGAGGAATATAGATGATGAGTGGTCAGTTAATAGTCATACATTTCCCATATTTAGCTTGGGATATCTGGTCAATTAGTCCCTGACAATGCTGCTAGAAGGGGAAAACTTAGAAAAGTTCCATTGCATAGAAAACTTAATGAATAAGACGGATCAATGCAGATGGAACTCCAGATTTCTAAGTGGAACAGAATAAGGAAACATATAAAAGAAAAGGGGGAAAAATAAAGCACAGCCTATAAATGCATATAATCCATGCCTATTAGGAATTTTTTTCCTCTCCTCCTCCAAATATGGACATAGGTTCCACACGAAACACAGAACCTTTTGTCACAATGCAACAGTATTGACTCTTCAGGTGATCAGTGGATATTCTAAAATTCCGCTTCTTTCTCCACCTTTTCTCCATACCATGCCAAAGATCTGTAATATAAAAGGCAAGACAACGCTTTGACAGCAACGGAGCACAATTTCCTACTAACCTCACCTCTCACATTAAAGATCCAATTAACATAGGTTGGCTAAGTATGTATTTGTCACATCAACAGATCTACTGGTACATGTAGGCTGACAGACTTAGGTGATCTACGAGTCACCACTCACACTATATCGCTCTCCCAACAAAAAGATGTCACATGAAAATAGAACTCCCTAAGAAAAACAATAAAAGAGCCTTTCTAGATTGCATAAAAACGTCTACAAGATTGTTTTGTGAGATTTAAGAATCCTTTTGTTTCAGAGAAGCCCTAGTTTACTCTTAAAGGTAAGTAGTGCAGTGATTTTGCGGGGAAAGGTACCTGAAAAATCAAGCCGACGATGGTAGTACCAGTCTTGAGAAAAGAAGGAGAACGAAGTCCTCCACTGGCCAACATCTCATTCCTTCTACACAAATCAAAACTAAACCCACCTTTCTCCGGAAGATCCATTCTTGTCATTTTACCTACAAAATTGAATACACCAAAAATTGTCTAGATTAGTACAACAGTGAATCTTGAAGAAACATTAAATTAAACTTGTAGGCAGAGACAGACTTGTTGCAGATGACTGATAGCTGAAACAGCAGTATTGGGGAATCGCCGAATCGGTAGGAGAGGGAGAGAGAACGGCCAAGACTCAAATGAATAAGAAGAAAACAGATGGATTCCTGTGGTTTTGCTGTGAAACGGTTGGGCTGCTTCTCTTTCGGCCCAAAATGATTCGCTTTTCATACAACTTAGATATACAGCCATAAGTTAAGCTAAAATTATCATTAGCCAGCAATAAGTTTTAAAATTAATTTTCATAAGCAATTGTATTTAATGTATTTATATGGATAAATTATATTTATACTAATTGTTATTAATTTTATTTGTATAAATAAATATAAAATTTAACACTTGATTTCATTAGATGCAAAATATAATATATAAATATTATTAATAAATTATATATAATATCAAATCATGTAAATATAAATTTAAAAAAATATAATCATATAATAATTGAATATTGTTGCTATGAATACATTGAATGCAGGGGAGAGATCAGGAGAGTGGCGAGAGAGGGAGTGTTGTTTAGTAAAGTTAGGCTATGAAATATAATTGATTGAAACTTAGGCTAAATAGGTTCATCATATGCGTATGTTTGCTAAGCCATGTAGTTTTTCCTATAAATAAATGAGCAACTTATAGAAAATTCATTTCTTACTAATTTATAAGCAAGAATAACTCAATTTTTTAAAATTACAATTTATAGCCCATGAAAAGCTAAATAACCACTGTATTAACTTTATATTTTTAGTTGGAAAGCCGTTATACAATTGTATTTGTATCAACAAATATAAAATACTGGTACAAAATATAAAATACAAAATTAATTAAGATACAAAACAAAAAGGATACAGAACTTAAAAGTTAAAAAAATAAATAAAAATAATTAAATTTTACTTTTTATTTTTTCTTTCTAGATTAGATTTTTTTCTTTTACTTTTCCATTAACGTATTTTCCCGTGCTTCGCGCGGTTACAATATATTTATTTAATTTATCAAATACACAGTTACAATATATTTATTTAATTTATCAAATATATTTTTTAAAGCTGAAATATTAAAAAGTATTACAAAAATAGTTGCAGTCTATAACTTCAAATGCATCCATACTCGCGTTGAATATGCTCTCTTCATTAGAGATTCAAAATTGAACACCATTTCAAGTGGTAAATTTTCTCTCAGCTTTATTTTCATTTACATTTTCTATTATTCGTCTTGATGTAAAGTTTATTGTTATGTATAATAACAATTTTTATTTTTATTTTTTTTATTACGTAATACAAAGTTTGGAACATTTACTAAAGTACAACCCCTTTCACTACATTTTGAATGTATTCCTTAGAAAATAATTTTGATTAACTAAACAAATATAAAGGTGACCAAAATGTAAAACATGAAATGCGTAATTAACACTTCTATAGAGTTAAAGAGGAAATTGCATTTTGCATCATACGCGAGGGGTGACGAAGTTAGAAGTAGTCATGCGTTGTAAATTGAACCTTCATCCATTCTTATTAAATTATTTAATATTTATAGAATTTATACTATTTTATAAAAAAATAATGTATATTAATATAATATATTTAATATAATAAAAGAGATGAAAGAGTGACATTTCAGTTTCTTCAACATGGCAAATAAATGAATAAAATAATTATTATATAAATCTAATTCAGATAAAAATTTCATGTATCTATTTACAAAATTAAACAGATATATTTCAAATGACTTTCAATTTTCATATGTCAAGCAAATGCATGTTACTATTTTTAATATTTCAAACTTACATGAATGGACTAATTAACCTACAAAAAGTTGTTTTTGTATATATTAACCGATTAGTATTTTGTTATTTTTTAAAGTGAAAATAAATTTAAATAACCGTAATAAATTTGTTATTACAATGTGATTTCATTGAAAAAAAGATATATCAGGTGGAAAAATATATTAGCTCGTAATGTAGTAAGATTTTTTTTATTCAAACATGTGAAACTCTTCTATGAAATATACAAATTATTGAGTTTTTTTTTTTTTTTTTGGAATCTTGTAAAAAATCTCTTTAATTTGTCATCCTCATTTATTATGTCTCTTCATCGTCTTTTCTATTACAATAATTTAAGAAAAATATTATTTTAGGAAGATAAATAAGTCAAATATGAAGAAAAA
>JBDJHY010000094.1:8221200-8236311 GCA_039654485.1 Withania somnifera
TCTTATTGGTTACTTGTTGTTTCATGTTATGTGGGATTAGTGCTTTACACTCTCATTCAGTTATTTCTCCTTTCACTTGAGGTTACCGTTATACCGACCATGTTCTACTCTTATCTTCCTTGATTCTTATTATTTGTGTTATATTTCATATATGTTGTTGCAAGGATGCCGGGTACGTTCTCTTCCATTGCCTATGATCCAGTTATGTGATTAACTAGCACTATCAGTCTACATGACACTTGTTTCGTACTTGAGTTCCTAGTTTCCTATAATGTACTATTTGCTTCTATGACCCTTCTTCCTGTACTCTGTTATTTACTACTTTTATTTTTGCTATATGCTCAGTGGTCCCTCGAAGCCTACTGGGTACGAGTTGCTTCAGCAGCTTGTATTCAACTACACTTGCACACGTGCAGATCCGAGTACAGGTTCCCGTTCATGATATACAGACAATTGTTCATTTAGATCTTATTCACATCGAAGATTCTGGGTGAGCTTGGCATCCAACTTGTTCCTGCTTCTCTTCGGAATTATCTTATTTTTTATCTCCTTTGTATTTTGGAGATTTTTTTATACTACATTTACTTTAGTTTTCTCATTCTGTACTTACTGGTTTGTTTGACACTAATACCAGATTTTGGGTGGTTATCTCTATCTTTAATACTTTCGCAAATTTATTATTTTTATCTTGACTTTTGATATACTTCACATTTAATGTAGTAGTCCTCCACTTTGGTTTCAGACTATGGGGTTTGGTTCTCCTATAGGTGATATAGTAGGTCCATCATGATCCGCGAAATTGGGTCGTGACAATCGTTACCTCCTTCTGAGTGACATATGCATCGTCACTTCCTTCAGCATGATGTATGGACTGTCACCTCCTTCAGTGTGATAGATTACTCAATGATGAGTTTTCCGCCTTTCAAAAAGAAAAAATAAAAGTCACCCCATCCAATATGACATATTAAGTTCAAATGGGTCGTCCGCCTTTCAAAGAGATAAGTTGGGAAGCCATCTCGTTCATATATCACATAAGTTCAAGTTGTGTCGTCCGCCTTTCAACGAGACAATTCAAGTTCTTGGCTCATTCAAAAAGGTATACAATTTTATATTCCAGTATCTCATAGCTCGATAACAAAGCAACTTTCCCAACTGTTTCAAAGGTACATGTTACCCTTTCTTTTTTTGTTGAACCAAAATTGACTACACATCAGATTTTCTTTACCAAGGCTCTTTCATCGACCCTAGGTAAACTGAAGGGCAACTGTTGATACTCAATTTTGGCCCAACATTTTTAAATAAATATTTTTAAAGTTTCTTTTTTGTTAAACGCACAAAGCCTAACTATTCATACGTTTTCTCAAGTTTAACACAAGTTATTAATAAATTATCCTCATATTTAAAATATTAGAATTTTTTTTCAATTTATTCTTAATTGGGTTGATTTTGATTATTATTTAATTTTTTATCAATTATTTTACATACTAAACAAAATGTTTTAGTTTTTTCTAATTTCAAATCATTATTTCATGAAATTAAACATATTTTTATAATTTCAAATCAGTATTTTTTTATACAAAAATAATAATGCCATATATTTTTTTTGAATAACTCATGATTTTAATAAATTCATTAATATAACCCATAATTTTAATTGAAACCAATAACTATTTAAGATTTTTCAATGTCCAATATATATATATATATATTGCAGTTGCAAATGATCAGGGTGAAAAATTTCTAAATCGCCAACAATAAAAATTCCAGAAATAGAAAATGTCCCTTTCCCTTTCCGGTAATCTTCATTACCACCGGAAAACACCCTCCTGCAACATCTCCATCTTCAAGTAAAACAAACCAATCCACCATCACAAGGGAACTCACCGAAAAAATTCTCCGGCCACCACTCATTTCACAGCCCCTGTTCTTCGACTAAACCTCCTTTCTCACCCTTTGATTCCATCACATATCCACCGAAAAAACTCCATCTCCAGCAAAGCTAGCAAACACCGAAGTTCCGACAATCAGCCACCTTCATTCACCTCCTCCGTTTGCCACCTCCGGCAACAAACCCATCAGCTACCAACAAACCCAAACTGATCAAAACTAGTCCCCCTAACCATGTAATCAAACCCTAGTCACCATCAATTCCACTGTCAAAACCCAACCTGTTAAACCACCAAAAATCCATCGGAGAACCAACACCAAAAAAACCTACCACTAGAGAAGCTATCTTTGTGAACTGTGAAACCAGACCCCAAAAAATCCCAATAGCCCCTCCGTTCTCTATTACTTTCAGTGAACAATAAATCACTACCAGAGCTCCAACCCTTCGTTAACCATTTTTCCGACCACTCACCATGTCCAACGCCAGTAAGATGCTGGAAAATGCCATTTATGGGGAGCTCAAGCTTGAGCTTCAACTCTGTAGAATAATGGTAGTAACAAAGGATTAATAGTAATTAATAATTACTATTAATAACATAATAAATGGAGAGTAATGGTAGGATAATTACCATTAATGTGGAAACAACTGTCGAGGGAATCATTCCCCGCTAATGAAGCCACGAATGTTACAAAGAAAGTGGTAATAACAACTACGAAAGTTATTCCCTACTTACAACACCCACTAAGGTGGTTGTTACAAGAAACGACTATAAAAGTTCCAAGAGAAAAAAAGGCAAAGATACGCCCACTACACTACTCAAAAATGTTATTGGAATTCTCTTATCGCTGAGTAGTAACTTAAGCATCGGAAAACTACCACGGGGACCACTCTGGACTTTGTTTTGCAAACATTCATTCACATATTGTTGTTGATCGTGGTCACTAGGTGTACTTGTCTTTTGTTATTGGGTTGGTGATCTTTTAAGACTCATCAATTAGCGCCGTCTGTGGGGACCGAAAAAATAAGTTGCTCAAACTCTGCTCAATAGAAAATATGAACCAAGAACGTGATGAACACAAGAAACAAAGTTGCAGGAGTCGGCCCAAGGACTGCCGCCCCAGCACGAGGATGACCTACCCGGAGAGGTAGGGATCGGGGACTATCACAAATATGCGTCGACCATCCTGACCAGGAGAACCCTCAAAACCAGCCCCCGACTGATGTTCCCCTTAAGGCCACACAGAAATTCACCCGAGACCACCTGGAGTTGTTTCGGCACTAGTACGAACAACATCTGGAAAACGGGCCCTAAATGAGGTTCTACCCATCCCCGGAGAGGCTCAGCAACATGAAGAGCCTCAATCAGAAGATCTATATTCAGATGACTGCCTTTCAAGTGAAGAGCACCCAAGTCACAAAAGAAGGATTGTGGCAGTACCACAAGTACGACGCCAAGACGACAATCCTGGCCTGAGTCGAAAACGTTCCCAAGATCAGGTCAAGGAAGGAAGCCTCAGTGGAACTCCACAACAGAGTTTCATAAAAGACGAGATGGACAAAATTTCAGGCCTTGATGAAATAGGGTCCATGATTACCCCGTTCACAGCAAGAATAATGAACACCCCTCTTCCTAGGGGGTTCAGGACCCCATTGTTAAAACCTTATAACAGAAGTACAAACCCCAGCAACTTCCTATTTCATTCAGGTTCCAGATAGAAAACCTCCAGTGCAACCTAGAACACATGTGCAGAGTCTTTCCTGAGCTTCTAGCGGACCGAACATGCATATGGTTTGATGACCTCCCTCGGAATAGCATAAGCTTCTTTCGACAGCTTGTCGAGCTCTTTTTCGCCCACTTCTACCAGAAAATAAAAGTAGTAAAAAACTCGGTAGACCTCCTAGATGTAAAGCAAAGAGGTGATAAAACTATAAGCATGTACTTGGAGCGCTTCACGGAGTAAGGTTGCATACGGAGAGCGAGACGGATTAGCTCGTCATCTCTTCCTTCCTAAGTGGGCTCCAGACCGGATACCTCTAAACCGAGTTAAGGAGAAACCCACCGTAGATGGAACAAGAGCTTTTTAGAGTGGTAAAAGCTTCTACACGGCATACTAAGCTAACAAAAAGAAGAGTGAAGGAAATAGGCAAGAGAAGAGGCCTAGTAAAGGCAGACCATCGGTGAAAAACGCCTTTGACAGATTAGGTAAAGCTCGGTTAAATGGGCGACAAACAGCCCCGGTCATGGGCCAGCTCATGTAAAAGACGACTACAATCGGTTACCTCCGTCATGGGCCAACTCATCTAAAAGACGACTTCATATCGGTCACCTCGGTCATGGGCCAGCTCATCTAAAAGACGACTTTAGATCGGTCACCCCAGTCAGGGTCAAGCTCGTCTAAAAGACGACTTCATATCGATCACCTCGGTCATGAGCTAGCTCATCAAAAAGACGGTTTCTCACCTTGGCAACGAGTTATCTTAGTTCGCCCGAGGACCCCAGGCGACAAGCCAGTGGAAATGTACAAATTAGGCTATGACTAAACACACGGCACCAGCCATCTATGGACCTTGGGGAAGACACCTCAGGGGCACCCGACTCATCCCCATGCAAGGACATCAGTCGAGTGGCGTAAACACACACATCGACTCATGGGGGGACTATTGTAGAATAGCGGTAGTAATAAAGGATTAATAGTAATTAATAATTACTAATAATAACATAAAAAATGGAGAGTAACGGTAGGATAATTACCATTAATGTGGAAACAACCGTTGAGGGAATCATTCCCCACTAATGAGGCCACACAAAGAAAGTGGCAATAACCACTACGGAAGTTATTCCGTATTTACAGCACCCACTAAAGTGGTTGTTACAAGAAACAGCTATAAAAGTTCCAAGAGAAAAAAGGCAAAGGTACGATAACTATACTACTCAAAAATACTATTGAAATTTTTTTATCACTGAATACTAACTTAAGCATCGGAGAACTACCTCAGGGACCACCCTAGACTTTGTTTGGCAAACATTCACTCACATATTGTTGTTGATCGTGGTCACCAGGTATATTTATCTTTTGTTATTGGGTTGGTGATCTTTTTAAGACTCATCACGAACCTAGTAGATTAATTTATGCGCTAAAATGTATGTAAACAGTTGACAGCTATCAATTTTGAATCCATCCACGATATAACATGCACCACCAATTTGGGTAAATTTAAAATAAAAATATTTATAATAGGAAAGCTGTTTATTAATTTGCATAATGCTACAGCATTTCATCACACACTTAAATCTCAAAACAAGTACATGAATATCAAAAAACCAGTACGTGGCATTTTCTTCTAGGTCGACTAGTAAATAAAGTGAGAACAATAATACTCAAGAGACTCACTAGAGGACTAGCAGTAGTAATTTTATTCAAATATATAGTGTTCCAAGAGCAACACCAAGATCTTCACTCAAATAAATGATCCACAGTAAATCCTCACTCAATGCAGCAGCGGTACATGATGAACTTCTCCATAGGACGGCCACATTCAGCACAAACCACTCTCTCAGGAATATGACCAGTGGTACCGGGAAGAATTAGGCGAGTGCAGTGATGAGGACTATGAAGATCACGAAGTTGACGGTCCAATGTAGGAATAAAAGTAGTAGTGTCAGTCACTTCATTTTTCCAACGTTCAAATTCCCTCATAACCTGCACTATGAGATCACCTTTACCTCTAGTCATTTCAGCCAATCCGCGGCTGAAAACAGCCCATCCTTGGTCACTCCCATCATAGCTGAGGATCGTCACGATTTCCTGAAGGATTGGGTCGGTTTCTCCGGGGATGTCTTGTTGAGTCCTGGAGTGCCACATGCTCTCTAGCCTTTCCCAGAAGAACCAAATGAGAGTTTGGTCTTGCACCACGTGGCTCAAGTTTTCGACTTGAATTATCGTGCTGTTCTTGCGGACTCTTTCTTTTGGGTTTCTTTTTCCCACGTAGAGCAACTCCAGTGGGACGCGGGATGCATTTGCAACAGCCCGTGTTGCAGTGGTGAATGCTCTGATCCATTCAATATCTTCTCCTCCGTACAAGCATATGCATTTGCCTTCACTAATCTACATGGAGGAATTAACCGAAAGAGCAACTTAATTAAAGACTACGTGTATGCATTGAAGTGACGAACTTATAAGATACATATCATAACTTCGAAACGCATACATAAAAAGGTTATGATTGGTAATTCTTTGTAAAATTGGGACTAGTGATCAATATATATAGGGGCATACGAGTCTGTTTGACTCAACTCCATGTAAGAATTAATTAAAAGCTGAAAAGCACTTTTGTGGGCTGAAACTAATTTTATGAAAAAATTGTTACTTTTGTTGATAGACAGTGTGTTTCGTAAATAAGCTTGTTTTCTGTTAAATAATTAAAATGCTCTTAAATCTATATAGAAAATATGTAAATCTAAAATACATCTTTTTATGTACAAAGATGAATGGCATAAACCTAATAGAGAGGGAGTTAAGGTTCTTGTGAGATGGGTACTACAAAAATATTAAGGATAAAATAGTTGTAAATTTCTTGATTAAATAATCAAAAGATCTTGTAAGATAAAAAGGTCGATATTGGGAGTAAAGATCTTGTACATTTTCAATTATGGTTGACGATTTTGGATTATAATTCTTGATATTTACTATAAATTATTTTGTTGTTTACTAGATAAGTCAAAATGTACTTATAAGCTAATTTAATAGCCTATTAGTAAATGTATTACGTACCCAGGTGAAAATGTTTTGATCAATGGAGTCAGCTAAGAGTTCAATATTCCAAGTTTGTTCCTTCCACAGAGCTTCTTCCCTAGCTTTGGTAAAAGGAAAGGCCAAACTTCCCCAAATCCACAACATATGGTAAGCATTGTTGTTTGCTTCTTTCCCTTGAGGATCAAGAACAACAAGCTGTGGCTTTTTGTTGAATCCCCACACCTCTTTGATGCACCTGATCACTGCTGGATCAATCATTGAAGGATGTGCCACTGAGTACCATGGCATAGATGCTTGTACTTCTTCAAATTTCATTTGTTTTGCTTCAGTCCATGGAGTTAGTCTCTTGTCAACCACTGGGATCCAGACAACCTCGTAGTTGCTCTCTGGCCTGTTTGGCTGTGTCTTGGATTCAGCGTACATGTGGTGGAGAATAAAGAGCTCTTCTGGTGCAATGTCTAGGTCGGAGAGCAAAAGTAATACGTGCTTCCTCCTTAGCACATCAAGACTTGCCTGTCGTTTAAAATAATGTACATGATATGATCCATGTGTTATGCCTTCTATAAAGGAATACTAACTAATAAAATTTGTGTACTATCAGATCAACTAAATGAATAGTAATTAATATTAGTAACTATCCAATAAGAACGATTATTTTTCTGATCATAAGCCATGTTACCAGCTAAGACGAGCTAAATACATCGAAATATAACAACTAAGTTAAATTCAACCTGTATCTAGACAACTTGAGAATGTACCGTTTCGCTAATTAAGGAGCAGAATAGGTACTAGTAGGGCTTGGTATAAACAAATTACCCTTCTCTTATGAGTTCCATCAAAAAGTGGGAGTTGGTCATCCTTTGAATAAATCAAGATTGAGAGTATCTTCATGTTATCAATATGAGGTGTTCTGAGAAGTCGCAAAAGTGCTTCAAATGCATCATGTTGCCTCTTCTCCTCTACAGTATCACAAAAAATGCATTATTTAAATACCGCAGTTTTAATTTGTTTTACATAACTTATAGTACACATAGTAAACATAACCTACCAATCTTTTGTTGACAAAGGTTAAGAACCTCTCTCAGGTGATCCATTATGTTCGCAAGCTTGTGAGCCAAACTAGAAATCTCCCAAGACTCGGATGTTGAGGATATATGCCTAGTAATGTCATAGACACACCATTCATCAAGTTCATGCATGGCCAAGAATTCACTTGTAATCTGATAAAAATGGTACATAGCTAAACAACTATAATAAGTTAAACTATTGCGTATAAAGTTTTACACTAACTATGCGAAAAGTTTTACACTAACTATGCGTATGTATAAGATAAATTCAACTATCAAAATTACGCTGAGCGTTGATCAAAGAGTTACGGAAACATACTCGTGGCCAATGGCAATGAGATTCAAAATCGTAGCAGAACACATTACAGCAGCCCTTATAGTCCAGTAAGCAGCAGTGGAAATGTGGGCAGTACTGATCAACTTTTCCAATTCACGGGTGATAGCATACTGATGAGATGTTTGGATGTCTCTAAACTCGATGATGCACTTTGTGACATCCAACATTTTGTCGATCAGATCATGTATTGCCTCGAATTTTTGCTTGAGAACATCATGACGCACCATGAGTTCTGGAAGTTCCATGATCATTGCAACTGACTTGGCCAATGGATTTGTGGGATATTTATGAGAAACCAGACCAAATTCACCATATTGCTGGGCAAAAGCCGCGAAAGTTATTGCAACTTTAGTGTCCCAAGCGTACGTTGTGAGCGAGTGAAGTAGTGACATTGTTGTCGAATGCACATCTTCTTTGTTAGCACATTTGCTTATCAACTGTTATATTTACATTCATATGACCCATCAAATAACTTGTAATAATCCGCTAAATTGTAATTATGTGCAAAAAATCTTCTTATCATTCCATATATTAGATTTTTTTTTTTTCATTTCCTAAATCTAAAGGTTTGTCTAAATATTTTTCAATGCAGCCAGCTCTACTTGTGTCTACTAATTATTAAATATCATGTTGACCGGGTTGCAGCTAGAATATAGGAAGACATACTAATTGGCCTTGCTCTGGATAAATTAGTAGTCCGAGTAGAGACAAGTTAATTTATCGAATATAAATATATTAATATTGAGCTATTGAAAAGCTAGCAAGACGTGCTATCTCTAAAGCTTATTATAGTGCACTGCACTTACCTCCATATTGATTCTGTGTATAGGATATGCCAAATAGTTGAGTATTTCAGCAAGTTCACCGTGGGGAACCTTCTCTTCCAATGCTTCCAGACGTGCTTGAACTTTAGCTTCCTGAAGTTCCATAAAAAAAATGTATTATATATATATATATATTTCATGAAAAAACCATTATTCTGATACAATAAAGTACGTACTAGTAGCACTAAATAAGAAATGACTTATCCTATATCCACTAATTGTTTTTGTTTACTAATTTCAATAATTAACAACTCTTGATTATCTTTAAAGTGGTTTAATACTTTAATTTTTGTATACTATCAATATAGAGAAATTAAACTCGAAAGACAAGTGAGATTTTACGTACATGAACACGGCCAGCAATGGGATTAGCGCGATGCACAATATCCTCAATAATATGCACGAGAGGCTTGACATCAAAGTCACGGCCATCAGGGATATGGGTTTCTTCAATATGCTTGATCATTGCATTATCATCAGATGCCAAGAACATATGATGATCACCTCTCCTGTGTGGAAGCCTAGCTGCAGCTAGATTTGATGTCCGTGGATGGATCGGAGTTGTATGAGCAGCAGGTACCACAGCAGTTGGCACCTATTGAAATATAATATAATCAAGTAGTTAAAATTACATTTCTTTATAAACCGCTTAAACTTCTAGATGTGCGGGTCATATAATTCACCATGATATTTGAAGCAGGAAGAGGCTCTAGATTCAATGCTATTGCTAAAAAAACAAAAATAATTATATACATGGGAAATTTGTACAAATGGCCTTCTTGAAGGTACTATTTAAATTCTAACTCTGTTGGCTTGTTGGGCTAAATTTGTCTACAATAAGATAAACTCTTTCAACTGCTCTTAATGGTAGAATTTAGATTTATTGGGAATAGAATATAGGGAGTAACCACAAAACAAAGTCATGAGATGCAAATTATATAATCAAAAACAATTTTACGTGATTTGTTCGTGAAAAAAAAAAGAAGTGGTCAAGTACTCACATGAGAGATATGTTAGAGACATAATATCATTAAATAATGTGATAAGAAGTTAAATGAAATGATGTGCAATTGAAATGTCATACCATGTCATGACTCACTGGTTTGACCACAGTATGTGGATTGATCTGAGTATTCAAAGGATTGATGTGATGGCCAGTATCATGACTCATTGGGTGCATCCTATTGGCAGCAACAGGAGCAGCAGCGGATCCGCTTGACGTGTTACTCATGGGATTTGTAGCCATTTGTTGGTTTATTGCTCCCTGTTCAGTCAATGGGCTAACACTTTGCATTTCAGGAGGGGAAGGGAGGGGGGGATGTAGGGTTTTAAAAGGGCTTATAATGCTTGGTTAAATATTTCTGTGTGTTGAAATGAAGGCATCAGAAGGGTTTATATAAGTTTTTGAAATGGTATAAAAGTGCGGTGTGAATCAAGTTCTTTGCTTCTAATGGGGTCTAAAGTTGTGTAAGAAGTTTTAATTTGGTCCTATGAGTAGCTCTTATGAAGAAAACATCTTTTCCCTTCACAGTAAAAAGGGATAAAAAGTAATTTAGACAGCATTCTCGATATCGTTATTGTCAAGATTTTGTTGATATATATGCTATATATGCATGAGTTCACTATCTTCGACTCCAACAGAAAATATTTGTAATAATATATAATAGCTCCTATATGAAATCTAATCTATGAGATTATGTTATTATTTATTTTGAGATATTATTCTTTTAGAATACATTTTATTGTATATTTCTGATTTATTAGTTAAGTTGACCGATTTTGCTAGATTTTAGAAATTGAGGATATAAATTATATTAAGAAAAAGTACATTTAAATTCTAAAAATTCTTTACAGAACGTATAACAAGAACCAACTCCAGTCCAACTTTGAAATTTTAAATCAAGTAAATAGTTTTTAGTTTTTATGGCCAAACACCAATTAAATTGTATTTAGCTATAGTTTCTACAATAAAATTTAGTTATTTAAATGCACTTTTTCTCAAAAATAATAATATGACATAAACATGAAATATATTTTATGTTGGGTAATTTTTATTAAAAGATTTAAAGAAGCGCACAATTTGAAGGATAAAGACATAAAGAAAAAAATAAAAGTAAAAAAAATGTGCAAATAGGATTTTTGGATTTTTTTTAAAAAAATTCAAATATAATTTCAAATTATATTTAAATTTTTTATGGACAAACACTAATTATTAAATAAAGTGGAAAAAAATAGGAAGAAACAGAATAATTTTCATGAGAGAAGTTGCAAAAGGGTCACTTTGAAAATTTAATTGGAAAAATGTCATTTATTTTCTTTTTCATTTAATGTTTAGGATGGGAGTTGTTGTGGGATCATGGGTTTTTTAAATTTCTGAAAAGTTTACAAGGTTTAAGTAATTTTAAAATATTTTTGGGTTCTCCAACTACTTCAATAAATAAACTTAAGTTTCCTTCTATTTCTTCCTCCAATTTAAATTCGGGTTTTGAATATTGAAAACTCCTCCTAGCTTTCAAATGCTTCATCATCTTCCCATAAGCGATAATTTTAGTTTTCTCCATTTTCAAGTACTTTTTTTTCTTTGTGTGTGTGATTTCATGCATTTTTAATTTCATATTTATACATTTTTCTTATAGTTTCATGATTTTTAAGTTCATAAATTTTACTTTTTCTAGAAATGGTGCAATTCATTGTTGTTTTCTTGTCAAATTATTTTGTTATTTCAGGTTCTTAGTTAATGCAACGACGCTTTTATAGTTATGTATGTTTATCTATCTTCATAGATTTTAGGGTTTGTTGGTGTTCAGTGTTCCTCAACTTTTGTGATTTATTAATAGGTTAGTCGTCTATTGTATTACTTGTTTCAAATCACAGTTGTTTGCTAATATTAGACTATTATCTGTGTATTTATAATAAAAAGTGAAAAAGGCAAGAGGAGGGAAAAATATAATAATCTGCACTAATAGAAAGAACATAACTGCTGAAAAAGATCTCTGAGACAGCAAAAGAAAAAAAAAGATAATAGAAAAAAAATCCCAAGATAGAAAAAGAGAAAACTAAAGAAGTTGAGACTGAATCAGATATGCGAAAATAGATTGATCAGTATCACGATGATGGTGGTGAAGAAGATGAAGTTGGGGATGGTGTTGGTCAATCTACTTCAAAACATTCTAGTTCTGAGTAGTCTGTTTCGGAAAATGAGAATGATGATCCCCTTTTCTTGCCACACTTTGAAAAAGACATAATATTGAAAAGTATGGTTTGATCACTTGACTGGATGATTTCGAAGAGTTTTCATCAAAAAATTTAATTAGGTATAAGTTACCATTGGTCGTTGAATTTAAGAAAATATTAACTGACCACAGGTTTAAAAAAGAGGTTCAAGAGATCCTGCTTTGATCCAATAAAATATCTATCAAAATATTTCAATAAATTTAATGGACAAATGTTTCATTATATGCTACTTCATCGTGTTCGAAAGAAGGAGAAGCATGGATGTGATTTTTAGTGAATGAAAAGCCAACTTATTTTGGTGAATTTTTTGAATTTCTTTGAACAGTATCCTTTAAAAAAAATATGTTGTGATCTGACTCTGGACTACCTAAAGAATAAAGTTGACATGATGAAGTAGCACGCCACACATATGAAAAAAAAAAAGGAATGTATCAAATTCCATGTATGGCTCTCGTTAGGTGTTTATGGTAAGAAATATAAACCAAGTATTAGTAGAATATATAATTTAGTGGTTTATTTCTTACCTTTTTAGTTGTTTGTATGATTGCAAGATTGTGTAAATGAGTCTTTTCCCTCACTCAGAAAGAATGTTGGTAAATCAGAGAATGTTCCTTTGTCTATTCCAAGGATCTTCAGATGGCACGTCATTAAAATTGAGAAATTTATTAAAAGTTATCTATTCAACCAAGTGGTAGCGTAAGATACTTTTACTTGATTATCAACTGTATTGCAAAAGCACATAACACGGCTTAATATTTTTATTATTTGCAGCTTATGCACCCCTTCATCATCCTTACAATTCAGGAGATAGAGCAGGACTATATGACTTCCTTCGTGCCTTACGAAGATGCGGTGAAGGATGAAGAAATAGATGCATTGAAGGCTGAATTGTAAGGCATCACAATCCTTTAATCTCCTAGAAGGTTGTGAAAAGAGAATGTAGATGAGGATAAAGGTAGTTGGGATTACTCGTATCCGTAAATTACTCCTAGATTACTTTAAAATGTGATCCACACTCCTTACATTCTTTGCTACGTCATTCCATTCTGTTTTTCTATTCATTTTGACACTATAGATCTATCCTAAAGGTGTGGATCTTTAGAATAGTAAAGCAAGAACATAAGAACAATCACATGACATGGTAAATATGTAAACTAACTTGAAACTAGGCCATATAATCATGGTTGCAGCCACAACCCTATAATGAAGTTATCCAGACACTCATAGTCTTACAAAGAATCATCTAATAACAATTCATAAAGTAAAATTAAAAAATAAAAACGCTAAAGAATGAAGAACCCTAGGCTAAACCCCTTTTGATGTCTTTTTTCATTGCAAGTGTATGTTGATCAAAAGATATACTAAAAATATGATAAAGTACCCCATTTATAGACTCCAAATAATCCAAGAGCAGTTGCATAAGTTTAAAGTAGAATTACCATCAAGTCCTTAAGCTAGAAGTGTGTTTTAAGTTATTTTTTTCAGAAATTGGCCGCTAGCATGGCACCGTGCCTGTCGCACTACCCAAGCTCCATACCACTTCTTGTTGCACTAATTCTATTCTATGAAATGCTGGTGGTCACTCCATGCTACAGTTATTTCCTCAAAACCCACTTTCCACTCCGTGGCACTTTATCCAACAAGCGAAAACAACTACGTGGCACTTTTAGGCATCCCCAATCACATCTTGTCTTTACATATCATCCCTCAATGTGGACCATTACATTGTTGTCCTTGATATTAATACTTTATGTGCTTCAATTAAACCTACAAATGGAAAAATTACATTCATAAATCCATTGGCATAAACTATACAAAACAACTAGAATTTGAATGAAATAAGTTCTCAAACTAAGCATGAAATGTGGGTAAAAAGAACACTTAGACGTATAAATACACCCAAGATCACCACCCCAAATTAAAGTCTTATTTTTTCCTCGAAATAATTACACTGATATCAACAAGGTATACTTTAATCATCACCAATTGAAATAAGTCGCTCAATATAAGACTACAACAACTAACATAGATGCCAAGTTCTTTATTAAACAAGCTTCACTAATAACTTTAGACTCATGAAAAACTACTTCAAGACCTCATAGCCTCAAGAATTGAATCTATAATAATAACAAACTCATGCAAGTTACTCAACCAAGAGATTAAGCCTCATGTATTTCATCAAACATACGCCCTCACCCAAAAGAGAGTCACCTATATTCACTCACAAGTATACAATGTATTACTAGATCGGGTGTAAGAATCAAATTTTTCTCTTTAAAAAAGAATTTCACATACCACAAAAGATGAACCATAATCGTTACCTTAGTGTAGTACTCCACTAATATAATATTATCAAACTCACTATCAAGTAGGAATTTTGTGGGTTGCAATGTAGGCTAAGGAATGGGTTAAACTACTTTGGCAAAGATACTGACTATCTTCCCTATGCAATTTAATAAATCAAAATTTCATTAAGCACCTACTTCAATCAACATAATTTTTATCCACTTTTTCTCATGTACCAGACTCTTTTTCTTGTCCAACTATTTAAGCTAGTTCACACAACATAAGTAGGAATATTTTCTCATCTCACTTGATTTATACAATGTTTCGATCAAGTTTGATTTGTTTGATTCACTCTCTATCAGTAATACATAAATTCTTTATTACACCCTTGGCTATTATTTTTAAAGATTAACTCCACTAATTTCCTCCTTCAATTTTCACTCCTTAACGCCCTTAATTTTTTTACTAAAGCACTTAGCATTTTGGATCAAATTAATGGTCTAGTGAAAAAAGTGGAATAAGCTTCGTATATAGCTATCAAAGAATAGGATAAGGACTTAATTGGTCTAACTAAGATCATACATTGTAGTTTGATAAAATTAGGAATGAAATAGGTCTAATCAAATAAATACCTATTTAACTTTTTTTTATAAATAAAGTGATTTGGTATTTAACTTTTTTTTTGTAAATAAAGTGATTTTTTTTACCAAGTGAGAATTAC
>JBDJHY010000094.1:8256255-8274801 GCA_039654485.1 Withania somnifera
TAACTTTGACTGCCACGATATAGCTTCCCCTGAAAATGTAAACAAATATTCGATGATGGATTTTCTGTTATTAAGGTCACCTTTCATATCAGCATCTGTATAACCCTTCAAGATTTTATCAGCTTCTCCAAAACACAAACAACTACTTGTAGTGCCTCTCAGGTACCTCAGGATCCATTTGACAGCTTCCCAGTGTTCATTTCCTGGGTTCTTCAAAATTTGCTAGCAACACCAACTGCTTGAGAAATGTCGAGTTTGATACAAATTATTGCATACATCAGACTTCCCACAACAAAAAAATATGGAGTTTTGTCCATACTCTATTTTTCCTCCCTTGTTGTAGGGCACATCTTCTTACTTAACCTTATGTGACAAGTAAGAGGTGTACTAACAAGCTTAGCTTTCTTCATATTGAAGCGTGCCAGTTGAGCCTGTCTCAATATACTTCTCTTGCAACAAATAAAGCTTTTTTTTATTTCTGAAACGAATGATTCACATGCCTAAAAATCTAATTAGCGTGACTCATGTCTTTCATGAAAAAAGTCTTAAATAACTGTTTCTTCAACTCATTAATTCTGGAAGTATTTTCTCCCACAATCAACATATCATCCACATACAATAAGAGAATGATAAAATTTTTGTACAAACACACAGTGATCTGAAGAAGTTTGTAACCCTGCTGCCCCATGACAGATTCAAACTTCTTATACAATTGTCTAGAAGCTTGTTTCAATCCTAGAGACTTTTCTTCAGTTTGCACACAATATTTTCTCTACCTTTTACTTGAAGCCTTTAGGTTGTTTCATAAAAATCTTCTCTTCTAGGTCACCATGAAGAAATTCCGTCTTCACATCTATCTACTCAATCTCCAATTCAAGACCAGCATCTAAAAAAAATCATACGAATGGAGGTCCTTTTCATAACATGTGAAAATATTTCGTCAGAGTCAATACTCTTTTTTTGACTAAATCCCTTAACAACCAATCTAGCTTTGTATCTGGGCTTCAAGTTGTGTTTTTCAACTTTAATTTTAAACACCCATTTATTCTTTAGAGCTCGCATGCCCTTAGGCAACTTTACCAGCTCATAAGTGTGATTTTCATGCAAAGACTTTATCTCATCTTGCATAGCTTCAACTTATTGATCTTTGTGCTTATCTTTTATGGTCTCCTCACAACATTCAGGTTCTCCCCCGCCAGCGAGTAATGCATACTCATTGGGAGAATAATGAGAGGAAGGAATATGTGTCTTGCAGACCTCTTAAGCGGAATATTTTAGTCATACATAACTCATTGAGTTTGAGTATTATCGATGAAAACATCATCAACATTATCAACATAAATGTGTTGATCAGGAGCATGATCCTAGGCATCACCATGATCATTAGGTCCACCAACATCAGAAACTTGATCAAGATTAACTAGACCATCAGAACTTAAAGATTCTCATTTGTTAACATCTTCAATATTTTGATCTTCTATGAATACGATATCATGAATTTTGATAAGATTCTTTTCTACTGGATTATATAGTCTGTAGCCAAACTCATCAAGGCCATAACCGATAAAAATACATTGCCTTGTCTTGGCATTTAACTTTGATCTCTTATCTTTAGGCATATTTACAAAAGTTTTGCATCCAAATACTCTCAAATGGTCATAGGAGACATCCTTCCCATTCTAAACTTTATTTGGAACATCACTTTACAAAGAAACAACAGGAGATAAGTTAACAACATGTGTTGTGATCAATAAATCCTCACTGCAAAAGGAGTTTGGCAACTTCTCTTCTGAAAGAAAACATCTAACCTTCTCCGTCAGGGTCTTGTTCGTCCTCTCAGCTAAACCCTTAAGTTAAGGAGTCATAAGAGGAGCCTTCTGGTGTCTGATACCTTGCTGCTTGCAGTATTCGTCAAATGGTCCATAATGTTCACCACTGTTATCTATATGATACACTTCAGCTTTTTTTTCTCTCTTAATTCAAGCTCGAAATTGTTTAAAGACACCCAAAACTTGATATTTCATCTTCAATACATAGACTTAAAGTTTACTTGAGTAGTCATCAATGAAAGTAATAAAATAAAGTGCACCGCCCAAAGTCTTTGTCTTTATAGGACCATATAAATCTGAATGCACCAACTCCAGCAACTCTGTCTTTCTTGAAGGAAGATAGGACTTGAAAGAAACTTTATTTTGCTTATCAGCCAAACAGTGCTCATATTTTTCTAATTTGGCACTTTTGAAATATGACAACAATTTTTTTTTTGCCAGAACATTAAGTCCTTTCTCACTAATGTGGTTAAGTCTCTTATACCATAGCGACATTGAAGAGCTTATGCTCTTAAGTGCATTTACTATGTTCGCATAAGTAAAAGTAGTAGTCCATTATACACCACAATGCTTGTTACCTCAAACCACAACCAAGAAACCCTTAATGAGTTGCCAATTTCCACCATCGCTGGTACTCACGTATTCTTCTTCATCCAGAACACCAACATAAATTAGGTGCAAATTAACATCAGTTGCATATTTTAGATTGTTCTAAACTAGTTCAGTTTCAATAATAATTTTCAAACAAATTATACCAATACCCACCGCCACCTTTGATACAATCTCGTTACCTATATTCAGGGTTCCAAAATCACTAGGAGTATAAGATGAGAAAAAATCTCTCCTTGATCTCACATAAGATGTCGCACCACTATCTACAACCCAACTTGACTAATCGCAAATAATATTTATTAGACTTTTTTCAAGTACGGTAATAAGATATTCAGTGTTAACGATGGCTACACAATTTTCATTGTCATCTTCTTTCTTTTTCTCTTTGCTTTTGTTTTCCTGCTTCTACTTTTGGAAAAATTACTTTATATGACCTTTAATCCCACAATATGGCACTTAATATTTTTTATTTTGCCTCTAAATTTGCTTCTTTAATATTCTTTATTTTGAGAACCCCGACTCTTGTTTCTCCCCCTGGAGTCAGTCACTAGGATATCCGTTGATGGAGAACCTTGAGACTTTTGTCTCATCTCTTTATTCAAAATACTGCTCTTGAAAAGATCCGTAGAGATCATACTATCTAGAGCAGAATTTGACAGCGAAGTTCTAAATGTTTCCCAAGAGTCTAATAGGGAACCAAGTAGAAGAAAACCTTGAATTTCTCCATCAAACATGATTCTCATAGAAAATAACTGGTCCATAGTTCCCTGAAAGTTATTTAAGTGACCTGTCATCAGAGAATCATCGTTATATACCAAACTTAATATTTAATATTTTCTTTAACAAAAGTATTTTGTTGTTACAAGTTTATCGAGCATACGGACTTTCTAAATGCTCCCATAGTGTTCGAGCATGTGTCTCTCTAGAAATATGGTTCAACACATTGTCATCAACCCATTGTCTAATAAATTCACAGACCCATATGTAACAGATTTCACTCTTCATCTACTTTACTATCAGGTTTTACAGTAGTAAAAATTGGTTGATAAAATTTTTTGACATAAAGCAGACCTTCAATTTTTTCCTTTCAAATAGCATAATAGGCGTCATTCAAATTGACCATTCTACTTGTGTTAACTTTCATTGTTTACCCAAAAAAATACAGATAACCAAAGTAGTTCTTTTATGATATGGAAGGTCAGACTGCGCTACAACCATAAAAGAACCTTGGCTCTGATACAAAATTATTGGGTAAACGCGGAGCAATGCAAATATGGAACAAAACAAAAACGGTCACAAAATAAAGAAGACAACCACATAGTTAACTATCAAACAAGGGAATAAAATGAAAAAATAATGACACCAAACGTGAAAACCCTTCTGAAATAAGGGAAAATCACAAGCCAAAAGAAGCAAAGTGATATTACTATAGTAAGGAATTTTACACCATATGGTTCATGAGTGCAACACTAAAAGTGACCAATCCACACACTCCAAAAGAGAGCCCTCTTTTTACTCTCACCTCACTAAAATATCACTCAAGATATAAACCTCACTCCTTTTATATATGTTATTCTCTCTGGTTTTGGTATATCAAACAAGTGAGTTGCTGAGCTGCTTTTATAGGAAACAATTATGCATGTTGATGTTTTCAGTGACATTAGTACCATGCAAAGTCAAGCCTGCAAATCACTATTTTGAATTTTACTTGCCAAATAAATTTTTGTTTGACAAAGTGGTAAGATTAGTGAAGTGAACAATTGTAAACTTTTTATGTATCTGGACCCTACACTTTTTTTGTGCACTTCCTTCTTTATTTGCAAGTTATAATCAACTATAAACTCTAATGGTTCCGCCTAGAAATAGGTTTATCGATCCTTTTTCAACTTTATTTTTAAAAAGTCATCATCATCATCATGACGATGGCTTCAGAGGCGGCTCAACGAAACTTGTGGCAAAAAACCAATTTTAAGAAAAGGACCTTAAATTTATTAATAAAATTAGATAATATTCAGTTGGCTTTATGCATATTAGTTTTTACCATCAAAAGTATTTTATAATTGATCTACTCATCAAGATTTTAACAATACTTTTATGAGAAACGTCCATGGTTAAGTTAATGTAATTATCAACTAAAATTTTTGTTCATTTACTGATCTATTTGGACTATTAAGTAGATGATAAAATCATTTTATACATTGGAATAGTTCTAAATTTATTTTGAATTGAATTAGCGACTTGTTCCACTCTCTACAAAAAATAATCTACTCTAAAAATATTAAAAGAGTATTCGTTTGTCTTTCTATCATAAATATTATATTAATTATATTCTTGCATGTTTATTATGAAATTAAAGTATAACATATATGTCCTAATTTATGCGACATTATTCACTTATAAAAAGTCAACTTATATAAAATTTTGATCAATATTTTAAATATATATATTTTTTATATTGACATGAGAAAAATGCAGTGTGTAGTATTTATTGTATAGTTTTTAAAACATTTTATTGATCTATCCTATTTAGCTCCAATAAATAATCAAAATGACTACCGAAAAGTGAAAATGACACATAAATTGAAATCAAGGAGTTATTAAAATGACATCTAGTTATTTCTGATAAATTCTATGAAACACCTAAAATCAAGCATCAATCTAGTTTTATAAATAAAAATCCAATAATATATATTAGTATATAATAATAAATAGTAATGAAAATATGGGGCTTTTAATTAGTGGGGGTCTAAAGCAATGGCTTTAATTGCTTCCCCCGAGCCGACACGATTATTATGAAATTTCAAATCTAACAAGTTGAAACTCCATCCATTCATTCGCTTACGAAATTTAAAACACCAAAAACAATGACAACTACAGAAACTAAAAAGTAGTATCTATTTGTAAATTTTACCCCAGGCAAACCGACAAAAAGGCTTAACTCAAACTTTAGGGTGTGTTTGGTATGAAGAATTTTTTTTTTGTTGAAAATAAATTTTTAAAAAATTACTTTTTTAAAAAATAAGTAGGTTTATTTATTTTTTAATATTTGATAAATAAAAAAAAATATTTATCTTAAAAGTATTTATATTTTTTATAACAAAATACTATGTAGTATGAATGAGATAAGGAATGAGGTTAAGGGGGTGCCCCAGTGGAATGATCAAGAAGTGAGGGTTTAGGTTTGGGTGGAAGGAAAGAAGACAATAAACTTGAAATATCACGTATATAATTTATTTTTTTTATTTTTATAATGAAAGTCATTTTCGTTATTTTTAATTAAGAAACATAGAAAAATATTATTTTTTAAATATTTTAATCAATCAAATATAAAAAATTAAAATGTATTTTCTTCTCAACCAAACACTTCTTAATGTTGGGCCGAAGACTAAAGATGTGTGAGCTAGACCATCCTGTTGAATCTGAATCTGAAGGTCATCTGTGAATTTGTGGGTTAGACCAGGGGCAATTTAACAAGGGAAAACACACTTATTTCCTCTTACTTTGCTACCCACTAAAAAACAGGATGGTCTTTAAATGTTAATTTAATATTATGCTTCATTAACAAATTTTACAAATAAAATTCTCATTTATTGTTTCTCTCAAATTATTAATTAATTATTTTTATAATATTTAAAATTAAAAAATCCTAAAATATATGACAACATGTATAGAAAAATTAATAATTAAAATTGTTTAAAATATATAGTTAGAAAGTATAAATTTTAAGAAATAATAAATTCTAAAATATATGATAAAAGATTTTCTCTCCTTAAAATAATTATAAGACAAAATATAGAAGTAATTCACATGAACTAAAACAAAATTAAACAATTTTAGAACCATAAAGTTGCAAGTGAGGATTGGGGCTCTAAGGCTAGCTTATTGGTAGTTTAAACATATGTCATCATCGTGCATTCTTATATTAGTTTGAATGGGGTATTATTTTGGTGTTTCTTCTTTACTAGAACAATTTTTTTTTTATCATGCTTTTAATTATAATTTGTTTGTCTTGTTCTATGTTTTTGTGTTATTATCTTATAGCTCACTGGCGACTGAATACGTTGAGAGAGATTTGTGCATTTGTACCATGTCCCTCAAAATATTGACGACTTGACGTTATACAGCAGATAATTTTATTTTATTTTTAAATTCTTTAAACTTTAACTATTCTTTGTGTATTTGAGAAATTATTCTATCATAACTTGTCATATTTTGCTTTATCATAATTTTTTCTATTATTTTTAATCTATTACAAATAATTGTGTTCATGTATAATATAGTTGGTTTTCCTTTTACCTTGTTGATTAGAGTGTATTTTTGTATATCAATACCAATATAGTTTGTTTTCCTTTTACCTTATTAATTAGGGTGTATTTTTGTATGTCAATATGAATATAAATTTAACTTTTGATATCAATAACGAATTTTACTCATCATATTTAATTGTACTCCTTAGTTGTTATGTTACTTGTCATGTTTTTATTTAAGTACACCATTTATATTTAAAAAAATTACACTATTTTTTCAAAGTTTATAATAATATAGTGTACACACAAAATAATTATTTTTAATTATTATTATTATTACTATAAGGTCTCTTTACATAAATAGTGTATTACAAAATATTATTTATGAACTATAACACATTTTTTACTTTACAAATTATATCATAATTTTTTTTTATCAAAAATATCTAAATATATGAATAAAGCATTTCTTACCAATTTTAATATAATATATAACACATAAATTAATTTACATGATATTTAACTATTTAAAATACAGATACCATACGTTCAAAAATCATAAATAAAAGAAAAAAAATAACAATTGTAATACATATTGAATTCATATATCATACGTAATGTAAACATATTTTAACTCACCTGATAAATATATTACTAAAGTATTTTAATATACATATATCATAAATATTATAATTGAATTTCAACCCCACTAATTCCTTGCTTATTGTTACTGTCACCGGAAAATAACCACGCCAGAGCTCGAAGCTCTGGCAAACAGCCGCACCATCACTGGAGTGGGTGGACGAAAACCGCTACCACACGTCATTGCCATCCTATCGCCCTTCTTCGTCACCATTCCATCACTCCTCTGACCGCCGGATGCACCGCCAGACCCATAACCTCTAAAATCACCACCAGCAACCCTGACAAACCACCACCAGAAACCCACCCTCGCCTGTCCTTGCTCCCTCTGCTCCGTTTTCGACCACTGAAGCAGTTAAACCATTGCCTTCATTAACTCGCTAAAAACGGCTCTGACGAGTTCGCTCCCTCACCATCCCAAACCTCCGTAAAACAACAGCCAAGAAAATCATTTTGCCGCCAAAATTCTTCTCTGCCGAACAAACCCACACTAGCGAACTCAGTGAACAATTGTGCGTTGACTCGCTGCTATTAAAAGTAGATTTGTGTTTTAAATTATAAGTGAAAAAATTAGGCTAAAAAAGGATAATAGATCTAAAACGCTTTGTTGTAAAAAAAAAAAAAACCTTATTATTATATACATATAGTAATCATTGCAATACAAATGTTTAAAGCACGAGTTACAAAAATTGTTCTTACTTTCTCTAGTTATTTTAGTTCTTTAAGGAACTATTTGGAAAGCCAGCCTGACGATGTGACAATTACACTATCTAATTCTAATCGGGTGGAGGGTGGGGGTTTATGAATTGCTGAAAATACCATGATGTAATTAGAAGGTTAATTTTTTAATTAATTGCTTTCTTTTATTTTATTTTAGTTTCTTTTTCTTTAAATTTATATTTTATTTTCTTACTTTTCATTTCTAATTTTTACATCTTATAAGTTCATACAATTGATTTTATTATTTATTTTGATTTTTTTATTTAGTGATTGTCTTAGTGGTGCTGAAAAAGTTTATAGAGTTATATTTTTCTTATTTTTTTGAATTACAGTTATGTATGTTTCTGTTGAAATTTGATATAAGAAAATTATGCAAATTTTTTTTGGTTTTGAATATTGAACTTATGTTATATTTTTATGTTTTAAATTTTTGTAGTAGTGTTGACTTGATATTTTAAATTGCAAGCCATTCATTTTTCAGTTAAAATTAATAGATTATTTTTTTGTTAAATATTTTAATAATATTATATTATATTATTATATTTATAATATTAATCTTTTTGTCAAACATGATGTTCTTAAAAATTATGTACTTTTATATTATATGATTATTTTAATTAAAATATACCCATTTAAAAAATATCAATTACTTTTTATATCAGTGAAGACCATATGCCAATTAATTAATATTTTATATATATATGTATATCATTTGTAAAGGCCTTTATTTGTCAAAAAATAGATTTTAAATTTTTTATAATTAACTTTTATTTTGCTAATATAATGTAACCATGTGATTACACAATACACTTATAATTACACTGTGATTATAACGTGACAAATAAACATGTCATTTTAATTACTAGGCTATGTAATTACTATCCTAGTAATTTTTCTCGATAAAAAATCTAGTCATGCTGACACCTATCTCAATCGCCATAATAGATGAGCCAATACCAAATGAATGATACAACAAAAATAGAAAATAAAAGATAAATAGCTTAAGCGAGAAGATAGAAGGTTCAAAAATAACTAATGCAATTCACAAAGATTCGATTGTCACTAATACAAGACTCTAATAAAAGAATTTTGAAACAATACATGATAATCCAAAAGTATGTAAATGGAAGAATAAAAAATGATAAACATAAGAAAAATTCAAAAGCACTGTGATGCAATAACAATTACCTTTTGTCACTCTCCACAAGCAAGGGTGAGTATAAATCCACGTGTACACAACAACATTCTCGATTGACCTTAACCCTAAGAGATGTCGAGGACCTCCGAATAACTTCAACCTCCAAAGCTACAAACCTCCACTCAAAAAATACCAACCTAGACAAATAACAACATATAGCTGACATAATAACACATTGGATAATACTATTAAAACTCAGTTTGGATAATAACACATTAGAGCTCGTTAACTTTGGATGATACTATTAAAACTCAATGATAAAAAACTCTCAAATTTTTAATGAGTTCTCAGAATTCATTTGAGACACTCCTAAAAGCAAACCAACTATGCATCTGGATTAATTTTGATGTTCAGGACTCAATGGAACCATCAAAATATGAGTTTAAGTTCTTCTTGATTCAATATTCTCCAAGGAAAAATTCTAAACTAAATTTTCTATCAGACCAAAATACTTGAGGAATTCAAGATAAATAAATCGAAGCTTCTCCTAGACAAACAAGACAATATCTGAAATTAATAAAATAGAGAATTTTTGACTCGGGGCATTCTAACTCTGAGTGAAGTCAAACTTTGATCTTTAACTTTTAAATTATCCCACCTAAATGTATGAACTCAAATTAAAATCCCCTAAACTTATATCAACAGTCCTTCTAGATCAAAATTCATATCTAAAGATGATGAAACTGACGAAATTCTATTTCAATCCTAGAAGACTTTAAATGTTGACTAAAGGCAATCATTTCAACTCTAAAACCTTCCAAAATCAAAATTCCTCATAACATCAAACCAACATTTTAGTTCTTTAACCAACCACACAAATGGACCAGAAATGACATAACTAAACTATGAGTAGAGACAAAATTATAATTTTGTATTTAAACCAAAAAATGACTTAGAGGGTCGTTACATCATGTATCACTAAAAGGCATATTCGACCTTGAACATAAGGAAAGAGAATCCACTAAATATATCAAAGTATGAGGATAAAAACTCAACACATCTATCTTAGCCTCCTAAAAAAATTGTTATACAGGATGGTACTCTTATGGCACACCATAAAACAAGAAATCTTGAACCAACTTAGAATTTGCATACTAAGATGACTAACAGGGTACCAAAAGCTTCCTCAACGAATCAAAAATGATTCTGAATCCTTTAAACAATAAGGCAAGCATTAGAATCGACTTTATTTCCATCATAACATGAACTCTAGATGAATATTTATCAAACCCAAAAGCAAAGAAAAACCACCAACTTTTCATTTATAGAATATACACCTAAAGTTGAGCTCTTTTATCACTGCTTCCACATCGACGACAGGACATAAACCCACCATTTAGGCCAGACCCACCTTTATACTCTACACTGTGGGAACTCAATGATGAATCAACTCGTACTCATCAAAGGAGAACCAAACTGGTTTGTCCATAAATACTTGAAACTTAGGTACATAAACCAACTAACTCTATATGAGATGATGAATTATGGATATCACACAAATGGACTACTTCCCAATGTAGATTCTAGCCGAAGTCTTTGAAATATAGATACAATCAGACCAAAAAAGTGAGAAAACTTGGATCAACCATTGTAATGACCCCAAAATTCAAAACTTTCACACATAAGATGCTCTTTTTCTTATGTTATAGAAAGGCATGCTAACTCCAATTTAAATGCAATACTTCCTGAATTACATCCCTCATACTGTTGCTTCAACCTGCTTACTTAAATTAAAAGGAACTATAACATGTAACTCTTACATAACCTCTAACATTCTGGAATAACTCATTGTCTCCAACCTAAATCATATATAGAATAACTCTTATTTATGAAGCGCACAAATAATGCCATAAAAACCATCTATCTCAAGGAAGAATAAACTCACCTAAGTACTTTATCCCAATATATTCACACACATGATCGGTGCACCTGATACACTACTAAGCCATTTACCAATGTAGAAATACCATTAGTCACTAAAGGAAACACTCATCATATCAAGACCCGATGTGAAGTAAACCAATCCATCATTGAAAGTAAAACCAAGATCAAATAATAGAAAAATAGCTGAATGACACACTTGAACCAACGCCCATCACTATAAGGAACAATTAGTATGCATAGTATCCCACCCTCATAAAAACCAATCAAAACCATAAGATAAAAGAAACCATTTTTATGGCCCTTGAAAAATATCGAAGTTGACTATATTTATCATAAAATGACCCTAATCGCTCATCATACCCTACCAAGGCAACCTTAACAAGATTGATGTAATAGATCCACTATTATAAATCTATTACGGGTATGAAATAGAACATAAAAGGAGAATTCACAAGTCCTGGATCCTAGGAAACATGCAAATACAATCCAATTGGAAAATAGATCCACAATTGAATAAAGCTGAAGTAAATTGAATTTGCACTAGAGTCATACTTGTAATATCTATATTAAACTCCTTGTCTCAACTTTACCTAGACATTCATAACATTGCTCTTGATCACTACCTCTTTGAGTCGTCATACTACAATCTACTTATAAATCTATAAACCATCCTGACCACTAGTCGGAGGGTGCTTCTATCATCACTGAAACCTGAAAAAATAGCTAAGGACTCCTCTAGTGATATTTTGGTCAATCATTCTTATAATTTCTAAGATTCTATCACTTTTCGATTTTATACTCTAGACATAACTGGTATTTGGAACCACAAGTGGCCAAAGGGTACCACTTGGCCTAACATGAAACATAAGACATATACCAAAAGATAATGTGAAATCTTATACATGGAAAAAACTTCTACAACAATAATAAAATACACTAATTTTTTCATACATAAGTAAAAACTTGGAGTTATTGAAAACTTAAGTGAATAAAACTATCTGACTGATAATCTGTGAAGTCTCTACTCATAACGGATGAGTTGTTTGGATAAACCGCAGTCTAACTCTAAAGAACTGTAACTGAAAAAATACACAAATCTATAGTAAGTAATAGTCTCTGAATGATGAGGACTCACCAATAGCTAACTGGAATTTGCTTATGCTAACTAACCATGAAACTAAGAATGAGTACCTAAACCTATATCTTAAGATAATAAAACACACAAAAATATGCGATCAGTAGTTTTGATGTACTGAGTATATGAGATCACGTATTTAATTATTTTAAAAAAAACATAATCGATATTTATAACACAAAACTGGTCTAAAAGATGGGGATAAAACATTAATGAATGTATGAGTTATGGAGATGCTTAAAAACTAAAATTTAAAGCAGTAAAAAATCTGAATAACATATGGTAAGAACTATAGTAGAATGACCCAAGTTTATAAGGTAAAACTGACATATTTTGCTTTATCTTTAAATTTGGCTATGATATACTTAGATCGTTGTGTGGATAAAACTCATGTAGAAAATCATTATTATTAATAAGGCACCGAAACTAATACTTTAAAACTTTTGCAGGAATTTCTCTTAAATGACCTAAACCATGAGAGCTAACATAAATCCAATGTCTTTCCCATATTGAGGGGAGCAGTTCTATACTTTACAAGGTGTATAGCTAAAATTAGGTGGATCCATGAACTTATGCCCTTGGGTTGAGGGTAATACACGTGGCATGTTGCAACTTTGGGCTCACACTCATCTCGATACTAATTAATCCTTCTAAAACTTATATACTTAAGCACATAATACTTGGAACTTATTCATAATCATAGATGGTCTATGTCATATCTAATCATAAACTTACTTGCTTAAATAACATTAAAACTTTTTATCTGAAAATAAAACATGACAATTTTCTTAAAATTACTTCTTTAATGAAACCCTTGGGTCAATTTTAGTGACTCTCAGTTTATTTTTTTGATAGTGTATTTTAACTATTTTACCCTTTCTACAGCTGTATTATACTAAACTAAGTTTGATTCCATTGTTGGTTCGGGAATGAAATGAGTTTTGAGTAGATTTTTAGAAATTTTGAGTTTTAAAGTGTGAAATATGGAACTCTAGGGGTCATCTGGAGTTCAGAACTTAAAACGGAATTCCATTAGTTTTTTCAACTCTTGAATATTGATTTTGGTCTTATACTACCTTTGTTTTTTATTTTAGCCCATTCATGGCGATTTTGGGTGATTAGATGGGATAAAATGAGTTTTCAAAGAAATGGTTAATTCTAGTAAACGTTTGGATTTATATTGCATGGATTGAAAATTTGATAATTTCGTTGTATTCGAGATATTTTTATCTAGAATGAGGTCTCTTTTTTTCACTAGCCCTGAGGGCATTTTGGTGCTTTTAGTTAAAATGGACCCTTAGTGAGTATTGGGTCAATGAGACCTCTGGCGCATATTTTGATGGTTCTATTGATTTTTTAATATCAAAATTAGTATGGTTTTGTATATGGTTATTTTCATGAGATACTGAATAAATTTCGAGGGCCCATTCGAAGTTATGTTTTTAATGCCTTAAATTGCTATTGTTGTTACTGTCAAACCTCCTCCGTGTTTATGGAGGGAAATCACGGTCACAGAGGTCTAAAAATTTATGCATCGAGATTACAGTACCCATCCCGTGATCACAATCATCATTGACCTTGACCATCGCGTTCGCAACCCGGAGCTACGTTCACGATGGGTACTCTTGGGCTGATTCAATTAATGAATCACTATTGTTGTTGGCCCACCGTGATCATGATGAAACTACTGTTCACTCGGATGATTTTTAATCAAATTTTTATGAACTCCTTCATATTTTCATGCAAAACCCCAAAGGTAGAACATTATTTTGACAAAGTGTAATAAAGAATTTTGAAGATATTAATTAGGTAAGATTTCTAAATCCATTTTCATCATATACGCATCACTTTAATATGATTATTACATAAAAACTCAAGGTTTTAAACAAAAAAAATGTGATTTTATACTTGAACTCGAAAATTAATAAAGTTTTGTTTCCATCATAAAATGGAATGAGTTTTCAATAAGACTTGATATTTAGGTTCCCTTAGTAATGGATAATATGTTTTCATAATAAAGTTTGAGGTTTGACCCCGTGGTCTAGGGATATTTCTGTTGTGAGAGTTCATTGAGCTCATCATTCGGTCTAAGAGGCTACTTGGGAGACAGAGAAAGATATGTGAGGCCAGTACCCTTATCTGTTTGAGTCTTCAGGTACTCCCTTCTTCTTAACTTTCATTGGCGAAAGTTCCATGGTGGTGGATTCTATAATGACCCTTGTGGTCATTTTCATATTTTTGTGAATTTTCTGTATTTAGGGCATTCTTATAGCTTATTTGTGACTTGCTGAGATCGTTAATTCAATTCTATGGTAGTTTTATTACTTGATTCTCTTTTAATTATTACTACTTAGAGACTTTATCATCTTAGACAATCTAGGATGATCATTTTGTAGGTTTTGTGAGTCTGTAATATCTATTACATGCAATTTGTATATTTGGTTTATCAAAATTGAATTTCGTTTTCATTTCATGCCTATTTAGAGTATATCAAAATTGCTGCCCAGTTCCAAACCCTAGCCTTCTTCGCATTCACGAAGGGCTGATGGAAGAGTTTATGAAGGCTTAGACAACCCAGCCCAACCCTTTGTATTCGCGGGAGGGCACTGCATTCATGGAGCACCGTCTAGCAACCCCTATGAATAGTTCATTTTTATTTTTGTAGCCAAAATTTTCAAAGTTCCTCTCAAATTTTTCCATATTTAGAGATAAATTCAATATAATTAAAGGTCTAATTTGTGATTCTAGATTGTGGGATCGTGTCTTGGTAATTCTACGATTATTTCTACCGGGTAATTCTTTGATCTCTCTATTGTTATAAAATGTTTCATACTATATAATCTTTTCATGCTTTTTCTTCATTTTATTTCATTGGTTTGAGCCCAATTTTTACCATACAGTCTATGAGTTGTGCTCTACATGTTGGTATAAATGTTTTATTTTTCCGAGATTAAGGGTTCATGAACCCGTTTTAGTTTGAATTTCAACCGTGATATTCCTATAGAATATGGGTATTGATTTACTCATCTTGGTATGTGGATTACGTTTTTCCTAGTATCGTGTAATTTCGAGCCTATTCATGGTTTCCAGTTAACTCAGTGCTATTCTCGAGGATACCATCGGCATCCAGGTAGGCTATGGCTTACTCTTTCTAGACTGGGTATTTAGTGATGCATATGTTTGGTAAATTACCAGCTCGAGGCTATGTTACTAGTTTTGAGCCTCGTTACTATTGTTACTTTAGCCTACGACTTATCTTGATGGCCTTCTCGCTTATTAATAACCTTAGGGCTACGTGACCCCTTCCACGTGTTTTACACCATCTCTAGAATGTAGTTGGGGTTGGAAGGGGATTAAACTAGCATTTGAGATTTGTAGATACTGTCGTACTTAGATGATGGCTTCAGAGATGATCTAGACTGTTATTTTGTTTGGATTGATGAGCATGCATAGTTATTGGTTTCTAGTCAGTTGGGATTTTTTGGATAAAATATCATAAAACCGCATGTTTTTATTGATATTACCACCAGAAGAGGTTTTTATCTATTATTATATATGTTTCCACGACTTCTTGGTAGTATGGAGCTATTTTCCTATTCCATCACGATATTTTCTGGAAATGACAATATAGTGATAATTGAGTTTTCTATTGAGAATATGTACGGGATGAGCCCGAATTTTGGCATTTATTACTAATAACTATTCTCTAGTTGGCTTTTTACGGGAGTTTTGCATGGGAGTTTGAGTCCCTCCATAGGCCCTGCTGACCTGGGTCACTGTGTTTAGGGCATGATGTGCACTGCCTGAGGGAGAGGTATCTGGTGGGGTAGAGGTATACAGTTTGAATCCTCTGTGGATCCTGCCTCGTATGCCTTACTGGTGAAAGAAGGGCATGAAGATTTACTATTGGGATGCATTTACTTTTTAGTACCCCTTTGCATTGCACTATTTTGCGTTTGTTTGTACTCGTTAGGCCTACAGGGGAGTCTCGTTAGGTTACTTGTATGCCTGGTTGTACCTTCCTACAGTACGGGATGCCGGTAGATTTGTTACTAGATCGACTTTGTTTTCTATCTTCCTGAGGATATTGGTTACTTTTTTTACTTTACTTGCTGATAGAGTTACCCACTATTGGCCTTATACCCCTCGTGTTTTTTCATTATGCTGGTTATGTTGGAGCTCTAGGTACGTTTCACATTGATCGTGATTTGCTTATGACTTAGGTCCTCTATGTTCACACCCTAATAGTTGACTTTACTTCATACTTGTTAGTTGTTAATGTGATTACTCCCTCTCTGCTAGTAATTGATTGCACTTTTACTTGTGTTGTCTTTGGTACTCATTCTGCACTCTACATCTTTTTGTGATGCAGATCCTGGTACAAGTCAGCAGGGAGGACATGATCGTTCATGATAGACCGGAGTTATTTTAGAGATATGGTATGCAGTTGGTTTTTTAGCTGGCTATTCTCCTGCTTTCACCAAAGTTGTCCTAGTTTAGATTCAAGATAACTATATATAGTTTTAGCCCCGTTCAGGGATGTATTTTGTGTCATTCCGAATATAGATTCTCTACATCCACGATACCAGGTTTTGGGAGATTTATATTATGTATTACTATTCTCTTTTTTTGTCCTCTGTCTTTGTTTCTCTTTTTCTTTTTGATTCTTGGTATTTGCCCATTTCTAACCGCTCTGGGCTAGGATTGGGACTTTTCTATTAGAGAGTTGTAGACGCCATCAAAACTCAATTTCTGGATCATGACAGAGTGGTATAAAATCTCTAGGTTCAACGATGTCTCTAGCTGTAGGAGAAAGTTTTAGGTAGAGTCCCACAGATCAGTGCATAGACATCTATATCCTATCGTTTGGAGGCTACATAGATTTTTAGGATGGATAACCTTCTTTTGACTTTTTTCGTGTGAGGTTTTTATTGGTTCTTGGAAATTTACCTTCTCTTAACTCTTTCACATATAGTTCGCTTGTGTTCCATATCTGGAAGTGATGACGCTATACCTCCCCCACAGAGAGTTCCAGTTAGGGGATGGGGTAGAGCTAGAGTACATAGGTGAGATCAGTCTAGAGTTGTACGACCTGATCCTGCACCTACCGATCTGCCTCCACCACATATGGTGACCTTTTCCAATAAGGAAACTAGAGAGATTTGGCAGAGTATGTGTACTATGTTTGGTAGGATGCCAATATATATGTCCTAGACTTTAGCTTAGGGAGTGGTACATGGTACCCTATCTCCTCCTATTTAGAAGATACCAGTAACAGCTACAATTCCTCCTCTACAGCCTATTCCAGAGGTACCACAGGTTTAGATTCAGGATGTATCCCCTGTTATGACGTTAGAGGATCAAAAGACACACAACCACTTTATTCGTATGAGGCCTCCGAGATTTTCTAGTCAATCTAAGAAGGATCCTTTTGAGTATATAGCAGGGTGTGAGGAGAGGTTGCAGACTTTGGGTTTGAGAGAGACACGTGGAGTGGACTTTATTGGTATCATTTAGAGAGGTGGCTAACGCTTAGTGGAGAATAAATAGAGAGAATATCAACAGGGTCACCGTCTATGACATTGAGCCAGTTTGTGGATGCCTTTAAGCCAAAGTATGTTACCTAGAGTGTTCGATAGGAGCACAAGGACCAGTTTCTTATTTTTCTACAGGGGTCAATAATAGTTACTGAGTATGAGGTTCGTTTTACCCAAATTTCGAGATATGGGTCTGCTATTATGCTAACAGAGGATGAACGGGTTTTCCACTTTGCATATCGGTTAAGATCAGAGTTATATATTGAGGTTGAGTTGCTACTTGCTCAAGGTAATCTATTATAGGCAGTAGTTGATCATGCTTATACCATCGAAAGACTTTATCACTCGTCCTAAGGGGGCGACAATAAGGGACAGTGCTGCCAGGGAAATTTTAGTAGTTCTCGACCTTCTGGGAGGTGGTATGATAGGCATAGGCTTCAGCAGCAGCAAAAGAGACAACCTAGTAGACTAGTTCAAGCCTCCTTACCATCAACTGATAGTGGTCAGAGTAGTTTAGTTAGTGGTTCTGGTGGGGGCGTAGACAAGGGTTGTTATGACTGTGGTGATTTAGACCACTTTTACAGAGATTTTCTGTGATGTTGGACCATTCACAAGGCAGCATAGGCTGCAGAGCCTCTTCAGAACTACGCCACTGGCTAGGGGTGGTCATAGAGTGCTTGAGGATGTCATGACGGGCCTAGAGGGACATAGGTAGGGATCTAAAAGGGGATTAGTAGGGCGC
>JBDJHY010000094.1:8281072-8291220 GCA_039654485.1 Withania somnifera
ATGGAGTTAGCATAAGTGCCAAGGATTTCTGATGATGGATTGGAAGATCCCTTCACATTAAGCCTCCATATGGTTGTACTAGGAATGGAGGATTTAGTTTCCATGTTCACCTCCTTATTGTCAACCACACACGGTGCATCCTTTTTAGATTCAATTGGAGACTCACAACATTTGCCCATCGGTAGTTATTTGATCCCATAAATTGGGATTGCTTGTCATAATCCATGCATAAAATCTTTACCTCCTAAATCAATTTTGCCTTATCGTACCTAATCTTATCTCCTCTATGCCCACCCCTTTGATACTCCATGCCATCAACTTTAGGGTTGTAGTAGTTTTGGTTAGGAACTTGGTAGGACTCATGCCAAGATGTATTTGATGTATTTTGTGGAGGTATTTCATTTGTCCTAGAAGGATGACATTCTTGTGGTGGATAGTATGGGTTTTGTGGGACTTTAGTTGGAAAATTGTTCATATGTTAGGTGGTCCTTTGGTGAGTTTGGGGTTGTCGTAGTTTGGGAAAAGGTACTTCCCCACTTGCATACGCTCGCCTTCTTTGGCTGCACCTATTCCTATATTTTTGAATTTCATCCCCATAACCATAGAAATTGTAATCACCATAATCCTCATGATTACTATATGAAGCATCACAGACTTCATAGAACTTCTCATTATATCCATGAATTTTGCCTCCATCTTATATTTATTGCTAGTACACCACATTATATCATGGTTGTCACAACAATGGAAGCTTCAAGTCTAAAAGGAATCTTAACAAGTCTCAACTACAGTGTGATTTTGGACATACTAATGATACTTGCTACAAGATACATGGTTACCTTGCTGATCATTCATCAGCCTTTGTCCAGATTGCCTCTACTTCTGGTAATACTTCTTCTCATGCTCTTATTTTTACACAGGAAAAATACAACCAATTTTTTCAGATGCTGAACAAAATGGTTGGTGGATCTCAACCTGACAATGTGGCTAATGCAACAACTATGAGTATAACAGTTACTATATTTACTCTCTTGTCTCATCTAGTTAATTCTAACTGGATTGTAGACTCAGAAACTACAAATCACATGGTTCACAATAAAGATCTACAACACAAAACAAGAGTGATAACTAATCTAGATAGAACCAAGGTACACTTTCTTAGTGGTGAAAAAATGTCTGAGTCATATTGGTGACTCTACCGTATTTGCAGAATGTTCTATATATCCCAAACTTCAAATATAATCTTCTATCAGTCTCAAAAATTACAAAAGAGTGATAACTAATCCAGATAGAACTAAGGTGCACCTTCCTACTGGTGAACATATGTCTATAAGTCATGTTGGTGACTCTTCCATATTTGTAGATAAACTCATTCAGAATGTTCTATATATCCCAAACTTCAAATAAAATCTTAAATCAGTCTAAAAAACTACAAATGAGTTGTCTTTTTTAGTAACCTTCTATCCCGATTTCTGTTTATTTCAGGATCTTTCAAGTGAGAAGGTGATAGGGATTGGTAAGGAAGATCAACGAATGTATATGCTAAAGGTTGTGTTTGATATGGAGAAGGAAACAAACTCAGGAAGTTGTGTAGATAGGTCTACAAAGTATGTTTCTAATAATGTTGAGATTAGTGGTCTGAACGGTGGTGATTCTAACAATGTTTTATATGTGTAGTTCATTTTCTACTGAAGAGTGTGTCTTGTGGCATAGGAGATTGGGTCATGCTCCTCTGAGAGTATTGAAGAAAATAAATTTAGTCAATACTTTGAAGTTGTATGAACATCACTGTTGAGTTTGTCCAATTGCTAAGAAACCTAGAGTTTCTTACCAACAGGGTACATCTACGTCTGCTACTAGATTTGATCTTATTAATGTAGATATCTGGGGACCATACAGGGTTCCTAATCATGATGGGAAAATATATTTTTTAGCCCTTGTAGATGATTTCTCAAGGTATACCTGGATCTTTCCCTTAACTGCTAAAACTTAGTAGTGGTGCTCAGAAACTTTATAAAGCTGGTTTAGAATCAATTTCAATGTGGTATCAAGGTTCTTAGATAAGACAATGGCACCGAATTCTTTAATATGTAGTGATTTGTTACTTAATTCAGGTATTAGTCATCAAAGATCCTTTGTGTACACCCCAACATAATGGGGTGGTCGAAAGAAAACATAGGTCTATTTTGGACATGGCCAAGGCTCTTAAATTTCAAGCTTCTGTCCCTCTTACGTTCTAGAGAGAATGTGTAACTACAACTATTTACACCTTGAATAGACTTCCAACTATTATTCTTAAAGGCCAGTCTCCTTTTGAAAAGTTGTTTTCCAGAAGTCCATAACTAAGTTACCTCAAAGTATTTGGATGTCTCTGTTATGCTACACATGTTAGGAAAACTGACAAATTCAGCCCCATATTTGTTTATACAGCAAACTTGGGCTATTCCTCTGCTCAAAAGTGATATATTCTGTATTCTCTTGTCTCTAAATCTATCTTTGTCAGCAGAGATACTATCTTTAGAGAAAATATTTTCCTTTTAAGTGTCTGTTTTCTTATCTTAATCCCTTATTTCCTGTAGTAAAGCTAATTTCTACTGATGTGTCAAGTCCTACCTCCTCTTCTTCTAACCACCTATCCAAGTACTATACTAGTTACATATGATGTGACAAATTTTTTTCCCCAACTTCATCACTACCTTCCTTAAACACCAACTCAGATTCATGTCGCTCATCACCTCCTGCTCCTAGAAGATCCTGCAAACCTACAAAAATTCCTATCTTAATGGATTCATATGTCGCCCCTCAGACTAAAAGATCAAATTGTATCTACTCAATGACAAATTATGTTCAGTATGATGGATTTTCCACCAGTTACAGAGCTTCTTTGGCAGCTTAATCTACTGTGTTGGAGCCTACATTATTTGTAGAAGCTAGTAAGGACCCTCATTGGGTGGAAGCCATGAAGACTGAGATCTCAGCTTTGGAAGATAATTGTACTTGGTCTTTTGTTGATCTACCTTTGGGTAAAGCTCTTATATGGTACAAATGGGTGTATGAGGTGAAGTATACCTCCTCAGGTGTAGTTGAAAGGTACAAGGCTCGCCTTTTGGCCAAGGGATACAGTCCGCTTGAAGGGTTGGATTACAAGGAAACCTTACAAGTTGCTAAAATGGTTATAGTTAGATCAGTGGTCTCTCTTGCTATAACATCTGGGTAGTACATCTACCAAATGGATGTCCATAATGCTTTTTTGCAAGGTGACCTCTTAAAAGAGGTCTATATGACCATTCCAGATGACTTTGCAAGGTAGGGGGAGAAAAGGCAAGGTGTGCAGGTTGCATAAGTCATTGTACGGGCTTAAACAAGCCCCTATACATTAGAATTTAAATCTAACTGAAGCCCTTTGTAGCAAGGGATTTGTTTAGTCTCATTATGATTATTCCTTCTTCACACTTAATATTGCACAAGAACTTGTAATAGTGTTGGTTTATGTGGATGATTTACTAGTAGCTGGTACAAATTTAGCTTATATTCAGAAGGTAAGAAAGGATCTTAAACAAAAATTCTAGATGAAAGACCTAGGGGAGTTAGTATACTTCCTAAGTATTGAATTTTCAAGGTCCAAGGCTGGTATTGTCATGAACGAAAGGAAATATGCTTTTGAACTTGTATCTGAAATGGGATTATCAGGCAATAGACCAGTGTCAACACCATTAGAATTTAATCAAAAGCTCACCTTTCTACAATATGACTAGTTAGTGAAAGATGAAGGAACTCTGACTGACACACTACTTGAAGACAAAGGGAGCTATCAAAGAGTGGTTGGTAGGTTGCTATCCCTAACTATGACCAAGACAGACATTTCCTATGTAGTTCAAGCCTTGTGTCAACATATGCATGACCTAAGAAACTCCCATATAGATGTAACTGTGAGAGTAGTTCAGCATAACAGGTCTTGGTTTGTTCATGCCAACTAAACAAAACAAAAAACTAAAAGCCTTCTGTGACTCTGACTGGGGAGCTTTCATTGAAACAAGAAAGTCCCTCACTGGCAATGCATTGATATCCTGGAAGTCAAAGAAGCAAGGAACTGTGTCTAGAAGATCAGCTAAATTAGAGTTCAGCAGTATGGCTACAATTGTTGTTGAGATTACCTGACTGATAGGTTTGTTTAAAGAGTTGGAAAGTGTAGTATCTTTACCAGTTCAACTTTTTTGTAACAGTAAAACTGCAATTCAGATTGCAGTCCATCTTATATTCCAAGAGAGAACCAAGCACTCTGATATTGACTGTCATTTTGTGAGAGGAAAAATTCAAGCATGACATAGACAGACTTAACATATGGGAACTACGGAGCAAATAGTTGATCTGTTAACTAAGAGTCTATGGAAACATCAACATGAATATTAGTAAGCAAGCTAGGCATCAAAAAACTGTTTTCATCTATTAGCTTGAGGGGGAGTGTTGATGGTAGAGGTTAGAGTAGCTGCCAGCTAGGACAAGTTAGTTATAACTAACTTGTAGTTAGTTGAGTTTGTTAGAGATAGGTTGTAACTAATAATTAAGTAGATAAAAGTATAGGATTATATCTCAATGTATATAAATATATAGGAGTAGTTGTAACTTAATAGGTTAGTTTCTCATTCTCTTGAATTGTTCACTACTATTCCATTGATAATTAAGTGAGCCGTTATATTTAGCCTCTTCTTCCTTATTCTCTTTTATTCCTCCATTGATGTGCTCCCTCAACAACTATAAAGCTCGAGCGAGACCTTCTCATTGACTACGAGACCAACCTTATAGGCTATAAATTGCACCTCTCACAATTGTAAAGGATCATCCGATCTTGCCATATTCTCCCTCTAAGCAATAAAATAACTATCTTCCTTTGCCTCTTAAGTTTTTCCTGTTTGCATATCTCTTTTACGTTTTCCTTGTTATTTACCGCCATCTTAGTTCGAGCTTGCTATTGCCATTTACGTTCATCCTTTTTGCGGCTTGGCTCTGATTTATGCTCTAACCTAATCTCGTTTATGATATTTTGTTTTTTGTGCTTATTTCCCAATTACTTCGCAAACTCTTGCTACTAATACGAAACTAAGCTGTAATGTGGTTTTCTTGACCCACCTACAAATCTAAGTGTCCCAAATTGACCGTAAACAATGATCTTGTTGGGTATTTAGACTCACATATACTGCATGTGGGTAGGTATAGCATCTAGCGATTCCATGGCTGATCCCTTTGGTCTATTCCAATTGAGACGAGCCACCATTAAATTATGACGACTGCTTCATCTCTTAAAAGATATAGTATTTTGTTTCAAGTTGCAGACTCATATTTTGCTTTCAGACTGGTAGCTCCATAGCTTGGTCACTTTGGGTTGTGTGGGAAAACTTAATACTTTTTGTCGACTTTCCGCACTTTTTATCCATATTGAGGTAGTTATAAGTATTTCTTCCTCTTCGTTTTTTCAATTGTTGCATGTTAAAACTTAAAACATTCGCCTTATAGGTAGAAGAAAAATATTAACGTATGGAGGGTCTCAAAGTATTGACTTTGATGAGAAAAATACCTTTGTGCTCAAATCAAGAAAATTTGAAAGAAGTGCCAATAAGGTCAAAAGAACAAATAACATAGAGCCATTGGGTAGTTGGCATTACAAATTTGCCCAAAACAAAAGGCGGTTACTTGATGGATCCTAAATCTTAAGCAGGATCATATTCTTGAAGATATAGAGCGAACAATGACAACACCAAAATATTTCACCTATAAGGAGAATTGCCAGATTGCAACTTCATCAGTCCATAATAGGAGCCATTCTTTCCAAGGGAAAGCAACTGAGAATGTGATCCTTGTTCCACAACCTTTCCATTTTTAATCACGGCTATGGTGTCTGCCTTCTGTATCGTTGACAAGCGATGAGCTACCACTACACTTGTTCTACTGATCATCATCTTCACCAATGCTTCTTGTACCAAGTTCTCATATACACTGTCAAGTGCGCTAGTTGCCTCATCTAGGAGAAGTATAGTTGGATTCTTTAGTATCGCTCGTGCAAGTGCTATTCGTTGCCTTTGCCCTCCTGAAAGTTGGACCCCTCTTTCACCACAATAAGTTTCATAACCATCCTCCATAGCACTGCATTACAAGATTGCAATTTTTTAACCTTTTGTTTCAAAATGAGACTGAAAGACATTAGCAGAGGAATGGAGAGATTTACAGTTATCTGATCATACCTTATAAATTCATGGGCATTAGCACATGTTGCAGCTTTCTTGATTTCGGATTCTGTAGCTTCTTCTTTCCCATAAATGATATTTTCGCGTATGGATCCTGCAAAAAGGGTAGGTTCTTGACTAACCAGAGCAATCTGTGATCTTAAGCTCTTCAAGTTATAGCTTTTGATGTCTCTGTCATCTATCAGAATTTGTCCCTTTATTGGATCATAGAATCTTTCTATCATGCCAATGATGGTGGATTTTCCAGAACCACTTTGCCCGACAAGTGCTACTGTTTTTCCAGATTCAATTTTCAGATTCATTCCTTGGAAGATTGCTTGATCAGGCCTAGACGGATAATAAAAGAAGACATTCTTCAGCTCTATCTTTCCTTTTAATACCTTTGTTACTTTAAGACCTTCAGGATTCTCAGGTGCAATCTCAGTCCTCCGATCTAAGATAGCAAATACCGAGGCAACTGCACTGCTACCTCTTGCTAAATCAGAGGTCATACTTCCAGTATCTGCTATATTTTTCCCGGTACTCATCAAAAGGAAGAAGACTTGAAATAGGTGCTTTGAAGTGAGTAAGTTTCTGTTCATTAGTCTCCCCCCATACCAATATGTTAAGGCAATGGCAGCTGTTGTTAGAAATTGAGAGCCAAATAAGCCAGCACCCGAAAGTAATGACTGTCTAATATTTTCTTTCCTGGGGCCTTTCTGAGTCTCAACAAAGAGGTCCAACACTCTATCTTGAGAAGAGAAGGCAGTGATAGTCCTGTGATTGATCACTGCTTCACTTGCTAGCTGGCTCCCTTCGCTCTGTGCCTTTTGGGATCTTTCTGACATTCTTTTCATCAGAACACTTCGTGAATAGAAGCTAGCTATGAGTAAAGGTTGTATAGATATTAGTACAATAGCAACTCTCCATGCGACAATCAATGCAAGCATAAAAGCAGTCGAAGCACTGGCAGAAACCTGTATTAGCAATGACATACGATCACCAACAAGAGATCGAACCATACGGGCTTCAGTGGAGAGCCTTGCACAAACTGCTGCACTCGTATTCTGGTCTTGATCAAACCAGCCCACCTCAAATGTGAGCAAGTTTGAAAGCACCTTTTCCCGGACTCTCTTGGTCAGTTTCTCTCCCATTTTAGCAAAATTGTAATGTTGGAGTAGATTGGCAATGAAACTGATCAAACCTATGCTCAAGAAGAGTATGCTGTAAATTTTGATTTCCGACTTTATCTGTGAAATATCATTTGATGTATATGCTGATACAACTGAACCCAAGCAAAATGCATAAATTGGTTGAAGTACACCAAACGTAATAGCTCCTAAACATCCCAACAGCGCTATCTTCCACTCTGGTGCATTCATTTGGAGCAAACGCCACTTTGATGGACTTGGATGAGAGAAATTCTCTAAATACTCATCATCACTATCATAGTAAGAGCATGTATGAATGGAGGGAGCATAACTGACACTTATTGCTGGGCTAAAAGGTGAGGCAGGGCTGTTTTGCCAACTTGATGTAGCGAGATAAGGGGATCTAGGCATATTATAACTCCTTGAGTAGCTTCTTTTCTCTTTAGGAAGATACAGACTAGATGGCCCTTCACCGTTTGCTGTTGATTGCTGCAATTTGACCATTTTAAAGTAAACTCCTCCTTCTTCATCAGTCTTACACATTAGATCATCATGAGAACCAGATTCAACAATTCTCCCTGACTCAAGAACTACAATTTTGTCAGCCCTGCGTATTGTAGTGAGGCGATGAGCAATGATGATTGTTGTCCTTCCTTGTGAAGTCTGGTCTAGGGCCTCTTGAACAATTCTTTCTGATTGTGCATCCAGCGCGCTTGTAGCTTCATCAAATAAAAGAATTTTCGGGTCCTTAATTAATGCCCTTGCTATAGCAATCCTTTGCTTCTGTCCTCCAGACAATTGAAAACCAAATTGTCCCACCTAAAATCAAATTGGAACTTTGTTAAATTTAGCCAAACAGTAAAATACAACAAATAGCAATACCTGTTTCCATAGCAAAAGATATGGCTTACATGAGTATTATATCCATCGGGTAATAAGGCTATAAAGTCATGTGCATTTGCAGCCTTAGCAGCTTCAACAACCATTTTCATCGAAGCTCCTTCTTTTCCAAAGAGTATATTTTCCTTGATGGATGTAGCAAATAGAACAGGCTCCTGATTTACGAGCCCCATCTGAGATCTCAACCATTTAAGTTGCAGTTTTTTTATTTTATGTCCGTCAAGTAAGATATCTCCTCTGTTTGGATCATAAAACCTTTCTAGCAAAGAAATGATAGTGGACTTTCCCGAACCACTGCCTCCCACAATTGCTACTGTCCTTCCAGCTTCCACTTTTAGACTAAACACTTGGAGGACCTGGATATCTGGTCTTGATGGATAGCTGAAAGTCACCTCCTTAAACTCGATAGCTCCTCTTACATATGCTAGAACTCTCCCTTTACCATCTTCAGAATCTATTCGTGGAACACGATCGTTCAGTTCAAAAATTCTTGCAGCAGCAATTGTTGCCTCAGTGATGAATGAGATATTAGGAAGTGCACTCATACAAGACCTATAATAGCAAAACATGAAACAACAATAAACTTCTTGCCCCTTATTATTTCAGGATACTACAATATATAATGTTTACAATATACAACCTAATGGGCTTCGAGGTAAATAGCCCAAATAATATCTAATACCCTAAGTAATACACAGTAGTCTAATAATAATGCAGCAGAATGCAAGTACTCAGCCACTAAAGATGCATAACAATCATAACATGCAGAAAATAACAGATAACATATATACCCTTAAACCCTAGAATTTGCATGTCATGTGCTTTTATAATTATGTAACTTATGACATTACCTTTAAATTCCTTAGTGACTTAATCTGGTAGGCACCCATTGTCCCTCAACTACAAGTTGTCTCATGACCCTACCTAGAAAACTCTTATAATTTCTAGTATATCTAGTATGTAGATAAGCATGTAGCCCTATAAGATTTTTTTATGTAAACTCTAATCATTAATCATAATATAAGTTTTGTTCAATAATCAATCTTTCAGATTAAGAAAATAGCATGTAGTTGAACAAATTTGAAGCGTGATACATATCGACTAAGTTGTAAAACAGGCAACATGTAACCATATGAAATATAAGGCATTTATAACACCATTGGTGAACTACAAGCGAACTTATTTTGGTTTAGTATTGTAAAATAACTAAAACTCCTGTAAGATATATTGTCATTTTTCTATTATGTAGAAAAAATAATGTACTGACTGAATGCTTTACCTTTTCAGAATTTCTCTACCCAAATTGTTCTAGTATTATGTTGTTAATTTTAAAATACAGTCATTGCTTATTCAAAAATCATATTGTAATGACTCACCCAGTCATTTTTGAGCCTTTCCATATTTTATTTTCTTAAAGAATCCTGTAGTTGTCCTAAATTATTTATGACTTGTTGGTACCGATAGTTTGGTTGCTTGGCAGTTCTGTTATGTTTTATATCACATCTCCTGCTTTAGATTTTTAACTTTAGAATTGAGAAACTTGACAGTGAACTCCTTGAAGACGTGCTTAAAATTGAATTTTGATAATTCATTAGCTTCGAAATGTAGATTTTTGTCTAGAAGGACAGTTGATTCAGGTCTCAGGGTTTTTAATTGTGTTTTATGTCATTAGACGGGATAACATTTAAATAATTTCATAATTAAATTATCTATGATTATTTAGCATTAATTTTTTGTTTATATAAGATATCTATCTTTTAAATTTAACCAATTCATATGCTATATGCATTTAAAGTATAATACAAGTTATATACAATACTTAAATTTCTTACATTATAATAATTATCTATTTCTTTAATAAAAATAAAATTCGTATATA
>JBDJHY010000094.1:8377158-8398724 GCA_039654485.1 Withania somnifera
TCTACTATATAAGTTGAGGACACATATATGACAAAATGATATATGTAATATAACATTTTATTGATACGAATAAATAAGCATACAATCGTTTAATAAATAATAGTATATGAAAAACTGCATGGTTAATAGTATATCCTAATAGCATGAGTTGTTTATATCTATTTATTAATATCTCGTGAACGAAGAAAATTCTTTTCCACCTATGCTATTCTTGAACTTCACAAAGTAATAATGTTTCCTATCTTATCTAGCTATCATTCTCTACTCTGGATAGAGTATTATGTAAAAATTATTTTAAACTTTACATAGTTGATATTTATTTTATCTCTCAAAAAAAAAATCAAAATATTAGGGTTTATTTTATTTTAGTTAATTATAAAGTTGATATAAAATTTTAAATATGGAAATATAAAATTTATATAATTATAAACAATACAAAAAAATACAAATAAATATATTTAAAGATTCAAAATGCTTGAAGAACTTCAAATAATAATATCTTCACAAGAATTGAAAAGGAAGGAGTATGTAATTAAACTTTTTTTTTAAATCTCATAAATCTATGATCCACATGTTAGATATTTTATTGAACAAATTAATGATTGTAGGTGCATATCATAATTAGGAAGTCACTTTTGGATTATGGGTCGAGCAGTCCCACTGAAAAAAGGGAAAGCAGCTTTCGGAATTAGCTTCCACTTGTGGTTGTTGCTTACATATTTTATTGAAGAAAATGTTTGATACAATCATTTATTGAAGAAAATGTTATAATACAATCATTCAGTTTTATGATGACCTGAGTCCAGAGTTTTTATTAACAAAATTTTAAAAATTAAATATATAAATTAATTAAAAAAAATTCGACATTTATATATTGAATACAAATAATATAATTTATATATATATATATTTTTTGGATGAATTCCTTTACTTTAATGTGATTTCGCAACTGCTAATGAGTACAACACAAACTACCTTTTCTTGCCACAGCAATACAATCAATGTAACTTTATGGGTAAAATTTAAGAAGGATAAACAATATGTTGACTTTAGTTTATTTCATAAAGTAAAAAGGCCATCTTCAATAAATTGTTGACTCAAGGAAAAGCAAAGGTATACAAATAACCATTTTTGAAGTTGCCATTTAATTTATATTCATTTTATATTCTCTTTCTAACAAGTTTATCCTTTGAGAAAAATTCAGACAAATATTGTTAAAATGAAAAATAGCATTTGGTTTTAGTTATATATATATATATATATATGAATGCCGTGTATATAAACATTATCCTACACCTCAATCACATGTATTTGAAATTTTTTTTCCCACTTTTAATAATTCAACACTCAGTTCTCTTCAAATAAGTTAAACTTGAAACACAACCTTCAAATATCATAAAAACAAACTTCAATCGTTAACTTTTCAAATAAGTTAAATTTGAAACACAAACTTCAGATATCATAAAAACAAACTTCAATCATTAACTTATCAAAATAATATTAAATAGCAAAAACAAATTTATCACTTTTTTAATTTTAAAAGTTTTATATTTTTATATTGTACACATTGATAATGACATAAATGACACAACTTTTACAACTTTAGATAAATAGTATTATTATTATCAATCAGCACATATATAAAATTCTATTAATATAGCATAAGATCCCATAAAAATGTAAATTTAGACCTTTTTTATTTATTTATTCCAACTTCTCTCTCCTAATATTAATATCTATCCAATAATTTTAGCAAATTTTCTTGATTCCCTTACCTTTTCGCAACAATCTATATACATCATTTGTATATTAAATAGTATTATTATATATTTTTGTTTGAAATTCTATACTTCATAATTTGCTTGTCCAATATTTTTATACTATGTATTCTAATTATATATAGTATAAAATAATTTACATTATTAAAATATATATTTACTGACTAAGAAAATAGTATCTAATATAATAAAATATTATATTATAATTAATATATTTTTTTTGGATCAGAATATACTTAATACGTATTGATATTGTGTCATTTATATTTGTGGTATCATTAGAAATGTTGCATAGATACATACAATATTTAATATATGATTAACTAGTCTCTCTCTCTATGTATGTGTGATAAATTTATATATGCAATTTTATTTCAAATATTGAATTTGCATACATATAATATTTCATATATACTGCGATTATAAGTTTATTATATATACTTTTGATATGAATAAAAATATATAAGCATTTTTATTCAAATTTATAACAAATTAAAATAATGAAGCAAGTATCTAAGTCAATATATATATAAAAACAAAATAAAAAATAAAAATAAAAAAAGTGAAGTAATAATTGTTCAGCCTCCTTGTTTCATACCCCTACGAATTAGAAATTTAATTTATTACAACCATTTGTCGCCTCTTTATTTCACACCCCTACAAATTATAAGGAATTAATCATTCTCTAATTTATTACTGATGAGTTTGGAAAGATCACCAATAAAATAATCAAAGTGAGATCCACCTAATGGTAGTGATGAAATGACAAAGTGAGAGGTGTCCTGCAAAACAAGGCCTAGGGTGGTCCCCGAGCTAGTTCTCCGATGCTTAAGTTAGTGATACCACTGAGAGAATTCCAAGAATATTTTGTAAGTAGTTTTTTTAGCGTACCTTTGCCTTTCTTTAACTGTGGTATTTATAGCTGTCCCCCGCGACAGTTACGTTAGTGGGTGCTGTAGAAAGGGGATGATTGCCACAGCTGTTGCAACCGCTTCCTTTGTGCCGGTCATGGGTTTACAGGGGAAAAGATCTCTTCAACGGCTGTTAGTGTGCTCGCTAGTGGGAGAAATTCACTCAACGGTCTTAGTGGGTAATAACCCTGCCGTTATTTTCTCCCTGGGTAGCTGGTACCCTTTAATTATCATTAGTTGCTATTGGCATTTTACTACCACCACTCTACAGTAGTCCCCCCCGGAGTTAATGTGTGTGTTTATGCCACTCGACCTGTATTGGAGTGTTTTTGAGGTTATCTTCTCTGGGGTCGGCATAATGTTTGGTGCTAGAACGAGGGTGTAGCCTAGCGAGTTAGTTCATGACCGAAGTTGGAGGTCGGAAGTTGTCTTTCGGCTTAGTTGGCTTGAGGCTGGGGTGGTTTTCTTGCAGCGGTCTCCTTGGCCGTCATGGTGCTCTGGCTTAAGGCTGAAGTGGCCTTATGGTGCTGTCTTTGATAGCCGGTCGGGCTTAAGGCCGGGGTGGCTTATCACTCCACCTTTGTTAGCCGACCTAGCTTGAGGCCGAAGTAGCTTATGATGCCGCCTTCATTAGCCGACCTGGCTTAAGGCCGAAGTGACTGTTGTCTCAGGCGTAGGACACTTCTTTTTTGAAAAAAGGAGAAGCGGGATTTTTAAATCTTTTCCCCCGCTTTTTCTACTCACGTGTTGTGATCCCCTTAATTTTTTTCCAGGTGTCACTATCCCCTAGGGTGGCTTTTCCCTTTCTATGGTATCTTTCTTGGAAATAGGCGATGTTTACTGCAGAAGACTTTTTTACCTCCTAGACGTAATGATTACGATTCTTAGGACTATAAGAGATTTTCAATAACCTCAAATCCTCGTGCATTTAACACATTTCCAGGGATTTCTTTCCTTATTACTCGTGGTTTCTAAATTCTTTTTCTTTTGCAATCAAAGCTTCCACTTATTTTTGCATTTTCTCCTTTCTATTACTTGACAATAGTAAGTATGTCTGACTCAGATCCTTCTTCTTCTAGTTCTTCTTCATCTTCCCCACCTCCTTCTAGGACTTATCAGGCGGAGGTGTACCAGGTGGGGAGCAGTACACCTTCTATGCGAACCTTGGTCTCTCCTGGCTTAGCCTTCAGAACCATAGATTTCCTACTACCCTTTCTTAGGAGACACCACCTCCCCTCAGATTTTGAGTTTACCCTGCCTCGTCCTGATGACCTGGCTTGCTCTCCCCCTCAAGGATTTTGCACGATATACCACGAGTACATCATCGCTGGTTTAAGGTTCCCCATTTTTCCCTTTTTTGCAGTATTTTGGGGAGTTTCAATTTAAACCTGGGCAATTAACCTCGAATTCTATGCGTTCTATTGTGGGTTTCACCCTGGACTATTCTAAAATTGGGTTTGAACCCATGTCGAGCTTTTCAAGCAATTTTTCACCGTGAAAGCCTCTGGCTGTTCTTCAGGGTAGTATTTTTTCAGCCCCGTCCGTAATTTTAAAATCCTCTTTCCATCTAAGATTTTTGACTGGAAGGATATGTTTTTCTTTTTAGGACTGACTTTTACTTCCCCTCTTCTTGGTCCTAGGAGGTAAAAAAGACTATTGTTAGGGGAGGGGTTGAACCCTCAGTTTTTCAGCTGATAAACAGGATTTCTCCTCACTGCAGTCACTTTTCTGATGCGGATTTGTACCGGGCTGGCATTAGCGCCTATAACCCTGGTGTTGGGGGTCCCCGAGGTAGTCTTAGAGGGAAGCTCAGGTTAGATAGCTGGTGTAGTTGTGTTCTTCTTAGCTCGCGCCCTTGGTCTGTGTATGTTTTTTTCAACTTGCTTCTCTGTTTTTTCAGTGGTTCATATTGATTTGGCCCACAGCTATCCCAGATGGAGTCCATCCCTTCCTCCCTTCCCATGAGAGAGGCCAAGTCTTCGATCCCGGAGTCCACCCCCAGGTTGACCCTGTGATTGATCTGGCCGAGGGAGAAGAGGGGAAGGGGCCTAAGAGTTCAATTCAGGAGCCCATGGAAAAGAGACATTGCCCTACTGCTCCTATCTTGGCTAGGGATATCTCGCTAGGTGGCTTGGGCGAGGTAAGTAATAGCTTACGCTTTTCCTTTCCCACTTTTCTCTTATGGCCGGGTTGACTTTTATTTTTCTTTTTTAGGTCTTTATTGAGGCAACCAACGTCCTTTCTCAGAGGGCACGTGATTTTGCTGCTGCCGAGAGTCGCATAAAGGCTCTTGAAGAAGAGAAAGATAGTGCCCTGGCACGGGGAAGGGCTGCTGAGGAGAGAGTTAAGGTGGCCGACCAGAGGTCACGAGTTTCCGAAGCGAAGCTCGGTCATGTGAGGGCCAATTTCTTGGACAGGCGGGGAGAGTTCACCAAGGTGCTGTTTGAGAAGATCACCCAGACGACGACTTTTTTTTACTATGTCTCTACCATGAGTAGGGCCCTGGTGATCGCTACGAGGGCAGTAGAGCTGAATGACGTGGCCCAAGCTCATCTGGGTATTAATGTTTAGACTAGAGAGTTTAGTTATGAGGGTGATTCGGTATCTCAGGTGACCGAGGACCTGATCAAGGCTATTCTGGTGCGTTCTCAGCTGCGTTTGCTCTAATATATAACGCAGTGTGTGCTCCTATGAAGGTGGAGGAGTTACGGGATTGTCAAGAGGACATCGATCCAGATATCCTTACTTTCCTACGCCGTGGTGGTAGCTCCCAGGCCGGCCCTTCCTCCGAAGTTCCTGCCAGTTCAGTCGGGTTGAGCTGATCTCGTCTGTACCCTTCAGAAGTGATAATGTATAGTCCTCTTGGATTTTTTGCTTTTCATTTCTTTTTAGTTTGTAAACATCCCAGGCCTTCGATCCTTTATTAATGAAAAGCATACTTTATTATTTTCCAACTTGATTCTGATGTTCACTCGTTTATGCTTTCCAAAGACTCATTCCCTACACCCTTGCTCAAATGGAAAAGGAGAACTTTTCCATTAAACGACTTCTCCAGATGAGGGATAGGGAGTTGCAGCTCAAGAACGAGTTCATCCAGTACTTCCAGACTCATCTATCTCAGAATGGCGAGTTTGGGGGCTTAGTTCAAATAATGAGAGAGTGTAGGAATGAGAGGGACTACCTCCAGGGAGAAAATAAGGCATTAGAGCTAATGGTGGCTGTCCTCAGAGATGACGTCCGAATTCTTGCAGCCAATACTGAGAGGTCGATAGCCTTTTGGAGAGGCCGGATAGACTAGCTGAAAGTTCGGGTACTCGAACTCTAAGCTCAAGTGTCTGAGCTTTAGGCTTAGGTGAACAAGCGTCAGCTGGACTATTTCCACCATGAGGCTGAGATGAACCGCCTCCGAGATCAGGCTCGAGAGTACGAGAGGATCGTATTCTGGGAAGGCGGGCTCCTTTCCTTGGTCGGGTGGAGGAGCAAGTTGCTGAGCTGACTGCTATGCTAGCCAGCCTAGCTTCTATATAGGGAGTGATGTCGTCCACCTTCCGGTGGAATCAATCCATTTTGGATAACGTCTTGGCCATATATGAAGACGTAAAAAAGAAGCCTCAATATTTTTGGAGGGATATGCGGGCGACGTCTTCCCCTGGGGTTCCCATGTGAGGAAGGGGCTGAGGTAGAGCCGCAACTCAGCGTAGGTGTTAGGATGGTTGACTTATGTAAACAATTTTGTATATCTTGTAATATTTGACAGTATCCCCTTACATCTGAGGAGGTCTAAAATAAATTAATTTAAAAAATCAAGTACCTCGGATCCAGGCTATGTTCTTTCCTGCCTTGTTGTAGGTATAGCTCGTCTTTTTCCTATTGCTCTTTAGCATTCCTATACTTAGGATGATGACACACAATAATGTAATTCATATTTAGGTTGGCTCTTTTTGAGTCCGTTAGGGGATCTTTAGATTTTAATGGCAATTTTGCCAATAAGAGCTCTCGTTTTGACAAGGTCAATTTAATAATTGCGGTGTGTTATAGCCGAATCGAGCTTTCATTTTGACGAGGTTGATTTAATAAAAGTGGCACATTTTGGCTGACCCGAGCTCTCGCTTTGACGAGGTCAATTTAATGAAGCGGCGCGTTTTGGCCAAACCAAGCTCTTGTTTTGACGAGGTCAATTTAATGAAAGCGACATATTTTGGCCGAATAGAGCTCTTATTTTGATGAGGTCTATTAATAATTGTGGTGCGTTTTGGTCCAACCGAGCTCTTATTTTGACAAGGTCTATTTAATGAAAGCGGTATATTTTGGCCGAATTGAGCTCTCGCTTTGATGAGGTTGATTTAATAAAAGCAGCGCATTTTGGATGAATCGAGCTCTCATTTTGACGAAGTCGATTTAATGAATGTAAAAATTCGTATACGTTTATTCAAGAGAATTAATCAAAAAATATGACAAAGTGTTTATTAAGATAGGCAAATAAATAGGGATACAACTTAATAAGACTTTACTGATAGAACCTTCGTAAATTACTTACATATCAGGTCCTGGGTACCTCGGTACCATCTAGTCTTACTACTTTATAGCTTCCTTCTCCAAAGGCTTCTATCACTCTGTACAGACCTTCTCAATTCTCCTCTAGCTTCCCCATCTTCTCAGCTCGGCTGGCTTCGTTTCGTCAGAGGACATACTGCGTATGTTGAATTGGGCATTTTTTATCCAGTCATTGTAATACATGGCCATGTCCTATTTGTATTTTGATTCCAAGATAGATGTGTTTTCCCTTTTTTCCTCTAGTAGGTCGAGGTTTAGCTTGAGCTCTTCCTCATTGGAGATTTTTGTGTAATATAGCGTTCTGGGGCTTAAAACACCAATTTCAGGTGGGATTACTGCTTTCGTTCCATGAAGGATGAAAGGAGTTTCTCCATTTGGGGTCCTTGGCATGGTCCTATATGCCTAGAGGACGTTTGGTCAGTTTTCCACAAAGTCTCCTTTAGCTCTGTCCAACCTCTTTCTTAAGCCTTACAACAGGGTCCTGTTTTGATACGAGCACGGAAAGCACAAGCATGCGACCCGGGTGATCTAAGCTATGGACGGCATGAAGGCACCAAAGGAGACTCAAAGATGTATAATCACGCGCCAAGGAAGGTAGTCTCAAGTTTGGAAGATAGCTTGGGCAGGATGGAAGACTTCGAGGGCTTGAGTTGATGTGACCCAAACTTGAGGGGTCAATGTGATAGCTTCAAGACTTGAATGACTGTTTTATCATATTGAGTCACTTTTGGGCTCAATTGTATTTATTCAATTATTAGACTATATTATAAATAATTAGTCTTGCATTAGGTAAAGTAGACTTTGATGAATATTGATATGAACTCTTTGAGAGTATAGTTATAACTTAGCATAGCATAGACATAACTTAGCGTATTTTAAAACGCTATTGTAGGTGGATTCCCGTAGTTGCAACCGTAACTTCTTTTCACTTCAATTGAAGGATTTTCCATTTGTGGACTCATTTGGGTTTTCATAGATTGTTGTTGGGATTTATTGTCTATCCATAGGTTTAATTGAAAGGTGAGGGTACCCAGTCCCTTGTTTTTCATAAACCTTGGGTCAATTGTAAGTTTTCCCATATCCTTATTATCTTTATTTCTTTCTCCCTCGTACCTCGTACGTTCTGTATATCGAACCATATCATAGGGGGAAACCCCTACTTATAGACTACAGGCCATTAGGGCGACCCTATTAGGGAACAAGGACAACCTGGCCAATGTGGCTCCTTAGGCGTTGGGGAGACCTCACCAGGGAAGCCAAGGACACGCAGGTACGGTCTGTGACCTGCAGCTGCACTTTGCAAACAAGGAAAATTCTGAGGGATCTAAAACAAGCATTCCGAGTCTAATTCTGGCAAACCCAAAGTGCATTTTGGGTGGAAACACACTACAGACTCAATGTAATTAATGAAATGACCAACCGAGGCCATTTACGAGAAAAAGACCCTAAACTCAAAAGGATCAAAAGGAGCCAAACTAAGGACTTTCTACAAACCTACTCAAAACGAGCTCAGACACCCAGGGAAGAGAACCACTGACTTAACTAGCCTAAAATTGACATTACAAATCTGATGGAATCGGCAGGATCCCTATCCAATACTCCGATTACCAGAAAACCACCCAGGCCCCCCAAAATAAGCTTTAGTTGGGTTGAATTTCACAAGGCAACCCAAACTCAAAACAAATAGCCCAAAACACGAAATTAAGGTCCATCTAGACCGAAGTCGGCATTCTGAAGCTAACGGAACTTCCAAAATTTAATTTCTAGCATGTTTACTATAATTTCACTCTCAAGTTCCATTGTGTCAAAATTAAAACTTCAAAATAGGAAAACCGAGATAGCGAGCAAATGAGTCGCCAGGGCACCGAGCTATGGGTCCAGCAAGTTATAAATTACTTGGGGTAACTACTAAATAGCTCTAAGCATAGAAAAGAATGGAAAACAAGGAAATGACCGAACGAGTCATTACATTGGAGCAGTCCGGGCATCTTCTACATCGTATTTGCGAACTTGTCTTCGGAGGACAGGTATGCTATAGCTTACGGTCTTAGGATGGGTTTATATAGGTAGTAATTATGGAATTTAGATATCCTTGAGTTGGAATTTCTAAGTTTGTACCTATGACCATGTTCGTTCCTTCGGTCCGCTTCTTGACTTTGTATTGATGTTTTATTCATGATTATAGTTAGCATATGGCTCTAAGTGGTCTTTCCATATTTTGGGACATAGGTGGTGGGTTTTATGAAAAATATCCATGAGTCTCAGATATTCGACTTGGTCGATTGAAGCTTGCTGTAAAATTTTTGCCTTGGTAGAGCTGACAGGATTCATCTTGATATCAGTGTGTTTGAGAATATCATCATCATCATAAAAATGGTTTTGATTCATTGTTTTAGCAACGAGCCTAACATCACTGACTTTAAAATCTTGCATGGCCTTATGAGCACGTTTTCAGTATTATAAGCCTAAAATGGGTACTTTAGAAGTGTTTAACCACTTTTATGATAAAATAAGCTAAGTAAGAGTTAATCACTGAGTTGAGTTACTACTAGCCTTGATTGCGGTAATGACCTAGATATATTCATTTTGGATTTAAACCTAATTGCGGCTGGACACGGTCATTAACATATATATTGACATTGACTCTTCAGAGGTCCAACTACAACTTATGTTATTCGAGTGTTATTTATATCAATTGGTTCTCTTTATGTTAATATAAGTTCTGATTACCTTGCGGGATTATTATGCGCTAGTTGAAGCCTTCCATAGACCCTGCCGATATGGGTTTGTGGGTGATCGGAAGAGGGGTATACGAAGGAATATAGGTATATGGGTTGCAACCTTCCATGTGGTCCTACCTGATTGACTTACGGGTTAGGGTAGGAACATACAAATTCACTTTACTTTCATTTGCATCATATCATCCTGCATCTTCTTTTTTATTTGTACTCTTCGGTTAGGATGGGTACCGAAGAGTTTGTATTCATCCTTGTGTGTTTAGCTATTTACTTACTATTTTGTTGATATTCATTGTTGATTAATTAGATCTTGAGGGATCCTTCTCATGTTTAGCTAGATCTTCCGGGATCCCTCTCATGGTTATCAGCAAGATCATGCAGGATTTCTTTACTTATTCATTTGATAGATCTTTCGGGATCCCTTTACTTGTTCATTTGTTATATCTTGCGGGATTCCCTTTTATGTTTGATTATATCTGTTGTAGTTGGACCATCTTTCTATTTCCCTTATTTGAGATTACTGGTATATCTGTCATTTATTTGTATGTCTTATTAGTTGAGCATGGATTCAAGTATGTTCTTTTACTTATTTGCATGAATCTTCCTTGTCATGGCTGGTATCTAGGATATATTACTTGTCTTTATCTTGTTAGCTAGATTTCTATGTCGGTGATTCTTGTTTGACTTCTATGACAGATTTGCTTTCTTTGTCTATTTACTGCTCTTATTACTTATATATCCCCAGTTAGCCTAGCCTACTGATTACCCGTTGTTTTGGTACTTATGTTATCCTTTTGCATCTTTTTGGTGCAGATTCTAGTATGAGTGGTCAACATTGATTCTTGATCAAGTCTTGATTCTGATGTTGAGGTAGAGGACCGCTCCTGGCGTTCGGAGCTACTTTTTTATGTTTTCTAATATCTATTTTCTGTTATTGTACCGAGACAGACATTTATTTCCATCTCAGACATTGTACTCTTATTTTAGTGGCTTACCTATTTGAATATCAGATTTTGGGGTTATTTTTTACTTATTATAGACTTTCGTATATTCCTGTTTCTTATTTATATCTTATCTTCCGCACTTAGTTATTATCTTACTTTGTGTACTTGTTGGATGGTTGTCTTATGGTGGGATGTAAGTGCCCTCATGGCCTGAAAAATCAGGTCGTGAATTTTTTTTCTTTTACATTTTTTTCCTTTTTCTTTTAAAATTTTCCATTTTTTATTTTCATTTCTTTCTTGAATAATTTTGTTTTTTATTTTTTGTTTTCTTTTCTGTCCTTTTTTCTTTTTCTTTTTCTTTTTCATTTTATTTTTATTTTTATTTTTTCCTTTTCATTTTTGTATTTTTTTCTTCTTTCTCGGTTTTTAGTGTATTTGATATTTTAATATTTTTGGAAATATAGCTATGACGAACTCAAGTCATGAGTAATGATAGAAATATCATAACTATTCATTATATTTTTGTTCGCAACATCATTTATATTTTTGTATTCGTTGATATAAATGGAACCATCTGAATGTAATGATATGTTTTTATACAATTCTATTTTTGTTGATGCACTTGTATTTTAAAGAACTATTTTAGTATTTGTATTTATAGTTTTATATTTGGATATGCTATATATATCTGGTCTTAATGTTAGTTAAATTGAATTTCTATTCTTTTTTAGACTTAGTCTTAAGGTTGATTATACTATATAGAATGACTTTAAGGCTAGTTAATTTGTATTTTATACTTTTCAGTTGACTTTTATTTTGGCTTGTGGATATTGATATAAAGTGTATTGTTATATAAATTGAATCATTCAAATACGAGTGACACATTTGTATACAATTGATTTTATTATTTTCGTTGGCACATTTGTTGAAATAATTTGAACCGTACCAACACATATGATAATTGCAAATATTTTTTTTTTTGCATAACTCAATTTATATTTATATTTGAAAGCACCTTTTGTATGTTTATTGTTTTATTTGGTTTCTATCTGTATTGTATTTGTAGTTGACTTCATTTTTTGTATTTTTTAAATAATTGAAAATAGATAGTTGATTCTCTTTTACGAATAAGTGTATTTTTATTCATATATATGAATTGTATTTTATTGATACAAATCAAATTATATAAATACAACTAATATATTTGTATCAAACGATATATATTTATACAACTTGAACCATACAAAAATAGATAGTACTTGTTTATATACAGATACAAATGATAAACTTAACATACAAATACAACCGACACACTTGTAAAAAATGATACATTACATGTCTGTATATGATAGACTTTAGCAAATATAAATAGCATATACTTGTCTTCGTACAAATATAAATGATAAATTCTATATATTCATGAATAAAACATCCAAGTAAGAATATTAAATTTGTAAAAAAATAAAATTAAAAAAAAGACAGAGAGAAATGAAAATATAAAATATGAAAAAAATAAAAAATAGAGAAAAAATAAAAATATAAAATATAAAAAAGAGAGGTGAAAATAATAAAATAAAATACAAGAGAAAAAAATAAAAAAAAATAAGGGAGATGATAAGTTGCATACAAATAAAAATGATAAATTTTACGTATTTATTGATAAATCATGCAAAAAAAAAAATATTAAAATTATACAAAATATATCATTTGATACAAAAAATATAAAATACAATAAAAATGAGAAATAAGAAAAAAATACAAAATAAGAAACGAAAAAGAAAAGAATAAAAAAGAAAAGAAAAAAATAAAATGTAAAATGTAAAAAATAAGAAAATAAAAAATAAAAAATTTCATGAAGAATTTTTTTTTAAAAAATAAATAAGGTGCTGTAAATTATAATTAACAAATAAATTATTGCTATATATCACTTCTCCCGTAACGTATTTCCTCCTGAGAAAATATATTGGAAAAAGATGGGCCCCGGAGTGTCAAACACTGCGCATGTTAAGCTGTCTCCACAATCATTACATCTACACTAATAAGCAGTCCAAAAATGAAAACCCCATGCATTTAAATCCTTTCACTGCACTCTCTGCTAACCTACGCAGCCTCTCTATGCTTGTCCTCTTCCCACTCCATTACTGACCACCGATTCTAATGGATCTGTAAAAAGCTCTTCAGCTCCAGACATCCTTTATTTCTTTAGCTGCTTCACCTATACTGATATCTATAATAATACAGGAATAATAAATAAGTAATTATTATATACAAAATTTGGCAAATACATTAATTATAATAGTATAAGAAAAGGAGTTTATATTTGCTGTTACGTATCCGTTTTCGATCTTATGTCATATAACAACTGTTTCGGTTGTACCGCCGATTCGATCTCCGGTCGGTTGCTCTACATCGCATTTCCAGAAAAGGAAGAGAATCAGATCAGCTGTTATCTTTCTCTTTTTGGCCGATTTTTGAGAGATCGTGCTTGTTCTTCTACTGCATTGATGGATTTGCATTATTTGAGATGAATCGAGATTCTATCTTTTCTTTGTGAAGTTTCTTCTTTTTGTCTCTTCTGGAGATGAATCCACTGTGTTGCATTGCACCGGTATCGATCGACCGTGATAAAGGAAATCCGGCGGTGGTAAAGTCACAATCTGTGACTCAAAGTCATCTAGGTTTTGATAACAATGTGGCTGTGAAACCGGTGAGCTTAAGCTCAAAACAGAGCTTTTCAAATGCACAGGTGAATACGGATTTGGATTCGGGTTTCGTTCATGAAAATGGAGAAAATTGGAATGATTCAAAAGAACTTAAAGGGCATAGTGTAGCTGGAGTGCTATATAAATGGGTGAACTATGGAAAAGGATGGCGTGCAAGATGGTTTGTGCTTGAAGATGGGGTGTTATCATATTACAAGGTTCATGGACCAGATAAAATTGATATGAGTCCAGGGAAAGAAAAGGGGTTAAAGGTTATTGGAGATGAGTCTTGGAGGTATATGAGGAAGGCTAATGTGAACAACAATCGATTGAGTGGATCTAACAAGTGGAAACCGTTTGGGGAAATACATTTGAAGGTTTGTTTATTGTTTAGTTTTTATCTCAACTGTAAGCTAGTTTGTGATAATAGTAGCTCGCTTTTCCCGGCATTAATGGAATGTAATCCGAGATAAAGTAGTTGAACAATTCATGCAATGCATCATTTAGTTTGTTTAATGGATTGCGTTGACTATTTTAAAAATGGAAACTTTGATTTCTCTAGACGGTAAATTAGTGTCAAGGAGGTTGGACAAAATATGCAGAATTACACCAACAAGATAAAGATCAAGGAAATTTGTTTTAATTTCCGCTCCTGTTCCTATAAATGTTTGCTTAGGTACTGCGAGGAGAAAAAGAAGTTTGTAAAATTCATCATGGAAACCTGGTAGGAGATAAAACGACATAACATGTTCCAATAATAGTGTATTGATTGTGGAATTAAATCTTTTAAGATGCATGCTGGATGGAAATGAAAGATGATTATCTTTAGAGGAATAGTCCTACAGCTAACAATCAAAAACGTCCTACATCAAATGCCTAAGGTGTTTTTTTGTTTTAGGAAAAAAAAAAAAACTCATTACATCCAGATTATCTTCTTATCCAACATATGAGAAGAGTGAATAAATCATCTCACATGACAATAAATTACTTCACTGGTCGCTGATCAGCCATATCTGCCCTGTTCCTCTAGTCCTATATTTTCGGTTCACTCTTCTGTAGTTAATCCTTTTAATTTTCAAGCATCCTTAATGCAATTCATAAATTATCCTGTACAGATTCTGGAAATATGCCTGTATCTGTTTCCTTACTTCTACTTGTGGTAGGCTGTGCATGTATATTCTGATCAACTAGCAAATACAACAACATGTCATACAGGTCTCCTCAGTTCGGGCAAGTAAGTCAGATGACAAAAGGCTTTCTATATTCACGGGAACAAAGACGCTCCATTTGCGATGTCAATCTAGAGAGGATAGGACCGCTTGGATTGAGGCTCTTGGGGTTGCTAAAGATCAGTTCCCCAGGTTGTTGTCAAGTGGTGATTTTGCATCTTCAGAAGATTTTATTGTTTCAACAGAGAAGCTACGATCAAGATTGGTGCAAGAAGGGATTGGTGGGGCAGTGATAAAAGATTGTGAGTCTATCATGCTTCATGAGGTTGCTGAGCTACAAAATCAGATTAAAGCTCTTCAACGTAAGCATATCATGCTTCTGGACACTCTAAGACAGTTGGAGGTGATTTAAACTTTTTAAAACTTTTATCTTAAGAGAACGAAATGAAAGTTTTAATGTTGGTCTGTATTTTCTTTTATGCTTGAAATTTCCTTTAGTGAATTACTTTTTCTATAATTTTGGCATTGTTCTATTCTTTCAATTCATGCCCCGAGTTTCCTGGCAAGAGTTTCTTATTTTTTATTTTCACGTCTAGATTCAAGAAAACATAAGAATGTCCTTAGGATTCTGAGCTAAAGAATTTGCAGCAATGGGAGCCAATTCCATTCTTGAATTCCTTGGGCGATAGGGTATCTCTTCACTATTATGCCCCTAAAGTTGAAATCTAAACTTGTCAGTAGAAGGTGGTTTGATTGCTGTTTACTGAAAGGCATTGCAATGCTCTCCAAGTTTGTTTTCCAAATTCTTTTCATCACTTCTCCGCTCTGATAATGAGACCACAAAGAAAATCCATGTGATTTAGAAGAGAAAGAGTAAGGGATTTATTTTAGTGCCAAGTAAGAAAGATAAATCCACCTTTGAAACTGAGATTGTCCTTTGATGTATGGGCTGTCAGCTGTATTTATGTTTTACTGATGTTTGATTCTTTTCCTTGTGTCTTATTTTGCTCCGAGTTTCAATTGCTGCTTAGTTTTCAGATGAATTGGGATTCTTTTAAAGTACTTACAACTACAACAGTAAGGTAGTACTTCTTAGTTCTCAATCTTCCTTGCAGTCGGAGAAAATTGAGCTTGAGACAACTGTTGTGGATGAAACAAAGGAACGAGATTCATGTTGTGGACAAGGTCGAAGATTTAGTGGTTGGTTCCACTCCTTCCACTGCTTTAATATACCTTTGAGTCAGATACTTGTCCAATTTTTCTGTATGTCAATAATGTTGAAAATTTTAAAGATCTGGTACAGTATGTTCCCAATAGCTTTTGGTCTTGAGAATGGCTTGTTTACATGGTCAGGGAGCCTCCTGATGCATTACTACTAATTATTGACTATCCTATTGTCTTTAGATTTGGGGTCGATAAAGCACTTATGCACATTGAACAGGCCAAAAATCAATGTATTTGTGGACACCATTCCGTTTGTAGTTCAATTTCAGTTAACATGACATGTTACTGCAGGGTGATCTTTTTTGGGATCTGGAATAAATTAAATGTATTCTTATTTTATGACCAGGAAAGTTGATATTAATTGGTCCCTCCTCTTTTTAATTTTTTAAAACAACAGAAGGTTGGCCTAATGGAATAGGCCCTCTGCCTCCAACCATAAGGTTGGGGTTTGAGTCACCGAGGGACAAAAGTGTGAAAAACCATCATTGGCCCCTGGGGAAGTGGGAGGGGTACATTAGAAACAAATGATTAATTGGTTTTCAGCTATTCTAAAATCTCTTGCTTAATCTCCTTATCCCTACTTAGGTTGCAAAGTGGTAGTCAGAGGTCTTGTCTGTAAATTGTTAGATGTTTTCATTTGAAAATCAAGTCTTTAACTTTGTACATTGTAGATTATGAAAATCCATTTCAAAACTTATGCCTTGCTGTAAAGTGTAAGTTGTGTCCAAGTGAAAGAGTTTTCTCTTGTTACAGATGACTAACGATGGTTTCTACAAGTTTGTTGTTGAAAAGAAGTTAATAACATTTTTGCTGAACTTTCCGACATTTCCTTTCAAATAGATTGGAATTTTCATTTATTAATTTATAGTAAGATTAAACAATTTGCACTGTAGGGTGTGGCCTAGTGGTCAATGAAGTGGGTTAAAAGAACCATGGGGCCTAAGGTCTCAATTCAAACCCCAGCGGGGACAAGAAAAACACTAGGTGACTCTTCCCATCTGTTCTAGCCTTGGACACAGTTACCTCTGTTGCTAATGGGAGGTGACAGGAATCCCGTGGATTTAGTCAAGTGCGCGAAAGCTGACCCGAACACCGCGGTTATCAAAAAAATAAAAATTCATAATCTCTTCGTGAATGTTGCAGACTTTTATTCCATTATGTCTGAAGGCAGTGGGAGTGACTCTGACGCTGAAAATGAAAGCCGATATGGAGGAGAAGTTGAAACAGATGAAGAAGATGCTGCATTTTTTGATACTAATGATTTTCTGTCTGCTGAATCTATTAGAAGTGTTTCTTATCGCAGTAGAGAGGATACTGGAAATGCTTGTAGCTCATTAACCTCTGAGAATGAGACATTTACTGGTCGTACAAGGGAATTGGAGATGGAAGTAAAGACAATCAGTTATCCCTATATCAAAAGAAGAGGTAGTCTGCCAGAACCAAAGGAAAAAGAGAAGCCAGTTGGTTTGTGGTCAATAATCAAGGATAATATTGGGAAAGACCTGTCTGGTGTGTGTCTTCCTGTGTACTTCAATGAGCCACTATCTTCACTGCAGAAATGCTTTGAAGATTTGGAGTACTCGCACCTTGTTGATCAGGCGCTGGAGTGGGGAAAGCAGGTCACTCCTCAGATCTCTCTTTCTCTCTCTTTGCTTTTTATGGTGGCTAGATTTTTAAAAATGCTTGATTTTGCTATGCAGATGAAACAGCTGAATTATTTTCCCACTATCTGTTTCAATTGGCTATTTCATTTGACTTGCGATCTTATGGTTTACAAGACTCTGCACAATAGGCTATCTGTTGAACCTTTTGATAAACTGAGTATGCTGTTAGCAGTAGTTTCCAAGTTTAAAAAGTTTTGGATTTGGATGTGATTTTGGCTATTTCTTGAAGAAAACATCTACAAGTGTGCAAACTGCAGAGTTCCTTTTAGTAACAAGCTTATTTTTTGGATCTAAGTTGTTCTATAAGATCCTATTGGATTTGTAAAATGGAAAAAGAAAATGTGTTTCAATAGCATATCTTTAGTCCTAACCTTGTTGGTTCCAAATAATTGGCTGCCATCAGATATAGGAATTAGACACTGTAAGTTTGTCTGGTAACCTAGAAGTTAAATATTCTGCTTGCTCCTTGTTTTTTGCCTTTCTCTAATTATTTTTTTGATTGGGTAAAGTTAAATAGTTTTTGTTCTGGCCCCCAGGGCTTAGTTCAAGTGGCAAAGGTTGAGGGACTTGTGACTTAGATCACTGGTTCAAGCACTGCGCCATGCAAACTAAGCGTTGGATTTGAGTGTAGACGAGTAGAGGGGTTTGTCCCATTATCCCCTAGTATCAAAGGCTGTGGTTGGTCCTAAGGGTTGTCTTCTCATTCAAAAATAGAAGTTTTTGTTGTGAGTCAAAGTATGTCGTGAAATTAGTGTTGTGTGTGCAGATGTTTTGAGTTATTGTATTTAAATTCTGACATATTTTTTGTCCCTGATATTGCCTGTGTTGGTAAACATGGTTACTGATTGGTTTGCCTAGGCCCTTTTTGTCTTGCATCATCCTTAAATTTTTATGTAATGTGATTGAGCTTCATAATTAATTTTCTGCAGGGAAATGATCTGATGAGAATTCTTAAGATTGCAGCTTTTGCTGTATCTGGTTATGCATCAACTCAGGGTAGGCAATGCAAACCTTTTAATCCTCTCCTTGGTGAAACCTACGAGGCAGATTATCCAGACAAGGGTCTATGCTTCTTTTCTGAAAAAGTATGATATTTTATTTGATGAAACGACTAAATATTTGATCTTTGAAAAACTTCTTTTATATAACTCTTTTGCTCCTATAACAAACTAGATGGAACATATCTCCGTTGCCTATCCTTTTTGATACCTGATCGTGTGTGCATGAATTCCAGGTCAGTCATCACCCCATGGTTGTTGCCTGCCACTGTGAGGGCAGAGGGTGGAAATTCTGGGCAGATTCTAATCTCAAAGGGAAGTTTTGGGGGCGTTCGATTCAGCTTGATCCTGTGGGGGTTCTAACCCTGCAATTTGAAGATGGTGAGACATTTCAGTGGAGCAAGGTTACTACTTCTATTTACAATATAATAATTGGTAAAATCTATTGTGACCATTATGGCGCTATGCGGATCAAAGGCAGTGGTAAATATTCTTGCAAGCTCAAATTTAAGGAGCAGTCTATTATTGATCGAAATCCTCATCAGGTATATTTATTGCTAATAGATTTTATCTCTTCTTTTAGTGTTTACGTGGAAAAGAAAACCTTATAAGCTATCCACTCAGTAAATCCAAAAAGGAGCCAGATATTAATGAGTAGGAGTCAAACCTGTCTAGAGTTATATTAGTAGCATCTAATGGATGAACTCGTATGACCAGAGCCCTATTGGAAATCGTCATTTACTAAATAAATGCTGACGAACTGCTGCGTATTTGGAAATCTTAGATATATTTAAATCGTTGAGGAGTATAAAAGTGTCCATTTCAATTTGAATGGAGGAGCATTTGTTTCTATTCACAACCAAATTAAAAGATTTACACTTATCTTCTGTGAAAAAAGGTTCATGGATTTGTGCAAGACAACAAGACAGGAGAAAAAGTGGCCATGTTATTGGGGAAGTGGGATGAAGCAATGTACTATGTGTTGGGAGATCCAACTGCGAAGCCAAAGGGTTATGATCCCATGACTGAAGCCATATTGTTGTGGGAGAGGGACAAATCTACTCCCAAAACAAGATACAACCTCTCACCTTTTGCTATATCTTTAAATGAATTGACACCTGGATTAAGAGAGAAGCTGCCACCAACTGACTCAAGGCTGAGGCCTGATCAGCGCCACTTAGAGAATGGGGAGTATGAGCTGGCTAATGCAGAGAAGCTTAGACTTGAACAGTTGCAGAGACAGGTACTCTTTCAGTTTTTTACTGAAGTTTGGGATTGCACTGTTTTTATTGCTTTCGATTGTTTTCATAAAAATTCGATGGAGAAAGAGGTGAACATTTTGGCAACCATTTAATTGAAAAATGCGACTTTCCTCTAGTAGGCTGCTTCTTTTATATATGTAGAAATAGATCATATGATGGTCCTTTGTGTCTAAACGCCATCCATGTTCATTATATTGGTATTTATTTGCTTCGTATCCAACTTGAAAGTTGAGATATTATTGCTGCATTGTTTGCTGTCTGTTTGAGCCACTATTTCCACCGTCTTTCGCTCTTTCTTAAAGCTTCGCAAAGAACTGCACCCAAAGGTGTTGTCCAGTGGTCAATGAAGTGCGTGGAAACCATGTCAGTTTCAAATCCCAACAAAAGCAAAAATACCTTCCTTAGATCCTAAGCCTTGGTGGCAGAGCGGGTGGAAGGTGGCAAGCACTTGGTGAAATATTTGAGTTGCATGTAAGCTGACCCGAAGACCACAAACATGAAAAATGAAAAAAGGTGCTGTGCAAAGAACCACAGTGCAATACGTGATAACTTCTGTTATCTCAAATGGCTACGAAAGCAGATTCAAGAAATCTAGAGAAAGCTACATCCTTGGCTTTGCTCTACGTTCTATCCAAGTGGAATTGAAGGGCCTTTGAAGCCCAATGTCTACATCTGAGGTAGCAACAATAAGGTTTTGAGGATGGTGATAATAAATTTGTCAGAAAAAATTGTCCATGTATAATCAGTGTTCCCTTGGGGTAGTTGGGAAAAGAGGAAAGAGAGGAGACAATTAGAGGAGATTCAACAGCTTTAGCGGCTTTTTAAGAGTTTGCTAAGCAGAATGTAACTGCACTACATTTTATTCTTCCTATTAGCTTCATACATATTTGGGCTGACCAAGATCATGAGGCTTTTACTTTAGTTATCCTACCTAAACACATTAATTTGTGCTATTTGTTCAATTTCATCTTCAAGGAGTCCATGGTGATATCAAAGTTCACTGATTTAACCTAAATATTATTGCTGCAGGCAAGGAAACTACAGGAAAGGGGTTGGCGACCAAGATGGTTTTGCAAGGATGAGGATGGTTGTTATCGCTATGTGGGTGGATATTGGGAAGCAAAGGAGAAACATAATTGGGAGGGTATCTCTAATATATTCGGGCACACAAATGACCCTTCTCCAGTAATCGAAGAGTAATTGCCTGTTAAGCCTGCACTTCATTTCGAAGAGTAGTTGAAATATTAGGTTGATTTGACATTTTCTTTCACGATGATACTGTCCATTTTAATGTGTATAGTAGCGCTCTCTAGGGAGCTGGTCCCATATCAGTGCAGCTACGCATTTTATCTTATGGAAAGTTTCGGAATCATTCAACTGGACTTGAAACTATTCTTGTATCCAAGGGTGTGGTCTAGTGATCAATGAAAAGGTGGTTTAAGAACTGTGCGACATAAGGTCTCAGGTTTAAATCTTAGTGAGGACAAAAAAATCCTAAGTGATTCTTCCTATCTTTTTTTGTCTTGATGGACTGAGTTACTTAGTATTGTTTGTGGTGGAAGCTGGCAAGTATCTTTGAGTATTTAGTTTGGAATAAAACTTTTCTTTGTTGTGGATGGTTC
>JBDJHY010000094.1:8404554-8422789 GCA_039654485.1 Withania somnifera
ACAACATGTAATATTTAGTACATGTAATAAAATTTCAGTAACTGTAGTATAATGTAAGCAAGACAAAATATTTGTGGCTTCGTAAAAGGATTTCAAAAATGTCAACAGTTCGTTAACATCATTCCAATCTTCATCTTTAATTTTATGATCAGGATTAGAAGTATGTCCATTAAAATGCTTAGTAATAGGTTCCTTATATTTATATGCAACTTCAAGCATTTCGTAAAAAGAGTTCCATCTAATTTTAACATGTTTGGGAACCTTTCTAAAGGGAAGTTCGGCTACCTCACAAAATTTCTTAAAGTGATTAATTCTACTACTTTTAAATATATGGAAAATCTAAAAACATGCATTATCAATTTTTTTACAATTTTTTTAAATAATTCTATACCATCATTTACAACTAAATTTAAAATATGTGCAGCACATCTTACATGAAAAGCATCTACACAAATTGGGTATGTTCTACTTTTAACAAGTTTACTGCGTTTAAATTAGCAGAAGCATTATCTAGTATAATACTAAGTACTTTATCGCATAGTCCATAAAAAACTAAAATATCAGCTACCGTACTAGCAATATAAATGCCTATTTTTGATACTTCACAAATTTTATAAGTAATAATTCTTTTTTGTAAATTTCAATTATAATCAACCCAGTATACTGTAACAGTTAAATAATCAAAGCTAGTACGACTACGATCCATATCAGTTGTTACGAAAACTCTACAATTCAATAATTCAAAATATTCACGAATCATTTGACAATGTTGTTTGTAAAAATTAAATATGTCTCTTTTAACCATACTTCATGATATACCTTCAAAACTAAGATTATATGTATCACGAATATATTCAATAAAAGCAAAATGTTCAGCAAAATTAAAAGGCAAACCTGAGGTAGCAATCATTTTGACCAAAGTTTTACGATCACGATCCCTGTTATATGATCGTTGTGAAATAGGGCAGTAAGGCAGCCAAAATGCGTATTGTTAGAGGGTTGTACTATTTTTCTTTCTTTAGATTTTTTCTTACTAAATTTTTTATATTAAGGTTTTAGTGAGGTACATTATGTACCAAATAAACATTCAAGGGGGGAGTTAAAAGCAGGGAGAATTTGTTTTCTAGCCCATTACAAATTCTTTTTAGTTTTTTGGCCTTTTGTCAAGAAATCTTAATTTTTACACATAAGAGATTTTGTTTTTACGCATAACAATTCTTAAAAAGATATTTTCTTAAATTTATTTTGTAAAATGATAAGAGATTTCATTTCCTCGTTAAAAGTATTTGTATCAGAGTGTATATCTATTTCTTATGCCCATCAAGTTATTGTTATGTGCCAAGATAGAATAGACTATTATTTTTTTACAAAAAAGTTAGACAACTTTTCTATAAACAGAAGTTCTCTTCATTTTAAATTATTTCTCAATAAATTCATTAAAAAAAATTAGAAACTTCCTCTTCTCTCCCCCAAATTTTGTGTTCTTACTGTATTATTTCATCATAACAGTAAAAGCATAATAGCTTGGGAGGCCCCTGTACTTGGCATGTTTTATAAAGAAACTCTTCTACTTACCTCTTTACCAACTGAACCCCTAAACTCGTTAAAAATCAATATAGTAAACCCTAATTTTTAACTTGGCATCCTATGTGACATAAGCATAGAAGGTACGTGTAATGCACTCGCTTTAGGAGCATGGGCTGCTAATTTTCACTTAAACATAGTAATTAATTCAAAGAAAATTAAAAAAAGGGGCAAAAAATCTAAAAGAAAAAGCCCTTCTTCTTCTCTCTTCCTAAAAGTCAAAGAGAACATCTTCCACCGCCACCTTCGTCACGGGAACCGCCATCTTTCTCAAAAGTTCTTTAATTTTTAATAAAAATAAAATATAAACATTAAAAATTCATCACAAAACTAAAACGCTAAATTCTCTCTTTATATTTTTCTTTATAAATATTTTTTCATAAAATAAAAATACATTAAAAAAATAATTTTTTTTGAAGGAACTAGAAGTATAAGAAATGGGTGAAATGAGCTAAACAAAGAAAAGGAGAAAATTGTGTAGTGCGTGTATTTGTGTCGAAAGGAAGAGAAGAATAAGCGACAGTCAGGGGCAATACAAAAAATAAGCAAAATTATATGTTTTTTGTGGAAGAAATGAACTAAAATCAAATAAAATTTTATTGTCTACAGGGAAATCCTTTTTTCATGTCCTCTTTGACCCACTTTGAGTAGCTTCACTTCTATAAGGTATTGTACTTTGCCCGCAAAAGGAGAGCAAGATTTGAATTGAGTAGCTCCACTTCTATAAGGTATTGTACTTTGCCCGCAACCAACATCAAGACGAGAGCAAGATTTGAATTGGTGGTTTGGGTGGATAGGGGTGGGATGGCAAATTGATGTAGGGGTTCGGGTCAGCGACCAAGATGAAGAGGGAACAAGTTTGGGTGGGTAGGTTGGGGTTAGTTACAAGGTTGAAGATGAAACTTTCAAAGGTTTTTATTAAATTATCTTTTTATAATATTTAATTTCTTATGTGTCAATTGAAAAATGACGTAAAAGTGTATATATTCTTGATTGTATTACATACATACTGATCAAATGAAAAAAGGGTTTAAGATATTATGTTTTAATGAGTTGGAAGATTCAATTGGTAAAGAGGTAAGTAGAACGATTCATTTTATATAAAGGAGGCCAAATGACCTATTCCGCCCAACAATATATTCTCGTTTAAACGGGTTATTAAATTGAATAATTGTATTTCTCATCCAAAAGCGGATATCATCTTTTAAAAAAAAAACGTATTAACCAATTTACCACTCCAAATGTTGGACAGTGATTGGGCGAAGACTACAAAATTAAACCATTGTGGAACGAAAACGCAAAGAGAGAGAGAGAGAGAGAGAGAAGAAAGAGATTGGGACAAAGATTAACCTTTGCAGCTGAGGAGAAGCTCAAGTAAGAATAGGACTCTTCTTTTGTCTTCAATTTTCCCCTATTTTCTTTTGGTAATAATCTTTTTGTCGCTGTTGTATGCACAATTAATTCTTTGATTAGGAAACTCAGCTTTTCAAATTCTAATCTGTTGACTGATACATACAATCGAATACCCTGGCCTATGTACATGCTCAAAATATTTTTATCTTATAGTAGGTTCGAGATTTTCCGCATATTTATCTGAAATTGTGATATGGGAATTGAACAAGATTTTTTTTTTTTGTGATCTGCGTATTGGACACAATTTTCATTTTGTTGATGTTTCCATTAAATGATGTACCAAATAAATTTATAATTTAATTTTTATTCTGGTGTGTGTATTTGTAAAGATCTATGTGCTGTTGTTACTTGTCTAACGGCAGATCTCTAGATGTCTTGCTTGAATATGCTTAAACTTTCATTTCCATCTTCTTTGTTTGCTGAAACTTGAAAGTGGAAATCTATCTGCAGTTATTCTATGCTAAGTTAATCACCACTCAGCAAATGTGTTCTATTTTTTTTTTTTCTGTGGATTAAAGTTAAATTTTATGGTCTTTTGCTTTCACATAATTGTTAAAGACATTGAGATCTTATTCTTCTCCCTGCTAAAACAATCATCTTTGACAAAAGAAGGTTGCTCAAGTGGGAGCACCACCCGCCTTCAACCAAGAGGTTGGGAGTTTGAATGACCTAGGTGGAAGTTGGAAAAAGCCACTATTGGCCCCCGGGGAGTAGGAATTGTGGGGTTGGGGGTAGGGGATTATAATCCAATTGAAAGTGAAAAAACTAATGGAATAGACTATGTCTATACGTTTTAAGATGTGTACATTTGCTGCAGATGGAAATTCAATTTCATTGTTTCTTACTATGTATAGCTATTAACTTAACTATCATCTTTATGCCTTCAAAAATCAGGTGGAGTTTCGTAATTTATAGTCTCAGTTACCTTCGATGGATCCAACAGCAGATGAGCAATTGGATTATGGTGATGAGGAATATGGAGGAGGTCACAAGATGCAGTACCATGGAAGTGGGACAATTCCTGCAATAGCAGAGGATGAAATAATGGGTGAAGATGATGAATATGATGATCTTTACAATGATGTTAACATTGGGGACGGTTTCCTGCAGCTGCAGCGGTCTGAGGGTCCAGTTGCTTCTGTTGATGGAGGAAATGGGAGTTTTCAAGCCCAGAAAGCTAGTTTTCCTGACTCAAGGGCTGGTGGTATAGGATCAGAGGAGGCTAAAATCCCTGGTGTTGCAACAGATGGGAAGTATTCTGGCACTGAAGTCCAATTCCCCCAGCAAAAGGGTGGGCCTGTAGTTGAAAGGGAAATTGAACGACCGGCTGATGCTGCACAAAAAGCAAGGCCTTCAGCAATTACAACGACACTCAATCCTCAAGTGGGAAACTCTGATTACCAAGGATCCATGCCAATGCCCCAGAAAACTGGAGCTGATCCTATCGCTATGCCAGAAAAAAATGCCAGTGAAGCTACACCATTGATGAATTCTGGTGTGGCTGAATCAAGAGTTGTTCCGCACTTGCCAACTAATCCAATTGTGAATGCTAACATGAACAGCCCAATTATTAGTGACACTCCTATAAGGCCATCTCTGGAGAACGGCAACACCATGCTTTTTGTTGGAGAATTGCACTGGTGGACTACTGATGCTGAGCTTGAGAGTGTGCTGACTCAATATGGGAAGGTTAAGGAGATCAAATTCTTTGATGAGAGAGCTAGTGGCAAGTCTAAAGGATATTGTCAAGTTGAGTTCTTTGACCCAGCTTCTGCAGCTTCTTGCAAAGAAGGAATGAATGGTTATATTTTTAATGGGCGAGCCTGCATTGTTGCATTTGCAACTCCACGAACTATAAAACAGATGGGTTCCTCATATGTAAACAAAACTCAAAACCAGGCGCAGTCCCAGCCTCAGGGAAGGAGACCCATGAATGAGGGAGTTGGTAGAGGTGGGACAAATTACACCCCTGGAGATACTGGGAGGAATTTTGGAAGAGGTACCTGGGGGCGTGGAGGGACGGGAGTGCCTAACAGAGGACCGGGGGGTGGACCAGTAAGGGGAAGAGGGGCCATGGGATCGAAGAATATGATGATAAATCCTGGAGCTGGGAATGGTGCTGGTGGAGCTTTTGGGCAAGGACTTGCAGGTCCAGCATTTGGTGGTCCTCCTGCAGGTCTAATGCATCCCCAGGGCATGATGGGTCCTGGTTTTGATCCTGGTTTTATGGGCCGAGGAGCTGGTTACGGAGGATTTCCAGGGATGATTCCTTCATTTCCAGGGATGATTCCTCCATTTCCAGCTGTTAATCCTATGGGTCTTCCTGGGGTGGCTCCTCATGTCAACCCTGCATTCTTTGGTCGAGGAATGGCTGCAAATGGAATGGGAATGATGGGAACTGCTGGGATGGATGGGCCTCATCCAGGAATGTGGACTGACACAAGCGGTAGCGGATGGGGAGGAGAAGAACATGGCAGGAGAACTAGAGAGTCCAGTTACGTTGGTGAAGATAATGCATCAGAGTATGGTTATGGAGAGGTTAGCCATGATAAAGCTGCCAGGTCAAGCGCTGTGTCCAGGGAAAAGGAACGGGGTTCTGAGCGTGATTGGTCAGGCAACTCCGATAGGCGGCATCGTGATGAAAGAGAATATGACAGAGAGAGGTATGATAGGGAGCACAGATACAGGGAAGAAAGGGATGGTTACCGGGACCATCGTCAAAAGGAGCGTGAATCGGAGTATGAGGAAGACTATGACCGTGGACAGGATTCTTCAAGATCCCGTAGCATATCACGAGCAGCTCAGGAGGAGGATCATAGATCTAGATCAAGAGACATAAATTATGGGAAACGTAGACGTGCACCTTCTGAATAATTTCATCTATGCTGCTGTGCATCTGTTCCAAGTCTTTTACAGGACTACAGGTGCAATTATTAACCTTTGGTGATGTCCTTCCTTCAGCTACTTGCATACAGTGGCGTTCTTCCTGTTTTGTGTTGGTGCTGATATTCTGTGGTTTCAGGACTTAAAGAAGTAAGTCAAGTATTACTACGGTTCCTGGAACCAGACATAGATCTTTTATTCTACTCCCGAAAAACGTCATTTGATACAGAACTTATATTTGTGCTAAGATTATGAGTAATTTTATTAAAAACTCGTACTGGTTTGCTTGATGAGTTGAGCTTTGTAATTCCTTTTTGCTGATCATTTGTAGGTTTTATAACTGTTTCCATCTTAGCTCCTTTGAGCTGTTAGATCTTGTTGTTCATCGTCTTAGAGTTGCGTTGCCCTTTTGTGTACGATTGTTTGCTGACTAAGTTCTTTCAGTAAGTTGGTTATAAAAAAAAGTTCTTTCAGTTGGTTATATTAGCTTAATCTGAAATCTGAGAGATGGCTTAATGCATCTTGATGCTTGGATTTTTCGATTCGCTGCTTATGTGGTATTAAAATGTGCTGTTTTTCTCTTTTGTTTCCTCTTTTTGGGTGCACGTACGTGTTAGCAGGGTGTGGGGTGGGGGTTTCTCTTATCTTGGCTATTCATTTCTAGGCTGCCAGACCTTGTTATCTAGGTACGCTCGGATATACTGTTGCTTTTTTGATTCAAACTTGGTCCTTATATGATGATGTCTCCAGGAAGAAACTGAGTTTTCACGATAGTATTCTTAGAAAGCCATGAAATCAATGATTTCAAATGGTGTTCCTATAAATTGGTTGTGTGGTGGCTGTTAGGTGGTAAATTGGTGCTTATATATACGGATCATCCACCATTATGTGTGCGTACTAAAACATCTTATTTATGAACCTGAAGTCTTTTTAGTTTCTAGATTGCTAAGGAGTCATAATTCTTGGGCTGGTAATTCATATGCTTACTGTCTTGGAGAATTTATTTAGCAACTTTAAGTTTATGTGACACTGAATGGCTCATAGGATAGCTTCTTCTTTCATAATGCCTCTAGATAATCAACAAATATGTTGTGAGCTTCACACATTTAAGTTTCTGCTGCACTCGTGGATGCTGATTATTTATGTGGAGTCATGGATTAGCTGACAATTGCTACTTGTTGTTCTTTCCTTTCTCTCTCTTTTCTTTCGTGAATAACCGAAAGATCCTCTTTCAATTAGGTCTTAGTGGTATATTTCCAGATGTTGGAGTAAAGATTGCCTTAATAAGAGTATCAATTTGAAGGTTTTTCCCATCTACTTTATGGACCATGCAAGCTTCTCATCTGACACCATCACCAAATTATTGATCCTTCACATTTTCAATGCTGACTGTCATATGAGTTTGCCAAGGATTTAAAGTTGCATTTCTCTGTTCCTGATAGATATAGCAAAAAGATTCGGCCTATCTGCATGGTTGTATAACTAAAACGTTCCATATATATGCTTTGATTATTTGTGTTACATTGATATTGTTTCATCTATTATTGAATGGCATTGGTACATCTATAGATGCAGAGATAGACATTGGATGCCATTTCTAATCTCTAACAGTATTGAATCTAGTAGACTATAGCTTGATATGCATTTGTTTATACAATTCTTGGTGTAGCTCTGATTTGATAGGGTTGTTCGGAGGGTTTTTTCATTTAATCCGCTCCTGGTGGAAGTTAAAGATCATTTTGCATTATTACTTCTTTCCTTTTGGATTCTATGTCAATTTAAATGCATCTCTCAACAGTTATTGGTATCTATAGCTGTCAGTCATATGAATTTGGGTTCTATCTTTTTTATGAGTATTAACATAGGGAATTTTCTCTAATTATCATATTCAGGGAGTCGCGAGACAACTCTCTGTTTTTCGTGAATAAGTCAGCATATTTTGGTTATCTGGAGGAAGATGAGTTAAATTGGACAATTGTTTGAAAATGCTAGTTTCTGACTGGTGCCTCGTGCACCTGAGATATTTGGCTGTATTTTTTTTTTCCTTTAGCATATAATATTATGAGCATCCGATTTGGATAGGGATGCATCAGCAGGCCCACCAGTCTTAAAAAGCTCTATTTTGAGCTATGTATTATAGATCATGTAGTAGGTTCCATCATGTGTAATCTTTCACACGTTTTCTTGCTCTTTTTTGAGCTTTGTAAAGATCTTGTACAAGTCTGCTGAGCACTTTGTCCTGTAGATATCGGTATGGTGGGTTTGTACATAGTAATGCTAGACTAGCTTAGTTTTAGTCAGTTAGCAACTTTTGTATGGTGCTGTAATCTACAATATAAGTGATTGCTGTAATATCTGGAGGAGTTGGCTTATTATTGTAAAGATCTTGTACCAAGTCTGCTGAGCACTTTGTCCTGTAGATATCGGTATGATGGGTTTGTACATAGTAATGCTAGACTACCTTAGTTTTAGTCAGTTAGCAACTTTTGTATGGTGTTGTAATCTGCAATATTAGTGATTGCTGTAATATCTGGAGGAGTTGGCTTATTATTCATCACAGTTATGCCAATATGAGTTGTAAAGTACTTGAAGATGCATTCACCATGGACCATGTACATTCCAAGATACAGATAGTGATTGCAGATTGCATCTGTGTTTACATCCTCGTAGGCCTGAAAAAGCTTTTTTATAGTTTGATCAATACCCCAAGTGTAAATTTCCGTTGTAACATCTGAAAATATTTGATTTTGGTCGATTCTGCTTTCTTGTAACTCACTTTGTAAATTTGTACCACATTGGCTGTATATAGTGTTAACATAGTATGATTTAGGAGTTGCAAGTACCAGGTTATTGTTGCCTTTAACTTATTGTATTTTAATTTCTCTTCCATTTTTGGTTTTAGCTTCAGTTCAGTGCATGTTAGCTTCTGAGACATCTGTTAATTGGCCTTGAATTTGATGTTTCACCAAATAGTGCAAGTCTCTAGAATTGACCAGAGAAACATTGGATACACAAGATATCTCTCTTGCGGTCATCTTTTTCTAGTATCTTTGCCTTAAAATTCGCATTTAATATAAGATGCATTAGCTGCTTTGGGGCAATGCTCTATTGTTGATTGATTTTCAGTTCTTTCGGTTTAGGTACCGTGTAATGTACATCTCCTGGCATCTTTTCTTTAGTTCTTTATGTTGCCTTATAGTGTTTGTTCTCTCAACCTTTTTGAACTGTGATATTTGGAGCTATTATATCGGTTTTCTCTTTCTGTTCTAGTTCATTTCCCTAGCTGCCCTTGTCTCTGACGCAAAAAAACTAGAAAATGAAAGAAGAATTTGTGTGCACTATCGACACTTACCTGCTTATATCCATTCCCCTTCATTAACCCCAACTTATGAGTTGTAGGGATTCCAGTTCATTGAGAATGCGATTGATTGGCTTGAAAAGGAAATGCGACAAGCTATTTAGATGTTTCCAATCACTAATTAGTGATTAGAAGTTGTGCCTTAATCTTGCTTGATATTAACATCTGAGAGAGTTAACATCAGGTAGTAATGATATGTTTTGCATTATTGGACTTTGGAGTTTGGCATTTTTTTGCTTGCAATTTGTCTACAATTATGGTTGTGTTCTCTTGATTTAATTAACTTATTACCCTCACTGAAATTTCAGGATAGAATGATTTGCACCATTGAAATAAAACGTTGTTTAATTGTATGTATCATATCTCTGGATTTCAGTTGTTGTCATTCTTAATGATGCTTTAGTCAAAAAGACTTCCATGTCACTTATTTTGAGGATGACAAAGACTGATCAACTAAGTTGATTAGTCATCTGATAATACTTAGCAAAATAGTTAATGACCAGTTTCCTAATTCGAACCATATACACAATGAGATTGTACATGTTTATGGATTAAGTGATTCAAATTCAGGAAATTGTTGAGTCTGTCAGTGGTGTGAAGAAACAGATTTGAGAATGAAAATGTAGTGATAGTTTTTTTTGGTATAAAAGGGCTCACGTGAACCCATAGTTTTTACTCAAATTGGCTACATGTATTAAAATATGCACTAAATAGCTATAGAAATTTTAAATGTGAATTTAATTATTATCGTAAGATTGTTGTAGGAATCTATAAACGCCAAATTTGAGATTCACCTATGCTCCTTTTTCATTTTTATCTCCTTTGATTGTTCAGCTTCCGGAATGATAGTTGGTGGGCCAATCTTAAGGTGTTACTAAACATAGGTGAATTCTTGATGAGAAATTTAGTGTTTAGAATTTTTGCTCTTTTGAGTCACTTATTGACTCTAAATTTTATAATTTGTACATACATTGTGATTTTTTATGACATAAAGTGTAGGTCGAAATTACTAAGCTAGACGGAAGTACATATCCATCCCAATTTCTAAATGGGTGAACCTTATTAACATCCCTAGTGATAATTTATTTTATTTCCAACTTAGCTCCAATTATTCCTTATTATAACACTGAAGGACGTAGCTCATATAGAATGTAGAGTTGTATGTTCCTACCTTACGCATGAAACAAGTCAATTTATTTATTTTTTATTGGGACTTAGCAGTAAAGTAATTAACTTGATATTTAACGTGTAAAACCCCGATTCAAAATGGTAAGAAAATCACGACCTGCACCGTTGTAGGATTTAAGTCAAATTCTACTAAAACAAATGAGCCAATAACAACTGTTTAAAATTATAGAAGTGCAGCTCTGGGAAGTAAATTGTAATTCCTAAAATATTCTACAATCACCTAGATTGTGGAACCCTAAAACTTCAAGTTGCCCCAACTTGAAGTTAACAAAACACAATTGTATCTTAAAACAACATTGCTACGAAAAGATAAGATTACAACTCAATAGACTTTCCTAATACACAGAACTAGACTCAGAAGTTGTTTATCATTTATCAATTGAACATGTTAGTTGATCTGTTTCTTTTTATCGGGTGCATTTCAAACTTTAGTCAGAATGCTCTCAAATGTGAGACTTTGTTAGTACTATGCCTTTGTCACTATCTTTAAGTGCGTAAAAGATACTTTTGAAAGTCTGTGTATTTATAACTCTTGCTCAATCTTCTTGGCAAGGTAGACTTCTATCTTCACAAGGACTAGCTTCTTTCTTGGAGTCTTCTTCAGTCTTTGCAGTTATGTAGACTCCTCAACAATGCAGACTCCTTATATTTTTGTTACTTTTCTCAATCTTCACCATCTTTATCCTTTTAGCCACCTTTAATTTTAGGAAGTTCACTGCATCTAGGACATTGCATGATAAGGTAGGCTGTACCAACCTGTTTGAATTAGTTTGTCAATTATCAAATCATTTAACTTCTAGTATATTCCACTTTTTCATAATGACAAACCTCTTTTCCTTTTGTGTTGTGAAGAACCTATGTGAAATTCTTAAAAGACCACTAGAGCCTCAAAGAACACTTAGAAATTAAGTTAGATAGACAATAGGTTATAAACATCATATAACGACACACTTCCCTCTTTTGGTATCCTATAACCCTTAAGACCAAAGAGCACGAAGGTATAAGAAATGGTACCATACTAAAGGGTCGAAGGCAATTCCATATACAACATCAAGAAAATATTTAGCTCAGTTATATATATGTTAGAGTATTAGTGAAGAGCAAGGGGACAATATAAATGAAACAAAAACAACCAATATTATTAAAGCAAACCAGATCCAAACTGAACTAGGGCAAAATTAAACAAGACTAAGTACTTGAACCCAGGCAGAATTAGATTGAATGAATAGGTAGACACATGTATTTCTTAGGGTACCTAGGAGGGATTGAAGAGAAAGGGAGTTGTTGCCTAAGAAGATAAAAGATCTTGTTGATACCAGCAACATTGGAAGCTTTCTCTTGTGCTAAATCCTTATTAAGCTTAACAATCTTATTCCTTAGACCAATCTCCTCCAACCTTTACTTGGTATGCAGAGAATCCATATCCTCCACGTGTGAAGCCTTCAGAGCCTCAATTACATCCTCTTCCGCAGCTACTTGAGCCCTTAGGTATTGAACATTCCCTTTGTGTCTACTAACAGGAAGAGGTATGAAAACACATTCACCACACCAAAAACATCCTTTGAGGTCTGATAAGCCCAAGTTTGTACAGGTACTTTGATGTGTTCAAATATCATAAAAAGCTAAAATCTATCAGTAAAGTCAAATGTCCTATTTTTCTACTTGATGATCTTAATTAGATGGAAAATCACAAGTCGAGGAAAGTTTATAGGAATTACATATCCAAAACTTCCATTAGGGCGAGGTCCATGAAAGTTGCATCAGTCCTCCGCTAACCCCTAGGGATAATTCTTATGCATGACATCAAATAACAAATTGTGTAGGAGGAGGATGACATTCTTATAGATTTGGTATGTACCTCCAAAATAGGATAATTGGAAAATTTTCTACAGATATCCATGGAAGAAGGTAAACCATCCAAAGAAGGTCAATTAATATACTTGTAGTGACACTAACCTTTTATTTTGAACCCTAAAAAATTGATGCTAGAGTATCAGGGGTGATGGTGAAATTGAAACCTTTGACAGTCCTTGTAATAGAGTTCGTAGTTCCTCTAGCATTTATATAAAACAAAATAGCTTCTTCTTTAGCAATATTTTGTCTCATATTACCCAAAAGGAACAGGTCCATCCAACTTTGAGCCTGAAGTCTCACAAGCATCGCCCCTATTTCCACATCACCAAATTAGAGGTTTTGCCATGAGAATTGTCCGGGTGTCACCAAGTTAGGAGGTATGGACCATCCTGGTAGTACAGTTTAGACCTCATTAGAGACAATTCAAACAACATTATAGACTTTATGTAAGGTCCAACATGATTTCAGGATATAGGGTTCCTAATAGGTTGTGAGTGGTTCTTCTTTTAGTACTTCAGTCCTGGATGGACATTCTAGTTTAATAGAGATTATTAGTTAGTATTGTTAATTAGGGCTATGTCTTAACTATGGTACTACCATCAATATGATAAAAATTACCCTAGCATAAGGTAGTTCAACCATTGGCTCAGTTAGCTCAGGGTCCTCCCAATCTAGTATTTCTATTGGTTAGAGATAATGATCGTGGCATAGTAGATGCCCATGGTGATGCTCAGGGTGTTGAGGTAGGTGGCTCGAGTCAGTATCATTTAGGTCATGATCAGGTTACGTTTGGGGTTACTTTTGATATAGCATAGGCAGGGGCTACAGAAGCAATAACTTTAGGTTTGATTCTACCTCATTGTTAGCTGATTGGGATTTTATTTGACTTTTTTTTGGTGCTTGTTTATGCCTATCTACTTATTCACACCAGCTGTTGCTGGCTAGTGAGCTATTGATGGATGATTATCTATGGCTACTTGGTAGTTGTCTCCTTTTTAGTAGTGGATTCTGATGCTGGACTTGATTGGGTAGACTTTAAGGGGATTGAGTTCTATTCCGAGACAGTTATTATAGACCTGGATTAATAGATTTGAGAGAGTTAATGGGTGAGCTAGAGTCATTTAGGTTTGTAGTAGGATTATATGTAATGACCCTTTCAGTCATTTTTGTGTTTTCATATTTTCTCACATTCTAGATTTTCCCAGTAGAGGCCCTAAGTCATTTGTGACTTACCAAAACTAGTGATTTGGTTCCTGGGTTATTCGTTTGGTTGTTATGTTCGTTTTCCTGTTTTATAACCTTTAGTGTTTAAATATTGAATTTAGTTAACATTCTATGAAAAAAACTCAGATTTGAATTTCTACAGCTCCTTTAGCTCAGTAACGTATAATTTGGTCTAGATGGACTTATGGTTCGAGTTTGCGAGCTTTGGTTTTGAGTTTGTGTGATTTTGTGTGTTTTATCTGCTTTATGTTGCCTAAGTGGAACTTGGGTGTTCATTTTGTGATCGAAGCCTTGGATTGAAAATATAACTACGCCATTAGCTCCAGAAGATCGAGTTTAAGTTACGTGAGTTGTTTTTTCAGGCTCTGGACCAGCCAGACACATTTTGAGTACCTGGTTTGAAAGTTGGATTTTGATGTACATTTCGTCGAAATAACCTCAAATCAGAATTTCGTCTAAAACATTGAGTCTGGATTATTGTTTATATGCAATTGGTATATTTGGTTTGTGTAGCGGACTCTGTTTGGGCCTGGAGACCCGAAAACCTCTTCCTAAAAATTACAGATTTCTAAAATCTGGAGCAACTAATTTTTGTTCAGCGTGATCACGATGTCATTAAGAGATCACATTAAATCCCTATTTTCCCCTTTAGAGCAATCTTGGTGAGTTGAAACGACTGCACCAATCCGATTTTCCTACATTAGCATGAACAATCTACCTGGTACTGGCTTAAACGGTGGGCAGTTTGTGCAATCACGCCAAGGTAGCACCATTAGTGCTTAACCCTGCCCCTCCCCTTTATAGTGATCATGCTATTCAGCATTGATGGCGCTACATCCTTAGCATGGCAATTAGTGCTGATTGCATAAGGTAGCGCCGATGACGCTGACTGCTGCAACTTCTTATAAGAGGCTGAAATCTCAGAATTTAGCTTTGTGTCCATTTAGTCTTCTTTAAAAGCTCTTAAACCCCTATTAAAATACTTGGGTGATTTCATAAGCTTGTTTGGTGACTTTGGAAATGTGATTTCTTCGACATTCCTCTGATTTTAGTAAGTTTTCACATTTATTTCATCAAATTTCACCCCAAAATCCCCAACGTCTTTAGTTAATTTCTTCACTTTATTCCTTGATTTCAAGCTTGTTTCTTGCTCAGTTTGTCTCCAAAATTTGGGTATGAATTCCCCACAATGTGGTTTAATGACCCTCTTGGTCATTTTTACATTTTCTTTCATTCTAGAGCTTTCCAATAGTGGCTCTAAATCATTTGTGATTTATCAGGACTAGAGTTTGGGTCCCGAGTCGTTCATGTGGTCGTTATGTCTATTTCTCTTTTTTAGATCCTTTAGTGTTAAAATCATTAATTTTATTCAACAATTATTAAAGAAAACTTGAAATTGAATTCTGACAGTTCTGTTAGTTCTAGAACGTAGATTTTGATGGACTTGTGGTCCGAGTCTAGGAGATTTGGTTTTGATTTTGTGAGATTTTATGTGTTTTATATTACCTATGTGGAACTGTCACAACCCGATTTCTCGGATCATGAGGGCACCTACTATACCACCAGTAGGAGAACCAACCCTGTAGTCCAAAGTCAAAGTGGAGGACTACTATATCAAATGCGGAAAGCACTATATGAACGAATAAAGCAGAAGTATAAAGAATTAAAAATTCCCAAAAACTGGTATAAGTGTAATAAAAAATCTCTTAGTACAAAATAACGAATCAACTGTCTAATACAAATATATCTCCAAAATCACATGGACATATCTGCCATGTACAAGTGTAGTATGAGTACAAGCTGCCGCAGCAATCCATAACCAATAGGCTTCAAGGGACTATTAGGCATATAACAATAATAAAAGCAGTAAACAACGGAAGGCAATAAATAGGATAATAAAATAAAATAGTACATCATGGAAGCTAGCTACTCAAGTAAGGATCAAGCAACAAGTAGAACATGTATCGCTAGCTAATCACATAATAGGATTTCAGGCAATGAAGGAAAACGTAACCGAAATCCATGAAACAGTATATGTGAATAATAATAACAATAATCAAGAGTCAAAAGAAGACAGGAGGAGAACATGGACAATATACCAGTAACCTCAAGTAAGGGATAAATGAGTGATCAATAATATAACGCACAATGTCCCACATTACACAAAAAATAAAGTAACTAATGAGAACAACTAAGCAATCATAATAATACTAAAGTAATGCATAGAAACGATATCAAGTCCCACAGAAAGAAGCGTAGAGTACACACAAAACACGCTCACCGGTATGCATCCACATAATACAAGGGGGACGCTAAAGTGCAGAAAAGTAAATACACACCATGAAGTAACCAGTCCTGCATACGCGTCTCCTCCGGTACCCGTAGGTCCAGCAGGTAGAATCCATGAAAGGATAACCTAAATATTCCCTGTATATCTCTCCTCCATCCTATTCCCCCCTCCGTATCGTCGAATCCTAGAGGCAAGGTCCATGGAGGTATGTCACTAATACGATCTCTAACGTCATCATAACCTCGTATCCCAAATCACAGAGCCTCAAGGGTCTCATAGTCTGGCATCCTATGCCTCAAATAAATAATATCATCAAGCCTTACTCGATAAGTCATGACATACAATGCCTTAATATTATGGTATCACCAATATCCTCAATAGATCGGATATCATCAAGTCTCCACAACCAGTAAGTGTGATAAGTGTCAAAAAAGTTGTACTCGCTACTATACAACGATAGACTCAAGTGCTAAAGGTTGTACTCACTGCCGAATGAAATCGGTCTTAAGTCCCAACATTAATTAGCCAAATGATATTTCTCGATGCCCGATGTAATGTCTGGGCTAAAACAAGTAAAAATAGTATTACGGGCGCTCAATATAATACCGAATCTAAAATGGTAAAAGGTCGTTTAATTATATTATTATTAGAATATTATAATTTATTGGTTATTATCCTTATTTGTCATTATTACTAACACTAGTCTCTAGCCATCGTGGCTAAAAAATTAGATGTGATACTGGCCCAACCTAATGCACTATCATTAGAGCCAAAGGCCCAACCCTCGTATCACGAATGCACAACATATCAGAAAGTATATATATATGATCATGTAATAACAATTACCTATGCGCTGCATAGGTATCACTGGACAACTCCTAATTCACAGACATCATATAAATTCGGATGCCAAAATATATATCAATGAGGAAACGGATGAAAGCATGGTACAGAGTCACTATAGCCACGTAGCTACCCAACCCAAGAATTTTATTTGTATGATTACTAAAGTTATAGACCCAGAGTTAGCCCCATGGAGCCTCCCTATCTTCTGATGATAAAGCGCTGCAAGCTCACAAATATTTTCGACTGATATCAAATGATATCCAATTGCTTTGAAACTTACGTAAAAGTATTCCACATATCAATACGAGTCTAATGGTATAAATTATGCTAAGTTACGAACTAGGCCTAAATTGGGTCTGCGGGGCCTGCTCGTCGGAATTAAAATAAACTTTGCCAAACGTTACCAGGAACTGTGGTCCAAGATTGAGCATAATTCGAGTACAGTAAGGGCTCTAAAACAGTCCGGACATATTTGACTATAATGGGGTCAAAATGCAATCTTTATGGAATTAAACGTTGGAATTCGATGAATTAATGATACTGCACAACAAAAATACTTAGGGAACGAAGAATTACGCAATAATATATGGATTATGACATGAGTTCATCAAATTCACCACTTGGGGTCATTAATGGGGGAAAATAAGAATTTCAAGAATTAAAATGAAGAAGAAACTTATCCAAATCGCGTAGAAATCGAAGGGGAAGGAATTGTGACTTTTCTCAACCCAAGATGGACTTGTTGGATGATTTTTCGCACAAAAACTGGCGGGAAATGGGAGGGGTTAGCTATTTTATGAACAGAAAAGTCGTGTAGGGATTATTTATACTGCTAGTGAATTGTTCATCATGATCGCATAAAGGAAGGGCGCGATCACATAGTAGGAATGGTTTGTTCATCACGATTGCGATGAGTATAAGGGTAAAACACTCCGCGATTACGTGAAGGGAGAACGTGATCACATTTAAGGAACAAATTAGACTACTTCGCGATCGCGTGAACTTAGATCGCAATCGCATAAAGGAAATTTACAACATCGCGATAGCGTAAAAGTAACTCGTGATCGCGTAAAGTAATTCATCTACACCAGTTGTAGGTTTTGACAACAGAAGCAAAGAGAAGAGTTACTCTGAATCACCACTCAAAATGTGTTCAGAGTCCAATTTATACAAATAAACTACGTGCACACACCCGAAATGATATTCCGAACTCAACGGTGCAGTTGAAATTGGAATACGAGGTTGTTTTGAAAAAATATTGACCAAGTCAACCTTTAGGCTTAAAATCATAAAAAATTTCCACTAACACCTCAAAAATACAACAACAAGTCCAAGAAATGAACAAACACCTCCACTAGACTTAAACCATCAATCCAGAACTAATGGAAGCATTAGAATTCTAATCCGACACAATATCACCCAAGCTCCAAATTAGGCCTTAAACTTAACTAAAATCCACAAATGAGCACAAATTGCAAACAAAAACTCTGAAACTCAAACTTAAGGTCCATCTTGACTTTTTTTGGTATTTCAGAGCTACAGAACTGTGAAATTTAATTTCGAGATCGTCTTGAAGAAAAATTGACTTTAGTAAA
>JBDJHY010000094.1:8440085-8450510 GCA_039654485.1 Withania somnifera
TTAATTAGGTGTCTAGGTGGTTCAGATGGTCCAAACTTTACTGAAAACTGAGATCAAACCTATTTTTACTTGGATGTAGCTAAGCCGAACAAACTATGTCTAAAGTAATGGCTTCTAATTGGTGGTATTGGCTTGATACGATTCTGTTTATCATTTATAAAAAGTTTATTTTTCTCTACCATTACATTGTGTGAGAATGAAAACCATTCCTTATAATAAGATGTCCCTTGAACCATAAAAACATTTTGTTATGAGTGCAGTGCATTTTGAATGGTCACTAAAAAGCATTTTCTGAAAAAGTAGTTATTTTCTATAAGCAGTAGAGGCATATATTCCTTTTATGTTTTTAAAGATGGTATTATTGGGTATTATACTTCCACAATTAGTTTGAAGTTCATGTAAGATTTTTTTTTTTTTAAAGATTTCATCAAACAAAATGTTTCCAAACTCTTGAAACTGTTTTTTCACTTGAGTATATTTTCTGTCATACAAACTTGGACCATTTCATATTTATATATCAAAATCAGTTCAATGTCAATTTTCTATGCGTTTTAGTTGACAGAGCCAAAATCAAAACATACCAGTTACTATCTATAGGGTGTTTGGTTGATTGGTGCCATTTGTTTTGCGCGGAACACGTGGTGCACCATTTTTTTTTAACCTGTGCAAATTTGAGGTTTTTTGTGCCAAAAATATCAAGTACTATATATGAAATGACAGTGGATGAACTGATATATGATCACTGTACAGGAAACAAGATGATGATAGAGGAGACAAAACGTAGTATCCATGATGCTTTATGCGTTGCTAGAAATCTTATTCGCAACAATTCAATTGTATATGGTGGTGGTTCAGCAGAGATTTCTTGCTCAATTGCTGTGGAAGCGGCTGCGGATAAACACCCAGGAGTTGAACAGGTTTAATTTTTAGTATTTTATATTTTTTTCTGTATCCATCTTTATTACTTGTCTTTAGCTGAAGCCGCAATTCGTCTTTCTGCAGTACGCGATCAGGGCATTTGCAGATGCTTTAGATTCTGTCCCAATGGCACTTGCTGAGAACAGTGGACTTCAGCCCATTGAAACTCTATCTGCTGTTAAGGCTCAGCAAATTAAGGTAATCCTGACTTATTAGTACTTAGAAGCATTATTAAATTAGTCCAATATTGAATAGTCAGTTCAAAGACATTGCCTGCTGTTTGAGTATTGAAAAGACAGTTGCGTTTCTTACTCACTTATGTATTCAATGTTTCTCTGAGCAGTTGTTTTATCACCTTAATGTCAAATCTTGTATGCAGGAGAATAATCCTTGCTGTGGAATAGATTGTAATGATGTTGGCACAAATGACATGCGTGAGCAAAATGTCTTCGAGACACTAATTGGGAAGCAACAACAGATTTTGCTTGCTACTCAGGTTGTCAAGCTGATCCTAAAGATTGATGATGTGATTTCTCCGTCCGAGTATTGATGAAATATTAAGTTTCTTCGCCCAAGAGAAGATGAAACGCTTTCCTTCTGGCTATGCAAACCAGAAGTTTTGTTGGGTGAATCTTCCACAATCTTATTGCTTTGGGCTTCTATATTGTCTATTTGAGTACAATTTTGGTAGTTGATGAATTTCACTTGATTGATCATCAGTTTCCGTCACAGTATGCTCCATCAAAAGATTATGTACTAAGATTTTACCAATTTATCTCTGCTAGAACTAGAATGCTTTCTGTGTTGCTCTCATCTGAACTTAGTGGCATCTTCTGTGTACTTCCTCTTAATTTATGTGCAGTTATATTAAAAGGATTATGTGCTAATGTGTGTCCTCTGGTGGTAACTAGTATTCTGGAACTGTTTGATTATTCAGTTACCACTATGGAAGAGCAGTTAGATACCAGTAGATTATTTCTCTGATAATTACTTCTAAAATGTAATGAAATCAACAACAATTTAGTGACAGTGCATTGTGCTCAATTATGCGCTCAATAAAGTTGAAAAAGTGAGTTCATGTTAATTTCTTTATCTCTTCTAAGTTCTTAGTTGGGTGTTGTATTCTAAGGTTTTATTTCCACTGTCTTGTTGTACTTGTTACGTAGGAAATTCAGTCAGTACTATACAACTTGAGACTGTAACACGCTTTATAAAATATCCACTGAGACTCTAGTTTAAGGAATCGAGGTTGTTTGTTGCATCAGCTAAGTTTGGATGTAAAGTTGTCATCTTGGGCATAGGAGGAGTTTGCCTAAATAGAGTTGTTACAATAATCAACTGAGCCTTCACTATCTGGGTATTCTAGTTTATTTGGTTCCTTGTATTTTGACGTTGAACTTGATGCTAGCTCCTAAAAGAATGCAATATGTGCCAGGTTCAAACTCTGCCAGAAAGAGTAGTTACTTTTAACTGCGGCGGAGAATTAAATGGTCGGCTATTATTCATCGAGATTTGGTTAGTGTGCCAGTCTTTGGGGATATCACGTCTATTTAAAAATAAAAAAGAGAATAATATTGAGCTTGATGTTTAAGTAGGAGTTAGAATGCAATTTATAAACCCGTACGAACTGGCGCAGGTTTCATGCTATAGTTGGGTGGTATAAGAATGGTGATAAATTTATGTCTCGCAAGGAATCCATTGGGACAGAAGCTTTTATTATCTGCATGTTAGTTGCTACTAGTAGTTGAGCGGTTAGGTCTTCGTGTCATATGGGCACCCATTGCTCTCCGCCAGAAAACAACATCCAGGCATTTATGAAGTCACTGCAACTTTTGTCAAAAATGCATTCTTTTTGGTGACTGCAAATTTCAGTCTACCAAATCATGGTCCTATTCAGAGTGAACAAAAGGGCGTCTCTTTCCTATTTCAGTAAAGCTGCGTTGATGTTAACCATGTGAAGGAAAACCCCAAGTGCGACATCTTCAACAGAAATAATAAATGACCATAGATGATATTTTGGACAACTTGTTTCTAGTACTTTACAATATTTGTGATTGTTTCATTGGATTCCGTATGCTCGTACCATTAGCTTGATGCAATTCCCATGTTCAAATCCCAATTAACTCAAGCAATTTGTTTTCAGTTATTCTAAACCAACATACCGTCTATCAGTTAGGGTTAAGAAAATATGTAATTAGAATAAGAGTAAATTCAAATTTAGAATTTTTAAAACATTGGGTGTACCACTAAAAAAAAAGTAGAAAAGGTATTATGTCATGGTCTTCTAGGTAATTTTTAACTAGGTACATCATTTAGCCTTTTGATAGCATGAATATTAGCAGATAAGTTATATCAATTTTAAAAATTATATAAATAAAATATCTAATTTTCAAAATTTTGAAGTTTAGGGTTTGCAAATATTGGTGATTAAACCAGTATTTGCAAATATTGTACATAGATTATTACAAATACTTGGCCACAATATTCATTCAATAATTTATTTAGGAGTCGCGGCCAATAAGTGGTAGGGTTTATAAAAAGACCAGATCATCAATGTAACCTTTATGGAAGGGCATAAGTGAGAGAAAATTAGTAGTAACGATTATAAAACCTCGGTTAAATGCGAAGGTAGGCAAGTCGGCCAACAATTATTTCTTGTTGAAATGTAGTAGTAGTATTCACACTTGATCCTTGATTATCACATTACATTACAATGGGGGGTCAAAGTCACAACTCCTCAACCTTCATGATCCTTTGACACAGAGATTATAATATTTCACAATTTCTCAAAATGACGCTTAAAAAAAAAAAAAAAAAAAAAAGTGCTAATTAGGATTATTAATCATACATCAATCAGCATCTTTTGCCCTTTTTGCAGCTAAGCGCACCAGCATTCATTGTAATAGAATTAACCAAAGTAGAAGGCTTTGCACTTAAACTTGAAGCTTTGGCATAACTAGAAGAGGCTCCAGCACCAGATCTTGTGAAAAAAGCTCCATTAAGCATTAGATCTCCTTCAGATCTCCAGTTCCACTTCCTCCATTCACTTTCTGGTGCATCCTCATGTTTTGTCACCTTTTTAACAAACATTTAGTCACATTTTGTCCTTAAATAGGTTAAAGTAACCATACTTAATTTCCGCTACTTTTTTCATTCCACCTACGTCTTTCTTTATGAAAGTTATTTTTACCACTGTTACACCTACATTATTTTGTTGTCCTTACCAAGTTTCAAACTCTAATTGGTTGGATGAGATTTTTCATAAGGACCCAAAAATAAACTCATTAAATTTTAACATGCTAAAATTTATTCAAATGTTACTAAATCGGATAAATTATAGTAACCGGTGACGACATGCCCATAAAAGAAAATTGTCACAGTAATAAAAATGACAAAACCGCTACTATATTTTATTAACAAAATATTGTCCTTTTTCTTTTTAAATACTGTTGAGCACCTTTGTAACCCTTAAACAACCAAAAGATTGGAAAGTAAGAAAATTTAGGCAATAGTAAAATCTACCTCCTTGTTGAAGACATCATTAGGAGCAAGAAATCTATTGCCTTGGCTGTTGATAGTTGGAGAAGCACTTCCTCCAATTGCATACATCTCCCAATGAGTGTAGTCATTATTCACCACATGGAAATACCCATGTCTACATCTGTACATTTTAAAATATTTTGTCTTATTTCACAAATAATGTACTAAATAAAACAGAGCCTATTTAGATCAAACATTTCTTTATTTGTATTTATTTTACCTTGGCATCCTCTGCACAAGCCCTTCTCCAAAATGGTTAAATGCAATTGTAACTTGCATGTTCTTGTCTCTAGTGAACGTATCACTATGTCCCAAAAGCATTACCTGCGGATGCGGAGGTAAATTCAAAATTGGAAGTCAGTACACGTTAATATTCATTTTGTGAGTTTTTAACTTTATCTACGTACAATTCAAGTTACCTTATTATGGTGTGTCAAGTAATTATTGGAAATAGTAATGGCAGTGGATCCACGGATTGCATCAATTAATCCATCTCTACAATTTGACAAAGAACAATGATCCACCCAAACATGGCTTCCTCCAAATATCGAAACCCCATCTCCATCTGATAATGTCCTCCAGCCATAATGTTCTGGTGAATCTCTAACATACGCATTCCCACCTTGCTTACAATCATGAATATTCAATCCATGTATAATAATATTTGTAACATATTGTATAGTAATACACGGGCCACCAGCAATGTGTACACTCGCACCTCTACCATCAATAGTCTTGAATGAATTCAACATTAACTCTTCTTTTAGCTTAATGACCATGTCTCTAGCAAATATTATCCAAAGGGGTTCATCTTGAATTGCACCGTATCTTAAAGTTCCTCGCTTTGGATTCACTGGGTCATCACTTGTATCAGTGACTATGTAGATTTTGCCATCTCTTCCGCCAATGGCTTGTTTGCCAAAGCCAATGGCACAATCAGCTAATCTTTGCCTGTTCTTTTCCCAATTGGGTTCACATCTCCAGCAATCATCAATGGGGTTGCCAGTTCCACATGATAAATAGCCTAAGTTCCTTCTCGATGCATTGATTTTCCTAACAAAAAGAAAATAAAACAGTTGAAATATTTAGTTAAAGAATACCCCACGAAGATACTATTAAGCATAATCGCCCCAAAAACCGGGAAAGAAAATGCAGTTTGGTAGTAGTAATATGCAGTAGGAAAACGTAAGTGATCAAAGGGTTAGAAACGCAGATTAGTAAGTGGCTCCACGATTTCTTGGACACAGGATCAGGGAGTCGACCTCCCTCACTGTCCCCTGCCCGTACCCTTCATAACATAAGTACACATAATCACGATCTATTGCTTATTCCCTCAAAAAAAAAAAAAAAAAGATTGCTGTAAATTGACAAATGACGTAAGATAAGCAAGTTATGATAAAATTTGAATATCGAAGCTAAGGATTTGTACACCTGAATCTAGGAAATTTTGATCGTAATGTAAAAAATTGAAATGGGGAATAAGAGTAGGGGTGTAAGTGTCATACTGATTAACTTCGTGCACTATAACTTCAGGGTCAGGAACAGGGGAGGAGAATGTGAAGATAGGAGCTAATAGAGTAAGAAGGAGAAGAAAGGAAAGTGGCATTCCCATTGAAATCCCCTTTGTATTGTTAGGAGTTTGGGATGAAGAGATGTGAGACTTTTGGAGGGGTTTTATATACAGGGGAAGAGAGGACGAAGGGAAGTTATGAACCAACCAAACACCACTTGGAACTACCGGTATCTACTGTAGGATTTAACACCCATGTACATGTGTTACCTGTGATCTACAATAGTTGTGATAGAGTAGTTAGCACTCGTTTATTTTAATTAAGAGTCTTGGATTTAAGTGTTGCCAGGTGTGGAGTGAAACTTCTCGGTATAAATTCAAATTTTATCTATTCTATTATGAAATCGAATACAAAATAGAAAACCAACAAAGGAATGTTCTAGTGTAAATATTTTGTTACACAATTAGTTAGGACAAATGAAATCGAATACAAAATAGAAAACCAACAAAGGAATGTTCTAGTGTAAATATTTTGTTACACAATTAGAGTGTCCTAACTAATTAGAACAAATTATCTACCGTAATTTTATCTTACCTAATTAAGATTACTAATTTTAACCTGATGGTCTGAAAATATGTACAATATCAGTATGTCGGAATTAATCTCTTTGGGAAAATGTAGGAGAAAAAAAAAAAGATCGAAAGGGTAAAACTGTAAAAGTGGGGTTTCTTCTTTCCCAGGTTTAGTGTTAGTAATGTGAGATCCACATGGAAGTACGGTTGTTAAGTGGGTCGTGTAAGCCCCGTTCCAGCCCATTAAGGTCGGCTCACCTTGAGCCTGGTTTGAAATCGGTAAAGCTAACCTAGTTCAGGAGACGGTTCATGGGCTAGGCCATCCGGGCCTTGGAATTTGGAAGACCGGCTTAGTTAGGAAGCCAGAATTAACTCGCCGGTGCACCAATCTAACTTACTTTATTTTTTTTTCAAAAAGGGGCTAGCTTGGCAAAAATTCAAATTGGGCAGTTGAGACTGTCCTAACGACATTATAGCAATTGGCCCAACGGTCAATTCTTTCACAAAGCCATTTTGTCGCATAAATTTTATTTAAAAAAATTACCCCCAATTTTTTCCCAATAAATACTTGTTAAATTTCATCATTTTTTTCACAATAATTTCTTCAGTTTTTCTCTTAATGTGTTTATAATTTCTTACCAATTTCTACTTTATTATTTTGCAATTATTAACAACATTATGTATTGACCCTCACAGCTATTTTTTTTTTAATTTTCAGCATATTTTACCATTTTTCCCTCTCACATAGTTTTTTAATGGTAAAGTAAGTTCGGTTTCAAGGTTAGTTTGGAAATGAAATGGATTTTGGGAAGTTTTAGAGAAATTTCAGTTTTTGAGCTTTATAGTGAGAAATAATGGACTTTTGGGGGTCATTCGGGGTTTGAGATCTTGGATCGAAAATCCATCATCGCCATAAGCCTTGGAATGTTGATTTTTTGGTCTAGAAAGACCTTTGGTTTGAGTTTTAGCCCTATCGTATGAGTTTAGGTGGTTTGACGGGATACTTTGGAAGTTTAAGTTGTAAGTTTGACTTGTGTCAACATTCTGAGTTAGAGTACTCCGATTCAAAATTCACTGATTTTATTAATTTCGAAACGTAATTTTTGCGTTAGTAGAACTATTGGCTTGGGTCCTATGGCATTTCGATAACTTTTGGAGAAGTTTTTAAGTTGGAAGCATTAGAGAGTTGACCAAAGTCAATATTTGGTAGTTTTGTTAGCTTCGGAATATGGTATGTGATCTAATTGAAGGTTTCGTTCACTTCCCTAGGCTTTCGAATGAGTTTTGAGTCATTATTTGGAAATTTGGAGATTCTTATTTAAGAGTTGAGTTCGGTCAACATATGATTAAGTTGGCCCCATTTGGATGTTTTGATGATTCCAACAGTTCCAAAATGTGTTTTACAAGTGGTTTACATTATTCGTTTGTGTCCAAGAGGTCCCGAATGAGTTTCGGATACTCGTTTGGAGTTTTAAGTTTTTGACTATGGAGTCTTAATATTATCACTTGACTGAAATGAACTCATTTTGATGTGTGGATAGTACCTATAGATCCGTATTGAAACTTCAGAACTAACGCAAAAGAATCAGTCATTTCACTATCATATGAGGAAGTTATGGCCTTTTAGCAAAAATAATATTACTGGTGCAGAAATTTCTAGTGCATTGATCAGTGTATTTAAGTCTCAAACTGTGTTTATTTGGTTTAAGTATATTGGAAGTTATAAAGTTCGAAATTGAGTGATTCTTGCGTCATTCTTCTGGGTTTAATAAGGGGGTCAATATCCAATATTCTTGGCATTCTTCCATGATTTTTACAACTACTATTTTATCTTCATCCGTGAATTATTGGAGAAAAATTAAGGTTTTGTCGATTCGAACTTGATTTTTGATAAAATTTTATATTTAGGATCCTTATGCAATGGGTAAACTAATTTTATCATAAATTCAATGATTTATCAACTATTGTATCATTTTAAACCACGTATAAACTTGACAATTGAGGTTTCCTCGGTTAAGTTATTGTTTGAAATTTTGATGATTTCAAGGTCGATTTGACTCTTTTTTTTAAATTTCATATTTGAATTTCCCAAGTTATGGGTAACATAATTTTTAAATAAACTTTCATATTTTTCCTTGGGGCTCGTGTTTGACTTTTGAGTTGACTTTTTGATTCTTGTTTTAAAGTATGGAAATATGGGTATTGTTAGCTCTATTTTATTGTGTAGAATTCATATTTGAATAGGTTGGGAGAGTTCGGAGGTACTTCAAAAGAGCAAGACTTTGAATTGAGTGTTTTTGTTCTCCTTAAAGGCAAGTTGAGGTTATTTGGTTTTTTTATAAAGCATTAGTGATTACTTGTTAAATTATGTGTAGTTTGGGAAGGTAATTACTTCGGGATTGTTTGTGGTGATAATATGATTTCGTGATTCATGACTTTGTTCTATTTTGTGAACTAGTTAAAATATCATGATTTGAGTGGAACTTGTTGAGCTAAAATTTTTGATGACAAAATTACTTTATGATGATTCCCTTAAGTGAAGTATATCATTTTTGCAAAGCCTTGTAGAGACTAGAATGATATGGGCAATTTGATGATTAATTTGCCCTATTGAGTTGATTTCCTTATGATTTGTTGTGATTGAGCACCATATTTTCATGACTTCTCTATTATGGGCAATTTGTTGATATTTAAGCATTAAAATGATTTGACCCTCATTATCAAAGAAACAAAGTGATATTGGGAAACCTGATTGTGATGATCTCAACATCGGGCATATTATTGAGAAACAAAAGTACTCAAACCTGACTGTGACAATCTCAGCAGAAGATGTACATGGACCTTATAAGTCCTCCATACGTCTCTACTGTGACGGCCTACATGACGGGAAGATATAAATCATGATTATTTGTGCATTGCATCGCATTTGTATTGTTTTTCTTCTTATTTGTATTGTTTGCCCGCTCGATGACTTGCACTTATTTGAGAATTGGTGTTGACTTGAGATCACTTGATATATTAATCATAAACTAAATTTGTTGTTGCTACTTGATAATAACTGAGATTATTTATGATATATGACTGTGAGTTGACATCATCATTTGTCCATTCTGAGGTGAATACTGACATGGTAAATTTTGTAAATTGTCGTACCTTGTGCGGATTACTTTTACTTATGTATATCTTGACTTATATTGTTGGCTAGGCTATTGTATATGAACTATTTGTATGTTTTAATATTGGAGGGTGGTTGGATGCCATGATTACACTACAAGAAAAATAGTCTTTAGTGACAAATAATTCTGGTCACTAAAAGTCAAAATCTGGTCACTAAATGGCTTTAGTGACCAAAAAAAAGTTGGTCACTAATGCTCGGTCACTAAAGGTACTTAATGACCAATTTGATAATACGGTCACTAAAAGGTCAAAATTTGTGACAAAAATGTTTGGTCACTAATTGGTGACCAGAAAATTTCGCCACTAAAGGACTGAAATTTCGATCACCAAAAAGTCGTGTTCGGTCACTAAAGGTGCCAAATTATTGACCAAGTATAGTCGTCACCAATAAGGGCTTGGTCAACTCTTTTAATGACTAAATTGATAGTCACCAAAATTATTTTAAGTAATCTAATTTTAGTGACTGCGTTTAGTGACTAAAAAATCGGTCAACAAAAAGTTTAGTGACCATATTTAGTGACCAAAACTGTAGTCAATAAAAACAGATGCGTTGGTGACCAATTTTTGTGACAAAAAATATGGTCAATAACATCTATCATGACCATGGTTTTGTGACCAAAATTGTGGTCATTATCATCCCAAAATACTAAACGCAATGAAAAATATTTCAACAGATTCAAAAGTACTAAAATCCAAACTAAATGTAT
>JBDJHY010000094.1:8486578-8504000 GCA_039654485.1 Withania somnifera
GTTGAGGAGGCTATATAGGAGACAGAGTGTGATATGCGGGTCAAGTATCCATATTTGTTCGTGTCTTCAGGTACTACTCTTTTCTTGACTTTCGAGGATGAAAGTCCTTTTTAGTGGTGGATGTTGTAATGACCAATTCAGTCATTTGTTTTCCTTTTGCCTTTTGCCTTTTGCCTTTTCTTATGCTAAGAGCCATTTGATAGTTGCCACAAGACGTTTGTGACTTGCTGAGATCGGTAGCTCGGTGCCCTGGTGACTATTTTGCTTGTTATCTCAGTTTCCTTGTTTTGAAGTTTCAGTTTTGAAACAGTGAAACTCGAGAGTGAAATAGTAGTAAACACACTCGGAATCAAATTTCAACAGCTCTGTTAGCTCTAGAGTACCAACTTTGGTCTAGATGGACCTTAAGTATGTGTCCTGGGCTTTTCATTTTGAGTTTGGATTGTTTCGTGGAAATTCATCCCACCCGAACTCTATCTTTGGAGCCTGCATGATCTTTTGATGATTGGAGCATCATATTGGGATTTTATCAGTTCTATCAGCTCTGGAATGGCGAGCTTGGGCTAGTGGAGTCATCGATTTGCCTCCCAGGGCTGTTGTTGCAGTTTCGAGGTTGTGAGTGGAAGTTGTGAACTTTGGCTCAAGGTTTTGACTTGGTTTAATTCTTCCAAAACCACCTCGTACCTCAATTTCTTCTGCACCATTGAGTCCGAAATGTCATTTTGAGTATGCGTACATAGTTTGTTTGCATAATTTGGACTCCAAACGCATACTGTATGCTGTTCTAGGCCTTTTTTCTATTGTAGATTTTTGTTGTCAAAATTGCATCTAGTGCAAAAGAATCCATTCTTAGCGATCGCGATGCCTTGCTCCTCCAGCCTACGTAATCACGACCTTATCATGTTATTACGATGCCTGGAAGCCTAACTCATATTAATAAGGTTTAATAAGAAAAAATCTGGCAGTGCTACAAAATAAGGTTTTAACCTTAAAGCTGTAATTTTATGGATGTTGACATGCATCATGACTTTCTTTACAAATTGAACTATGATATGCAAACTTCATAATAATGCATGAAAATTGTCTACAACAATACCAACAATAGGAATTTATGTCATGAACTGTAATTTTAATACTCATAAAGAAGTAAGAATTTGTCTTAGAATTTATATTCTCGTAACTAAAACTGAAATGATTATGTGGACACAGAGGTAGAAGGCAACCCTTGTTGAAGTCCTTGCATACCTGATGGAAAACTTTTCTAAAGTTAGAACTGATGAAGAATGATTGTCCCTGCTCCTCGAGGAGAATACCCTAGTATGTTCTTGAGAGCTTAAGAGAAATCTCTTTTACAATAAAGTCTGGTAAAGGGTTTGGATGTTTAAATCCTTTCAAGATTGGGTAAAAAAATATAGAATTGGATGAAAAGAGTAGGGGAATGTAAGGTCAAGTTCAATGGAGCAATTTATAGACTGTCAAACCCTTTTACGGTTTATCAAATGTTATGTGATACTTGAAACTTTAGGACTTAGGCTACTGAATTAAATGCCTCATGACGAATGGTTCCACGGCTCGTCATCTCACTTGGAGATCCGTGGAAACCTGGATCAATTTAGAATTTGAGAAATCTTGCTAACTTCTTTCGTTTAGCTGGAACATGGTTTATGATGATTTTCAAGGTGCAACAACATCAAACCAAACCAACAAATCATGTCAAACCAGAAAAAAAAAAACAAACTAATAATTTGATTTGACTTGAATTGGTGTCAGAAAAAAAAGACTGACTATAATTGATTAGATCTGATTTGATTTTAACTAAAACACGTCAAACTAGACTGAACCAAAACAGATTCAGATACACAATTTTAAAAATATTTTATACATAAAAATAATTATTACGAAATAATTTATAAATATTTTTTAAAAAAATAATAATTTTTACCTTCCAACATATTATTTCAAATTTGAAAATTTTAGTAACTCTAATTCCAAATTCATAATAATGCTAACAAAAGATATTCAATTCACCAATCAGAATGATAATAATACTGAATATTTATTCTTTAATTTCCATGAATATGTAAACTAATTTTATTTTTTTGTTTAATATTTATATGCAACTTTATTATTTTTCTTTTTGTTGAATATTTTACTAGCTCATTTCATTTTTTTTAACACCTAGAATAACTATATCTTGCTAAGGATAAATAAATGTTTGAAGAATAAGTGAATTATATATTTATATGTAAACTTACATAAGACAAACACAAAAACACCGGACTTTTGTTTGTTTAATTTGATTTTTAAATTTAAAAACCCAACCCAAACACATAATTTAATATTTAAAATATCCAAACAAACCGGTCCACGCACATCCCTAACTGCAAGCAATCTCTCTTTAAGTTTCAAACTATTGAATGAGTTACTCATGTACACCCCTAACTGCAACCAATCTCTCTTAAGTAAACCAATTACAATGTCACAGCATAATCAAAGACCAGACAAAATTTCAATATCAGAGAACCAAAATCACATGTGCACAGGACATAAATCTGTGCACAATGTACTCCTGATTAACCTTTAATAAAGGTACATAAATGCATACGGGCAACATTCTTTTCCTTGTTATTTTTCCATTTCTGGTTGCTTCTGAGAGCCAGATGATTAAGATAGGGTGGAGGGTGATTGTGGAGAGGTGATTGTGTACCAAAAATTGGGGGGTGCTTGTGGAGAGGTGATTGTGTACCAAAATTTGGGGTCATTCCACTAGCAACCAAAGAGAGGAATATTTACTGATTCTGTGTGTGTGCTAGACTATCCAGGGACATCGACAGGCTGATTTTCTTCATCTTGACATCGAGCAGCCATAACCTTAGCCTTCTTGAAACGGCTAGAGCTTCTCCGAATCATATCCATGGTTATGTCCTGACATAAAAAGCTTTCGGAATATCCAGTATGATCATTAGCACCAGAAATTTGATAAATTAATTAAGTGCACGGATAAACAGATTGTCTAATTCAAAATGTACTAAACGAATTTGCTCTTACACCAGTGTTTCCCAAATACCCACGCCTCAAAGACTAGAGTATGTCTATTGAAACGTGTTACCCTTAAGTTCTCTCCAACTGTCATTAACAGCCTTTACCAACTAATCATAGATGATCATTGATTGTCGTGCACAAATGACATGATGGCAAAATAGAGCAATGTTTTTCTTTTATAAATTGACAAAATAGGCAACGTTAAAGAGAATTTTTTCTCAATGTTAAGAGATCATAGCTTGCTTTCTCTACCAGATCAAACTACTGCCTAATGTTTCAGGGAAAAATTCAGAAGAGTAACATAAGAAGTTTGTCCATGGATGTGTATCCTCAGAGAACCACCATATCCCCCCACCCTACACCCCAAGAAAGGGGCAGCCCGTTGGACTAAAGTTCACATTACATGCAGGGTCAGGAAGGAACCACAAGGACCTATTGTACGCAGCCTTACCCTGCATTTCTTCACACAAGACTGGTTAATAAGCGACAATCTACCATTAGAAAGAACCATGTTTAACTAAGGTCTTGAGAAAAACATGAAGAGATCTCACTTACTTTGAGTTGAGCTTATGCTTTGCACCATCGTCATTGCTTTTTGCAACATTAGCTCCTGCCAAGTCAACATAGGAAGTAGAAGTTAGCTTATTTAAGGAATGATGATAGAGAGAAACAAGAAATCATGAAATGTATCTTGAAATACATACATTGAATTGATTTTTTATCCATATCAAAATAAGGAGTTCTTAATATGGTTTAATACTTCGGAATAATCACTTTGGCATGCCATAGGAATGACAGCCCACGACCACAACGTAGAAATGAAGAACTTGGTCTTTTCCTTTCAACAGTTTACCGCAAGGGGAGGGGGGATCGAGCAGGAGGATCAGAATTAGGCACAGTTTGGAAATCAGAAGCATTACAGAACTCAGAGCTTAGTACTTATGTTGCTCGATCTTTAGTAAAATTTTCAATTGGTTTGAAGGGATGTTATACCACGCCTCACAGATTGTCCACCAGCCTAACATCATTAACATTTCTTTGTTTGAGTAGTAGGTCTCAAATTTGTGTGGATGTAAATGGAATAAGAATACACAGGTCTATGGTCTTATGTTGCCAGGTTTTGTGTTCAGCAAAATCTTTAATTGGTTTAATAATAGGATAGTATACCAAGCCTCACAGATGGTTTGCCAGCCTAACATGAGTAGCATAGCTTTGCTTGAGTAAAAGGTCTCAATTTTTTGTTAAGGTCAATGGAATAACATATACAAATGTCAAGACATGAAAAACAAAAATTAGGCAGATCAAATTTGTAATTACCTTTTGAGTTGAAACCTGACTTATTTCACTTCCTTCAATTGAGTTGCAAGAAGAAGATGAATAACCGGATGGAGTCTTATTTGTAGAATCAGAATTTCCACCCCCCTTACTGTCAGACCTTCTCAATCTACTATCCCCAGATTTAGCCCCTGGTTTAGTTAGCAATCCTTTCTTTGGTTGTGCAAAATCCTCAATGTTTCCTGTTCTCATTTTGTATTTCTGGTAGCTGAACTTTGGATTTCTGAACCTGTTTTCCATCTATTATGCCCGGGCAATCTGTCAGAACCTTTTGAGCTGGAGCCGGAATTAGATTCACCCACAAATTCTTTACTCTTCTTCTTGTAAGCAGGAGCATCAAAAGTTGCAAGTTTTCCAACTTCTTCAAGACTTTTATCTCCCTGGGTGCTTGAGCGACTTGGAACTGACACCTCGATTCTTGAGTTTGAGATACCAATTGAAGTTCCTCTAGAAATCATACCGTCGTCCAATTTTCTGCCAGATTTTGTGTCTCTGTTTGTTTTTTGCTGGTTTATTTGATGCAACTTCTCCATGTTGACCAGGAACAAAATATTGCTTGAAGTTTATGCCCTCACCCTTGTCAGTATTTACGTCAGGTTTGTGCATATCCTCTAACACACCATCAGTTAAATTATGAGATGGCACTCGAAATGAGTCAGCATTTCTGACATCTTTCCCAGAACTCTCAAAGTTGGAATGTATACCAGAATTTTTCTGATTTCCCTACTTGGTACCATCCAAATGATCAACATGACTATTTCTACCTGACTCGTCCATTTCCATTCGCTCTGGCAGAGGGTTCACATCTCCCAGATTATCATTTGAAGCTGCTAAGTCTTTGTGACCGACTTCCTGGTCTTGAATAGACAAAACGGACTCGCTCTTCTTAGAAATTTGGCTCCTTTTGGTTTTCGTTTTCAGTCTCTTTTCTACAAAACTCAAAGTCTCCTGAGTTTTATCAGTCTGGTTAAGCAGCAAATGCTCAACCTTGTTTCCCTTTTCCTCATTGGGCAGAATCTCTGGCACAACGCTAGTTGCCTTCTCAACTTCTTGTTGATGAGAACCTGCAGCATAGGCATTCTTTGATACTTGTTCTGATGCTCCCTTTGTTTTGCTGGCAGGCAGTGCATTTTTATCTTGATTAGACCCTTGAACGACATGATTAGCAGGAGGCTCATCCATTGCTGAAGAGGCACATGAAACATCATTACTATAAATGGAAACCTCTTTTTTTTTTCTCTTTTTACTTCGACCAGAGATTCCATGTCCCTCAGCAATCTTCACATCAGAGGGAGCTGTCGACATAGTCGTCACTTCCTTAACGGTCATTTCTTCTTTGGCATAATCCAAAGATCTGCATGTTGCAGATTGGACTTGCACCAGATCCTTGTTATGAGACGATCCTTTCACCTCTGCATTTAGACCTATCTGCAGCATTTCAGCATCAAACAAACTTTCACCTTTCTTAATCCGTTCAGTTAAGGCATCAGTTATAGATCCAATAACTGCAGCTAAAGAGGGGCAGTTTACCCTACCGTCATCTTCTCTGTCAAATTTATCAGTGATCTTTTCAGAAGATCTCCTTCGACTGTTTTTCTTCTGCTTCATGCTGCTAACATTTCCAGATTCAATGTTCGCCTTGTCCTCCAATATGCTTTTCGCTGAGAAAACTTGTTCTTTAGTTGCCACCGTTGCTTCATTGTTATCTGAAGGAAGGAATGTGTCTGTGCCTTCTTTCACTATCCCATTTACATCTAAATCAGTTTTTGGCATAATACTTCCAACCATTGTAGTTGCATCATTTGTACCATCATTACGGACTATATCTCGGTCAGATGTGAGCATTTTGAGAAGCCTCAATAATATTTTTCCGATCCAACTCTTGATGAGAAGTTGAGTTCTTGATACTGCTTCTCTTCCTCTCAAAGCTATTTTCTGTTGTGCCTTGTAAATCTCCCAACTGGTAGGAAGGAAGTGGACCTGTGGTACTTGCATCACCCAACTTCTTACTCATGGGCATTTTCAAATTACGATTCGGTATCAGCTCTGGTTCTCCATTTGTATTAGCAACATCAGTTCCAAGTTCATTGTCTCCAGAAACAACAGATTCAACAATAGGTTGGCCAACAAAATTCATTTCATAAAACTCCTTGCTGACTGGTGCTGGACACTCCTTGTTTGATGCATGCCCTTCAAATGGAGATGTTCCTTTCGGTCTAGATTGAGCAACATGAATAGCATAGTCAACATCAGTCAACTTGTCAAAGATCTTCACTTCAACTCCTTCCTTTTGCTCCAATTCCCTAGTTCCCTCATCAGTAGAACCCAGAACCATGCAGGCAGGATCATCATGGCACATGGATGAGTTCTTCCCCTTCTTTTTCTTTTTTATTTTCGTCTTCTTATGGGCTGTATCTGCTCTCACAGATTGGTCTCCCAGTGTTTCTGCTAAGGCTTCCTTTATTGGTTTACCTGCCGTGGAGTTCTCTTGAATTGTGGTCTTCAAGATATCCCTATGATTGGACTCGGTGGAACTTCGACTGCTTTCCTTGCTACCCAAAATTTTAAGTTTATGTGCAACAGTCCCGGGCTGTGATAATTCGTCAAGGGTATAATAGTCATCCTGCACACCGAAGATTTCAGCACTAACACCACCCATCTTACTTTTCTTCATTCCCTGTTTTGACACCTTACCGGGACAAGATCTGTGAGAAAGTTCCTGTGAATTATCAGTGGGCTTCACTCTCTTGAATCCACCAATGACCTTGGTAACTTCCTTCTGTTTCATGATGGAGCTAGAAGCCAAGTTCCCGTGAGCTGGGTAAGATTCCGTAGTATCAAAAACCTTCGGCTTATCCATTGGATTGAACGAACCACTGGGAAGAAGATTTTCTGCTTCAGTTTGCGGATACGTGACGCAAAGCAGCCCTTGGTCATTTCCAAAGCATTGAAATCTAGAAGCATCAACAGAAAGGAACCAGCCATTTTTGGTAGCCTCAAAAACACTGCTAACAAGCATGGTGTCAGGCAGATGATAGTAATGTCCTTTCCGTTTCACCTATTAGGAATCAGGAAAAGCCTGTCATGACACAAGAAATATACACAAAATAGTGAGTTGGGCAATAAACCTTCACAGAAGAAATCTTCAACTCCCTCATTTCTGGAAAGCACCTCAAGTGTTCGAACACGATCTCTTCTGCAAAGACAAACATATATATCAGGCAACACGGCTTTTTCTGTATAGCATTCCATGCTCAAGAATCCAAATATCAACAATTTTAAATTAACCAACATTTGTAATCAGTGAGTGCAAGAGCACCCATAACTAGAGATTCTTTTTTTATGATGACTAATTATATTAATAGAAACATCCAGTGATTATAATGTACAAAACAGCTGACAGTACAAATCTTTTAAAAATGTCTATACATAATGGCGAACCATTGGATATGCCTCTATTTTTATCCTAAATACTTTTCCTATTTCAACTTCCGCCGCGAGTTAAAAGTTGCTCAAAATTGATCTCTGTGACCCGTACATAGAGGGAGTTTTAGTGCATGAAGTCAAGAGTCACAATGACGGAATGCCCCCCCCCCCCAACCACCACCCAATTCATTTTGGTATTAATATGTAATAGTTGTTAACTTAGCTGGATTTATTAATATACAGAGAAAGGGGGAAATTTACTTTTGAGGTCGGAGACAGTATCGGAGTAGGATACGAGTAGAGCCAAGTGGGTATCGAGGTTGGTATCTATGAAAACAGTCTTGTACGACGTCGTATCTTCGGTTTCCTTTTCTACACCGGAATCAGTTTTTTTCCGACGTCGTTTCACCATGATTGCGCAGCCAACCACGACAGCAGCAGAAATTGCTAAGGGTTTTAGCTCTGTGGTGGCAATTACACAAAATGAAGGATCTAACGCCACATGAAAGGGGATTTGCCGCCAACAATAATGGACCGCACTTGCTTTTTCAACAGCCCAAATCCTATCAAATACGGAAACATAAAGGGCAATTTAATAATGGGAAACTTACCCATATTCTATATTTTAAAAATATTTATTACCTATAATAATATTATTTATTTTTCAGATATAGCAATTTTCCCGTGCTCTCTCTCGGATTCTCTCTCCCGAGATCTCTCTCCGTCCAGCTTGCCGACGAAGCTTGTAGTCCAAATGTATATTAAGTTTACATGAAAGTAGAATTAAAGAAGGAACGTCTTCCATTCTTAACTCTTTGTTGAAGCTGTTTAAATACAAATCACAATGAACATGTTTGATGTCTGTGTCAGTTAAATCGTTCATCTTCTCTGGCAAAGGTTACTGTTTGGCTCCATCTATATCACTATCACAAAGCTCACACTTTGAGGGTGTCTTACTTCTGTGAACAACAACAGGTTGGGGCAGAACTTACTGCTAAGCTTAGCAAAAACATAAAAAAAATAAAAACCCCCATTGGAACTGCCACTTTCTTTAAAAGAAAGACTTTGATTTGATTAATGGTGATGTTATATTATTACAACATAAATTATGGTTTGTTTCTCGTAGTTGAGGTACGATAATCCAAGGTTATTGGTGGATGGTTTTATGGTGTGTGATATTCCAGGGTTATTGCTAGATGGTTTCATGGCGTGTGATATTCTAGGGTTATTGCTAGATGGTTTCATGGTGAGTGTTTGAAGATTGTATTAAAATTATATTAAATTGTATTTATTAATATAAATAATAGTTAATACATTTTGCTTCATGAATAGTTTATTTTTAATGCATAGTACGGATTTTTTTTATCAAAACAAGCAGTATACATTCTAATACAATTATAATATATTCATAATGTATAACTACTTTTAATACATACTGCAGATTTCTTACCAAAATAAATATAAAACACTTACTATACTTCTAATACATCTATTTTACATACATAATTTAATTTTAATGCAGTTTTGCTATAAATAGTAATAATTAAAAAGTGTTTACAAACTGTAAATATTTTTTAAAAATCACTCACCTAGATAATTTTTCCTTTAATAAATAGCAAAGTTGAGTCTAAAAATGAAATCATAGCAATACTTTCATAGTTATCCCTCATGCAACAAAAATCGGTATCAAACTGCTTCGATATGTGCTTAAAGAGTAAAATAATTAGTCAAATGCAATTTTAAAAAGTAAAATATATACATCCATAAATGTAATGGAATAAAATAGGAAATCAGTTAGACTTTAAAAAGAAAACGTATTTATTCATAGATGCGAGAATTTTAGTTCTCTTTCTTGTTTTGTGTTCTATTTTATTTTGTTACTTTTACATCTCTCTCCTCTTTATATTTTATATTTTATATTTTCACATCTTTTTTTTTTCTCATTTTTTTTTATATATTTCACATCTCTCCCTCTTTATATTAATATTTTCACCTCTCATTCTTTTTCACTTTTTCTGTTATATTTTATATTTTTTATACAAATAATACATTTTATATAAATTTATCTTTTGTATTTGTATATAAATAATATTTATATTATTTGTATCTGGTCTGTGTAATTTATATTTGTATTTAAATATGTAATTAACTGTAAATATAAATACAGAAATGAAATAAGTGAAACAACAAAAATATAAATTATATAATCAACTACAAATATAAAAATAAATAAAACAATAAAAAGAATAATGCAGTCCAATTACAATTATAAATATAAATACAAAATATTTTTTTTTTAAAAAATACAAATAATGAAGCCAAAGATACTTAATTCATTGATATATGAAATAAAAATATTAAAATATGCAAATACTAGTTATTAATTTAGTCCAGGTGTACATAAATACATATTACATATATAGACAAATATAAAAATTACAGTTGTATTTAGCCATTGCAGAATCATTCAAATACAAATGAATAGAAATGATCGTACATTTATAATTTATATATGACATGTTCAATCAAATATAACGAATGTATAAAAAGGAACAAATACATTTTGAATACATTACTACTCATCGATACAAAAAAAATATATGAACATATACACTTGAATAAATTGATATAAATATATAAGAATAAATAGATATACGAAAATTCTTTCAAAAATATGAAATACATTTGGATACACTTGAAAATTTTGATACAACGTATAACAAAGGACTAATAGACTTGAGGTAATATATATCTTAAAAAGCATAACAAAGAATTGATAACGATCTATAAAACTTTGAGGAAAATAGTAATTTTGGAGAAAAGATTAGGGGGGGGGGGTAGGGGGTAGTATAGCCTTGTACAATAAATATTGAATCTTTAATACAAAAAGTGATTAACTTTCTTTAAAAATTAAAAGCAATGTGTTGTATAAACACAAAATTTAGCATTATTGGCGCGGAGAGAGAAAGAAAAAAATCTAATGAAAGATGAACTCTCCCTTAATTATTTTGATTTGGAGAAGAAGAGAGAAAAGATAGAAGAGTGAGATTGGAATCAATTGTGATTTAATTAGGAAAGAGAACCGAAAATAGGAGCAAAATTTTTTATTAAATGAATTGAAGGGAAATATGTTATTAATACCCAAAATCCAAAATATTATTATTATTGCTTTGGGTAAAATATTTGTAAGTATTGTTATAGACTATAATTATGGTCTTAACTTTGTCACCCTATGTAATTTTTTCAAACACAAATGGTTAACTGTAAAAAAGTAGCCTGCATATACGCAAAATAAGGTAAAAATAGCTCAAGTTTGATATTATGTTTCATAACTATCTTTTTAAATGGCTACCTGTTGTATCAACTGTATCACTCTTTAGGTATAAAATTCTAAATATAAATACAATTAAAATAAAAAAAATATTTTCACTTTTCTTTTTTCTAGTTGTTGTTTCAACTATATCTAGGTATTAAATTCTGAATACAAATACCATAGAAAATACTAAATCTTTTTTTTGTATTTCCACTCTTCTTTTTCTATCTGCTGTATCATACTGTATTTGTATTAATGAATACAGGTGCATTCATGAATACAAGTGTATTCACAAATATAATTTTTTTTTTGCATTTATCCTTTTCTTTTTTATATTTTATATTTTCACTTCTCTCTCTCTCGATTTTTATCAAGTGATATAATTTGTATTTTATAAAATTATATAAAAATAAAATACAATTGTATGAAACTAGTTGTATAAATCCTATATAAAATATAAATACAAAATACATATTGATACAATATTTGTGATACAAATTTAGTATATACATAAAAAAAATTAACAAAATACAGTGTTTGATTCCGATCAAAATCCCACAGAAAACCCTAATATCTCTGTCGGAAACTAATCACCACGAACAGACCCACTAAACGAACCAACTTCAGTCCATTCAAAATCCACCATAAATCCTGGTAAAACCACGAATCAACAGTGATAACAATCACCAATCCACCATCCCACGTCACTTTACCACCAGAGAACAATCACTCAACCAAATAGTGAATCTACTCCAACCAAACAACACCATAGTCGTCTTCTCTGTAACTCCGGAAAGGAGCTTCAAGCTCATGTGAACCAGAGCAGCCATGAAATTTCAAAACAGTCCCATCAACCTTGGAATCTACCATTTCATTGATCGAAACTTTTGAATTTAATACTTCTGGATAATTATAGGACTTGTACTTGGCTAGAGAGTGATAAATAAAATTTTCTGATAAAACACTGATGTTTATACAAGTTGAATCCATAAATTTAATTTCTTCTGTGAGTGAAAAAAAGTGAAGAAGAAAATTCATGGCTTGTTTCTTTCACAGAAGAAGAAGAAAATACATGAGAATTTTCATAAGAGAAGAAAAAATAAATAGATTTTCTTAAAATGTAGCTATTTAATAGCTATAAATAGTAATTTAAGTAATCGTGATCTTTCAATAGTAATTTAAGCTTCAAGTTTGTCAATATATAAACTTTTTCCTTGAATACACATCCGCCCTTGCCATATTTATTTTTCATCAACTACTTTTAAAAAAATTACTATTCGTCCATCTTTTCCATTACTTTTCCTAATACATCAACACATTTAATATATATCTTAATATAAAATTGAAAGTCGAATTTATTAAAGCCCTAATAGCATCAATGACCACAATTTGCATTGATCGATATTCCATTGGTGACTACGATAGATTTCATCTTCTCCTCCACTGTAGATGGAGCATCGGTGGTTGCGCCACCTGGGACAATGATAAATATCTTATCTTTGGTTTCACAGGTAACGTAATATTGGAATCAGTGATACTAATTCAACAGTGGTGATTAGTTTGACACTGTACACATTTTGGGCTGCAAAAAGACGTCATGGTTTTAATTTTCTTGGGTCATTCTTATTTATTGCCCTCATGGTTCTTGTGCATTTGCCTTTATCCAAGTTCGGTGTTTTGACGACGGCAACCTGGAGGATGAAAGTGGCTCAACAATGGTGAAATGTTTTTCCTAATTTATTTCATTAGTCCAAAATGCATCAGTAATATAAGATTCATTCAGTTTGCATCTTCGGTTTTACCAATGTATCGGTGACATAAAACTCACTCAGTAAATATCTTTTTTGTATAATGTATCAGTAATATAAAGTTCATTCACTATGTATCAATTACAAGTAATATATCATAAAATTCATTTACTATGTATCAGTTATAAGTAATATATCAGCAATTGCTAGTCTAATGTATCAAACATGTGGTAGTGTCATAATTACTTGAATTTTTACATTATTTGGAGTATGAACGTGGAGCATGTCTAAATTTACTAACTGAAGCAAATTGAGAGTTTTGATGATAATTTTAGCTTTATTTATAAGATGAGAGTAAAAATGACTATAAAGTGTCAATTTGAGATTTTGATAAAGAGTGTAAACTCACTATGGTTTTAAATAATATTTTGGGCTTGTGGTCCCATTGAGGGTGTTCCACTAGTCTAGGTATGTTGATGGGTAGTTTTACTTATGGCTCCATTGAGGATGTTCCATTAAGTCAAGAATGTTGAGTGTTGATGTTGATGTTTTATGGGAAGAGTAATAGCACCGAGGGTGGGCATGAGGTCCCAATACTCATTATCGTGCATAGCTAGTGTAGAGTATATCGCTCAATTGTACCTAGAGTGTCATGATGGATCCACTAGGAGAGCATGTCCCATCCTATGGGAGGTATGAGATCCCTTACACACAAGGTAATATGTGGACTTCATAACTATATGCTTTGAGGTATGTCGGTTATAGAAACTCCCATAGAGAAGATAAAATTGAAAGAAAGAGAAAGAAAGTTTTTAACTAAGTCTTTATATATTGTTAACAACTGATGAATTGAGTTACATTAACTGAGTTTAATTGAGATATGAGTTTATTTAACTGTTTTCATTATAAACTTCTAAAATTCTTAGTTGAGTTAGAGCAGAAGTTAAGATTTCTTGTCATACATTACATAGTACTTATCATTATACTGCATTATCTGTTTTATACCTGCTCATGTACTTAGTATATGTTTTATGTACTGATTATACTCTTGCTACATGTGTTGACTCCATGTGCAGATATTGCCAACTATCTGAAAGTTTGATGTTGATACGACTTTTATTCCTTGAAGAATAAAAGATTGATAAGTCTTTATTAATTTGCGGAATAGATACAAATTTATTTTATTTATTTATATCTAAGATGTTAGTTTATTTATTTATTTCTTGTTTTGAGACTAGCCAGTAAACTGTTGTACTAACAGTCAATTATTTAGCGAATAAAAGCTTTTCAGACTGAGATGTATGATTTCGAGAATTGAGTTTATCTATTAATTTGAGACTATTTATTGATTATTGTGAGGTTACCATTACACTTATGATATTTATTGATATTGCTTCCGTTGAGTTATTCGAGTAGAGCTTTGCATGGTACAAGTGGTTCTTCTGAGGTTTCTAGGGAAACTTAGCGGCTAAGGATTGTCTGATATGCTTAGGGGTTGAGCTCCGGGGCATGACATCTAAGATCTAGGATATACTGAAAAATAAATACTCCATCAGTGCTCTCGAACCAAGTGGAAACTCACCACTTTTCCACTAATCTTCTAAGAATATTGATCCATGTCAACCGCAAACTTCTAGATGGCTGGCTAGATTTACATGTGCGCAAAACATGCAACACAAGAAAGTATGCGATCAATATATTTGAATTACTGAGCATGTGAGAGGTTATAAAAAGAAGGCTATCACAATAATAAGGAAACTAGCTATACAATGCATGAACACAAGATACTTACCTCAATTGTCACTTACTGGCTTAAATAAGCAAATATATACAAAAAAACAATAGTTAATTAAAAGTATTCTTTCTATACTTAACTCTTCTAATATGACCATTCTCTAAATATACTAACTCACTGACACAACACTGACACTTAACTGAACTTTGGGAGGTTCTATAATTGACATCCCCCAGGCATAAGGCTATAGGGTCCAACATATACCATGTCGGTAGGTCTCCCTAAACCCTGGCAAAGGTAAAGGGCATTGGCTGAACACTAGTTGATCCAACTAGTAAGATATAATGCACTCTTTAGGCCATGCTAAAATTCCTATATCTTGCAACAACATGTTATGGGATAAGGATTAGACTAACTAAATCCTCGCGGTGCTAATACTACTCCTAATACTGACACATACTTAACTTTTATTCAATTTGCCTTAGTTGGGCTACTGAACTGCTAAACTTATTAACTGATGTTGTACTTTGATGACTCCTTTTTTTAGACTCATATTAGCTGGCGGGACTTTCCATTTAGGCTATTTAATCATTCCCTTAGGTAAAGATGACTCTAACTTAATCTTCAAACATAAGAAAACGATCAGTATTCACTTTTTTAAACTGACCAAATTGACCAAAACTATGTTACATATCCTAACCCTACAACCGACAACCTTATCCTCAATTGTAACTAATTTTGACACCTAATTTTATGAGCAAGATGTTTAATTCTATATTATGGATTATATTCATGCACTTGACTCAACTTTTAAGCAATTATGCAAATTCACATTTTTCATCATGAACTCATTCATCCCAATCTATATTATCACTTATATTTATTTATAATGATGACAATTATGATCAAGAATACATATAACATGAAGTTTTACCATGAATAAGAAATTTAGGATTTTACCCTAAATCTCTAAGTCATAACTTGAACAAGAATGTAGGGGTTTGGGCACAAGGTTTGAAAGAAAATGTCACTGAATTTCCACACACTTGAGTTGAAGATAATCTTTGAAGGATTTTATGGATAAAGTGCTTCACATTGATCCCTTGTTGAAAAACCCTAGGGGAAATTCTTGAGAGAAACCCTTATTTTTCTGTATAAACTGTGGAGTGTATAAAATAATCTAAGTGTGGGTATTTATATTTACCCTAATTAAATCTTAAACAAATTATGATTAACCATTTAATGAATGGGAAAAGTTTAAAAATTCCCGTGAAAATTGGGTTAAATAGGGAACTGGGCAAATTTCAATCTAAAGACCATGGTTCAGGTTTACGGTCCATAGCTCGACCCGTCAACCATGCCCAGTCATGGGTCCTTTACTGGAGTGGTTCAATAGTCCATTCCACAGACTGTCTTCCCTTTCTACAGTCCCTAGAATGATCCTAGATCAGCTCTAGAGCCACCAACCTACATCAAGAGGTAGCTGTTATGCTTAGATCACTAGTTTAATCCCCTCCCCCTGCCACACTATAATGATATCCATCAAAGGGGTTACTCCTCCCCCAACCACACTACAATCCAAAGTTGGCCTGAAACATGCGGGTGGGGCAATACATCTCTAAGGTAAGTAGTTAAGCTACAAGACATCTAAATAGGCCATAGACCGGACGAATAAGCATATCGGAGCCCAAATAATCATCCCAGCCCCGATGACATTGTACCATACATATACTTTACTAATACCTAATTTGAAGAAAGTAGATTGTAGCCTACCTGGATTCCGGTAATATCCTTGAAAAGCATGCTCTAAATGACCAAAATCAAGTACATAGCTCGAAATCATGCGAGGCTAGAAAAAACATAACCTATGAGTCAATATGAGTAAAATAAGACCCATATTTATATATAAATAGCGGGTTAAAATCTTGCCTAAAATCAGGCCCGTAAACCCTAGCAACTCAAAAAAAGAGAATATTTATATCCACGCATAGTGCACAACTCATACATCATATGGTACAAATATAGCCAAATTTAATGGTATAATTGAAATATATAGGCCCCAGAAGTTTATAAAATAATAGACGAAGAATTACTCGATAGAAATGATCATAGAACCACTGTAATGGATTTCTACAGAGTAAAAACACCAAAACACCATTAATTAGCTTAGTCTAAGCCCTGGATTTGAGAGAAAACAAGAGAATTGGGTAAAAAATCATCAAAAATAAAGAAAAAATCATCAAAAGTGGGAGCGCATTACCGTGGATAACATAGTTAATTTAATTAGACCTTGGTCCAGTTTGATTCGACGTGGGTGATTGCTGATAGACACCAAGCATGTGGATTTTATTATATTTATGATGTCCTAAAGTGCTGAGATGTTATTCCAAAGTTAACTCAGTTAGTTAGTTCCATTGCATGGGGTTCCTATAACTATTGCCTCATATTAGGGTAAATATTCACATCTCAAGTTTAGAGTATGATACAACATGAGATGGGCAAAAAGTTGGACATGAGTATGATATTTCACCCCCAAATAGAGGTCAATACAAGACGACTATTTAGGTGTTGGAGGACATGCTTCAGGTATGTGCGATTGATTTCGAAGGTCAGCGGGATCAATTTTTCCCACTAATAAAGTTCGTCTACAACAATAATTATCACTCTAGTATTTAGATGGCATTGCTTGAGGCTTTGTATGGTAGGAGGAGAAGAACTATGGTTAGGTGGTTTTGATTCCTTTTAGATTATGCCTTGGGGTGCGACTTTTTGGGAGATTGAATGAAGAAAGTTTGATTAATTTAGAGAAGGTTGTTGATAACA
>JBDJHY010000094.1:8534121-8552228 GCA_039654485.1 Withania somnifera
TTCGTGTCATGCATAATCGCCTCCCTCCAATATTTCTTCGGTCTACCACTACCTCACTTAAATCCATTCATAGTCAACCTATCACAACTCCACACTTTGAATTATTCTCTCTTTATCTCTCGCACCAACCGACTCATAAAAGAGAACTTTAAAAATTACATCTACAATACTTCATTTTGAATTTTCACTAAAAGTTAAAACTTTACCAGGAAGAATTTGTGTGGTTCTCCGGCTCCGGCGAGCTGAACCTTTTCAGCTCCGATGGTCTCTTCTCTACCGGCTGTACCCGACCCGCTTGATAATTTTGCTGCTGTTTGCTAAATGGACCACACAAAAATAAAAGATTTTTTAAATTTGTTGTCTTAATTATATCATCATAATATTATGTTACACGATCAAATCTGTACAACTCATAATTATTATTTTTATGGGATAAATAAGTTATTTTTTATAAAGCTTGTCTCAAAAAAAAACTAAAAAAATGAAGAAATAGAAATAGCGTGAACAGAAAATAGATAAGCAGGGTAAATTAAACAACAAATATAGTATTAGCATATTTAAAATTATAAGTTCTATTACCAATTTTAGTGGGTCATTATTTGAATCAATAAATATTTGATTATGCAATAAATTATATTATTGAATATTATTTGAGAACACTATAAGAATCTAAAAAACTTCAATTTTGAATTAGTTTTATATTTTCCTAACTAGATAAATTTTATGGTATGTTTTGATATCATAAATGTTTAAAAAAGATAAAGAAACGACAGTCCAGTACTTAAGCTTTTATTACGCGCAATGTTAAAAGAAGGGTTAAATCACAAAATTTATTATAAATAATTTTTTTTATATAATTTTTAAAATATTTTTTTCAACTTAAAACGATAATATTTTAATCATATGATAATAATTTAACTAATTATTCAATCTCTTTTAAATAAAAAACACATTTGTAAATATTATGGATAAATTACATAAAATACTCTATAAGAATTAATTACTACTTGTATATATTTAATATAAACTTTTTAAGCATTGCACATAACTTGAGTCGCCATATACGATTAGGAGCAATACATTGTATAGTTATAATATATGTGATGCATCATATATATTTAGACATTATTTAAATATATCGCCATATATGTGATGAATTACGTGCGTCTAAGGCCATTTAAATATATTAAAAAATTATATATTTATAATTTAAAATAATAATAAAATAAAATACAATTTTCAACCTTAAAGTACACGTTCTCTCACACGTCACATAACATGTTAACACTGTTTCCAAATTTCAATTCTCTATGACCCGGAGAACCCCCACCTCCGCCGCAAACCACCGTAACAAATCACCGGAAAACCCAACTACGCCAGTCACCACCACCATCCAAAAAATCTCAAAATCTCCAGAACCCCAGAGCAGAATGTTCACTGAGAAGGACGAAATCGAACTCCTCAAAACCCTATCCGAATCCCCAAACAACTCCTTAACCGATCTCCATAACCCCAATTTCACCTCAACCCAAATCATAAAAAAGCTGAAGAGACTTAAAGAGAAGTATCACAAGCTAGCTAGAACCAAATCCCTAATCAAAACCTCACACGACAGTGTAATCTACGAGCTTGGACGTACAATTTGGGGTCGAAATGCTGCTATTAAGGGAAAGAATGAAAGCTTTGAAGGTGTGATGATTTTGGAGGATTTTACGTTTTTGATGAATGAAATGAAGGGGATTTTTGAGAGGAATGGTGATGGGTATTTTGAGGAAGGGTTACGGAGATTGGGGAAGAAGAAATTGGAAGAAATGAATCAGAAATGGATGGAGTTGAAATTCGAAGAATCTCAACTTATGGTGAATAAAGCTCAGTTGTATAATGAATATTTGAAATGTGTTGTTGAAGGTTCCAAGGGTTCCACTAGTTGAATTCAGGAAATGGAAGGGTCAAAAGTCTATCGGAAGCTGGTGATAGTAAGGCACCTCAATCATATAGTGGTACTATTGAAAACGGTCTCAAGGTCAATGTTGTTGGAAGGGTTAAATCTGTCAATTCTGGGAAACTGCAGTGATTTGAATTTCCTAGTGTATCTATGTTGTACAAGTATTGATGTAAAAATGCCAAAGATGCAAGTGTCGTAACATGTTGCACCTTCTACAAAATGTTGTTCTAATGGATAAGTGTTGCAATTTTTCTAGTTTTTCCTTCTTTCAAACTTCGTGTTAAGTTAGACTATGTCCAGGAGTAATTATCTGACTCATAAATAGCCCACAAAACCAGATCCGCTTGCAACCTATCTGACCTCCTCATCCTAAATCTAGCCATAACAGAGTGAGAGGTGAACTACATCAATAACATTTCCGTAGATTCAAGCATCATCATGTGACACATTCATAGAGCTCCAATTCCAAGCACACGGATATAAACCTGATGGCTTAGAACACAGGAATTCAACACCTGAACTCCACAAAATGAAGAGCTAAGAGTTACAGTACTGACATATTTAAAATCCAGATGTTTGACTAGACATCCACAAAGCTATCATCATATCATTTCTAGATGAAATAAACACTAGTATCTGTATCTGACTTGATTCATTACGAAAAAGAAACGAGAGACATGTTTCTTCACTTGGCAAGCATAGCTTGCTGAGCCTGGTTCTCTTGTTGCTGCTGATAGTTCAGTGGCCTCCTGAAGAGCATGATATGTGGCTCTGGTCGGTGAATAGCATAGTGCACCCATCCTCTGCTCTGCTGAACTCCAATTGCCCGCCACTCATTCTGATAGTCAATCAAACAAGTCAATGATCACAATGTAAATCACATGCAATATCAAAAATTCAAAATCAGTCTAAACAACACAGAGCCACATTCCAGAGGTGTTTTCATTTACTGTAGAAGGGCAATCTAACCTAAACAGTAGGTTGTTTGAATAGCACATTCAACTAATCATTTCAATTGAAGAAATTCCTAAATGGAAGAACAAAGTATCACTGATTATCATTTCCTGGGCACAATTTCACTTATTTTGATTAGCAAATTCAATTTCAATTGAAGAAGTGACTAACAGAAAGAACAAAATACCACTAATTATCATTTGATAGGCACAATATTACTATTTTGATTAGCACTTTTGACTTATCACTTCAGTCGAAGAAATTCCACAATGAAAGCACAAACTATCACTGATTATCATTTGCTAGGCACGACATCACTTATTCTTATTAGCATATTCGACTTATCACTTCAGTCGAGGAAATTCCTCAATGAAAAAGCACAAAATTATCATTCACTAAGGGTGATGTCACTTATTTTGATGAGCACATTTGATTATCACAAATTTTGATTAGCACATTCGACTAATCATTTCAATTGAAGAAACTCTTCGATGAAAGCACAAACTATAACTATTTGTCATTTGCTAAGCACAATATCACTTATTTTAACTGGAATATTCGACTAATCATTTCAATCGTAGAAATTCCTAAATGAAAGCTCACTGATTATCATTTGCTAGGCACCATCTATCACTTATTCTGATTAGCACATTCGACCATCTCTGATTATCATTTGCTATGAACGATTATATCACTTACTTTGACTAGCACATTTAAATTTCAATCGAAGAAACTCCATAATGCAAGGACAAAGTATCACTAATTATTATTTAGTAGGCAAGGTTATCACTTATCTTGATTAGCACATTCAACTAATCATTTCAATCAAAGAAATTCCAAAATAAAAGCACAAAACACCCCTAATTATCATTTGCTGAGAACAGTTATCACTTATTTTGACCAACACATTTTCATTTCAAGCGAATTCCTAAATGTAACAAGAAAATGTCACTGATTATCATTTGCTAGGTACTATATAACTTATTTTGATTAGCATATTCAACTAATCATTTCAATCGAAGATTTTCCTAAATGAAGGCACAAAACATCATTAATTATCATTTGCTAAGAGCGATTATCACTTACTTTGACTAGCAATATTTACATTTCATTCGAAGAAATTCCATAATAAAGCACAAAGTATCATTAATTATCATTTGCTAAGCGCGATTATTACTTACTTTGACTAGCAATATTTACATTTCAATCGAAGAAATTCCATAATGAAGGCACCAAATATCACTAATTATCATTTGCTAAGAGCGATTATCACTTACTTTGACTAGAAATTTTTACATTTCAATGGAAGAAATTCCATAATGAAAGCACAAAATATCACTGATTATCATTTTTCTAGGCACAGTTATCACTTTATTTTGATTAACTCATTCGCCTAATCATTTCAATGGAAGAAATTAGAGCACAAAATACCACTAATGAGTTCAACGACTCCAAGATAGGTTTAACTTAGGTGAAAATGAATTCATATAAAACCCTAAAGAGTACAAATAATTACTCACTTCAGAGAGAAGACGATTCTTAGGAAGCAATTTCGCTACATCAGGTGGAAGAACAACATGCCTGAAAAAATCCAAAATCCAGAAACAACACTACGAATTAGGGGGGAAAAAACAAAAACTGCTAACTCTCCATCTCCAAAGCACTACAAAAACAAAACAAAAAAAATTTAAAAAAACTAAAAAGTCAAACCGACTAAACAAAACGATTCCTAAAAACATTACTAAAAATTCATACGATTAAACAAAATAACTAAAATTCAACAACAACAACATACCCAGTAATTTCCCAACAAATGAGGTCTAAGGAGGGTAAAGTGTACGACAGTCCATACCACTACCCATAGCTGAGGTAGAGAGGCTGTTTGCAAAAAACCCTCTGCTTAGGACACACACCACAGTCTAGTATAACAAAAACAATATATAGTTTTGAAAATGACAAGCAAATAACAAAAATAGCATCACATAGAAAATAACACAACAATCAATATAAACAGCAAAGACAGGATACTCCCCTAGTACTAGCACGAGGAACACCCTATCAGCAAAAATTCACACCTACCACCCTAATTCACATCTTCCACAACTTCCTATCCTGGGTCATGTACTCAGTAAGCTGCAACAGCTTCATGTCATGTCTAATCACCTCCTTTCAGTACTTGTTCAGTCTACCCCTACCTCGCCTAAAACCATCCAGCGACATCCTCTTATACCTGCGCACTGGAGCATCCGAGCCTTTCCTCATCACATATCTGAATCATCTCATTTTACTTCTCGCATCTTATCTTCCACCGAACCCACCCCACCCTGTCACGAATAACTTCATTCTTAATCCTATCGCTCCTAGTGACTCCATACATTCATCGCAGCATTCTCATCTGTCACTTTCATCCTTTGGATGTAAGAGTTCTTCACAGGCCCACACTCTACCCCAAACAACATAGCAGATCTAACTGTCACCCTATAGAACATACCTTTAAGTTTAGGAGGCAGCCTCTTATCACATAAGACCCCCGAAGCAAGCCTCCACTTCATCCATCCTGCACTAATCCGGTGAGTGACATCCTCATCAATTTTCCCATTTTCCTGAATTATAGACCCAAGATACTTGAAGCTATCTGTCTTTTGTATAACTTGACTATCAAGCTTCACTACCACCTCATCCTCAGACAGAGCCTCGCTAACTTGTACTCCAAATACTCCATCTTAGTCCTGCTCAACCGAAACCCTTTAGACTCTAAGGGTTTGTCTCCAAACCTCCAACTTAGTATTGACACCTCCACGAATCTCATCGATCAAAACTATATCATCCACAAATAACATATATCAAAGCACCTCGCCCTGGATTATAACGTAATTGGTAAATATATAAATTATTGAAATACCCCTTTAATTATTTAAAATGTATTTTTTTCTACCTTTTTTTATGTGACACCAATTAAATTTAGAGACTCAATCAAATCCTATTTAGTCATAGTTCTTAAATATTTAAGTTATTAATTATTGTGATTTATAATATTTTTTACATAATTTTTTAAAAATATAAATTATTCAAAGTTCCTTCTTAATAATTTAATTAAATACTTATGTTTAGATCAAAGCAATTATTTATCACAAAAGTACAATTAGTGATGTAGTTATACTTGTTACTGAAGATATTATTTATCATATATAATAATTTAAAATAATTTAAATAATACAGTTAAGAAATATAATAAAAGCGATAAAAAATAAACTGTTGTGGGCCCTGTAGCCTTTTTTCAACTAGAAAGCTATTTTACGCCAAAAATGGCTGCTGCTATAGGGATTCGAACACATGAGCACTTACAATTCTGAGGCTTTAACCATCAGGCCAAGGAGACATGCCGTCCATTACATGCGTGCTCGAATTATTATATTACGTAGAAAACAACAGGAATTTAAATTCCGTAATACTAATATGGGCATTTATAAAGTGACAATTTGTTTTGGTTTCGGCTGGTGAAGAATTTGGACCACTCAAATTTTGGACCAATTTTTCTTTAGCTTTTCCCTTTCTTGAGCCGCTGAAGAAACAAATAGACAATTAGATTTTAGGGAAAATTATATATGTGTCCCATAAAAACAAATATACTATATATTTCTATCCTTTAATTTTTATGCTCCCCAAATTAATAACATAGAATGTCCGATTTTCTTAGCTTATAACTTTTATAGTGATTTAGCTTTTTTTTATTATTATTTTATTTTTCTTTTCTCTTTTTTCTTTTGTTGCTTTTTTTTTTAATTTGCTTCTTTGTTTATTTTTTACTTTTTCTTTTATTTCTTAACATTGTAGTCTAATTTATACTCAATTTTTTCTCTCTTTTTCTCTTTATTTATTTATTTATTTATTTATTTCTCAGCCTCTTTTTTCTTTCTTTTCTCTCATTTTTTTTCTTTTATTTTTTGTTTATTTTGTTTACAATTCATGCTATTTTATTTTTCTTTTATCACTGACTCCTTTATTTTTGTGTTTTTTCTCTCTATTTTTTTGTTTTTTACCTTCTTTATTTCTTGTTCATTTTCTAATTTTATTTTTTTTCTTCCTTGTGTCTTTTAATTTTTTGTTCTTTATTTTTTCTACTTTTTTTTTGTCAAATCATGTTATTCTTTATTTTTGCACCATAATCTAATTTCGTACTCAATTTTGGCTTCTTTTATATTTTTATATTTTAAATTTTATTTTTTTTATTTTTTTTGTCTATAATCAAATTTCACTCACCATTTTTCTTTTTTCATATATGTACGCTCAATTTTTCATTAGACAACTCTCCAGTAATTCATGATACGGTCATAGTGTATCTATATGGTATCATGGAGGACTGCTTTAGTACTTTAAATGAGACACTTCCTAATATTCTATGATACCATCATAGTAATCTATATATTGTTATCTTATCAACGATACCTATTTCAGTCATTTAGTGAGACTTCTACGATTCCATCATAGTATACCTATATACTGGTATAGTAGCATTAAGAATTGCTTCAGTCCTTCAACGTGACACTCCTCAGTATATAATCATAGTATCTTTATATACCGACATAGTATCATAGAGGATTGCTTCAGTCCTTCAGCGAGACTTTGTCAATATACCATCATCACATATCTATATATTGACATGTTGTCATGAAAAGATTGACTCAGTTCTTGAATGAGATACTTCTTAATCCTTCACGATACAATCACAATACATCCATATACTAGTATGGTATCGTCCTTCTAAGATATTCCTCGGTCCTTCATGATATCATTACAATATATTTATATTTACTAGCATGGTATCATAAAAAGATTGCTTCATTTCTTTAATAAGACACTTATCAATATACCATCACACTATACTAGTATAATTTCATCCTTCAATGAGACAGTCTTTAATATTTCATGGTACCATCATTAAATCGATATATTGTGATTGTATTATGAAGGGATGCTTCGGTATTTTAATGAGACACTCCTCAGTCCGATACCATTATATTATATTATTATACTGTGATGGTATCACAAATGGCTGCTTTAGTCTTTTAGTTAGAACTTTATGATACCATCACATAATATCTATATATTGTCATGGTATCATAGAGGTTTACTTTAGTCCTTAAGCGAGACCTCCATGAAATCACCACAATATATCTATATATTGTCATATTATTGTTCATTAGGTTTGTTTTAGCCCTTCTTAGATACCTCCATCATGTTGTCACAATACAACTATATATTTTCATGGTATTATTGAGGTTTGCTCTAGTCCTCAATGATACCATCACAATATTTTTATATATATTGATATTATTAAGGCTTGCTTCAGTCTTCAATGATACCATCACAATATATAAATATACTGTTTAGTTCTTCAACGAGACACTCCTTATTTATTTTTAATTATTTATTATTTATTATTTTTTCTTAGTTATTAATTTTATTATATTTTTATTATTCTAAATATAGCTAGATAATATTTTTTACTTTGTATTTTATTTTATCTTTAAAAAATAAAATAAAAAGATAATATAAAAAATTATATAGTTCTATTAATTTAAAATTTAAATAAATAAATTGATGAATTTAATATTTTTAATTACTTTTTATTATAGTCTAATTATATGACTTTTTGTATTTTATTATTTTTAAAAGTCTTCACTACGTTTTAAAACTATGTGTCAAGTCTAAACATGAAATAAAATATTGAAACAAAGGGAGAATATATTTTGTTTTTATTTTCAAGAGAAAATAATTATAAAAATATATTTAATTTTATAAATAAGGAAAAAAGGGGCAAAATATTTAAATTAAACTAAAATAACAAAAAAAATTAAGATAAAAACGCCAAAAAAAGAAGAAAAGAAAAAAATAGAACAGAAGGAAATAAATAATAAAATTATCTCTATTATAGTATAAAAGGAGACAAATGATAAAAATAATAAATGAAAGAACAAAAATCATGAAAGAAAATAAACAAACACAATAAAGAAAAGGACAATTAATAAATAAAAAATACAAAAAATTAAAAAGAAAGGGCCAAGCTCCACGTGGAAGGGGGAAGGGGGGTATTACGGGTAATCTGTTTCCTGCGCAGGGGCATTGTCGAAGTTATTTTGGGATGGGGTAATAATCACGGGTAAATATTTTACTCTTTGGGTCGTTACTGTGTACTTTTTTTGTTTTAAAATATTTAAATTTTTTTAAAATTATTTATTTTAATTATTTATTTACACAAATTAATTTTTTTTATTTTTAATATTAAATAATTAGATAAAGTAAAAATAACTAAATTAAAATTTTAAAATATAATTAATAAAAATAATTTAATAAAATATATATTTAATTAATATTTTTTAAGCGTGTCTAAGTCAACAAGACTAAATATTTTAGAAGGGAAGGGAGTAATTTTTCCTAAATTTTATTTATAGAAAAAGAGCTTTTTGTTTTTTGGCTGGGAAAGAGTTTTTTAATAAAAGAGGAGTTGTCCAATCTACCACTCCCCCTTCTTTGTTTTCCATAATCTACTAATAAAATGTAAAATACGAGTGATATTGTAGATAAAACAGAGAGGAAAAATCTTGTTATAATTCTGTAATTCAGCTTTCAAGCAATCATCAATGGGTTCACTTACTACAAACAACTGCTGGAAGTTCACTACTATTGCCACTGCCTGTAAGTTTTCGTTTCTCGGAATATGGTGAAATCTGCGTTGCTTTACCTTTATAAATATAGCTGATGTTCTATTAGGTTGGAAGTTTGGTGATCCAAACTATTCACCAAGGTCCGTGCAGCCAATATTGTGCTCTGTGAGTTGTTAATACATGATTTTGTGGTTCACTTAAACCAGGGATAATTTCACGTATGGTCACGGAACATTATCCTATGTAATTGTAGAGCTATAACTATTTTTTGTCACAATAAAGTAGCTGTAGGTTATCCACAAATGACAGTTAACAACTGAAGTTTTAGTTAAATATAGTATGTAACTTTACTAGTATAGTTGGTAAGGTTTAGTGACAATTCGTGAAATTAACCCCCTTGAACTCATGTTTTGAACTGCTGACTATGTTTACTACGTACAGGGGTTCAAAGCCAATGAAAAGGCATTTGCAAATCAGAAGTCGGTTAAGAAATCAAGAAAAAAAGGGGAAACAGATAAAAGGGATACTGGAATACACGATAAGTATCTCCTAAGTGATGATGTTAATCCAGAGTGTGTCAAAGATAGGAAGGATATATCCGCAGTTGACACGCCTGAGACTGGGACGTCTGTGCTGATGATCCCATCTAGAGGTTCTGTGCTTCAGTCATGCATAATCGTTTCTGGTTTAATAGGTCTTGTAGGTGTTGTAATTAGACAGGTAAACTTACTCTCTCAGCTCAAAGATGTTTCTTACTGTAAATTGCTCAAAGTTTTCTCTTGAACTTGAACGTGTTACTGCTTTTTGCATGACACAATATAAGCTATGATTACACTTTATACGCTAAAGGGTTGAACTACTATTAGTAGTGATGTTGTGAGTGATTTTATCAAGTTATCGTTCTTATTGTGAATTATTCTAAGAATGATACTCAACTATAACTTCTTCTATGCAAGCTCATGGATTGGTGAAGGACATGAAAGACAAGTAACCCTCTTATTGTGAATTTGGTTGGTTTGCAGGTTTCTCATTTTGCATCAGCAAGAGGATTGCCAATTGTAGACTGTGCTGTCGAAATACCATGTAAACCTTAGAAGCTTTCTTCACCATTCAGTAGTTTTGAGATTTCTTACACTGTAAGCTAGGTTGCAGACTCTTCACTTTTGATGCCGCACCCGTGTCGGATTCTCCAAGAGTCCGAGCAACATAGACTGTAAGAGAAATCTACATTATAGTGACAAACCTTTTCAGAATTGGTAAGGAAGGAAAATGCTCTGAAATGCAGTATTGATGGTAATAGTTTGTTCTATTATGTATGGTGATTGACGTTGTACTCAAGTCATGAGAATTTTCTTCTCTTCTACAATATCTTTGGCATGTGATGTTTCACCTAATATTTTCTCTTGCTTTTTCCTACTAAAGATGCCTGTTTTTCTAAGCTTTTAACTAAGTCAAGATGCTATTTGTTAGTATTTATCTGCATAGCAGAGCGGCTCGCTAGCAGAGCTATGCTGCTCTAAGTCTCACATAGCTAACGCTACCATGATGCTACGTTGCGCCTGCACTGACGTGACTTGCAAACAATGCAAGGACTGCAATGTTATTGTGTTTTATTACATTTTTTCCTTGGGTACATTTAGAAACGCATTGAATCTCCACTCCACCGGATGAACACATCAATTTTTTAGAATGTCTCGCAAGTATAATGTAACTTGAGAGGAAGTTTAGATGGGTTGGGACTGAAAACGAAATTCCTATTACACCTTGGATCTGTCACGGAAAATTCTCTCTTTTTGCAATTTTGAACGGTTGGTCGTCTCAACTGTTCTTCCAGCAAAGAGAAGCTATTTTCAGGTTTCTGTTTCTGATAATTCTCATCAGTTATAGCATAAAGATGTTAGTACTGATAGCTCTGTCTGCAGTGACATTCCAGATGTGGCATCTTGAGTTGATTACTGGATTGGTCATATTGGTATCCGCTTGTCGGTACTTATTGCTGAAGATATGGCCAGATTTTGCCGAGTCTAGTGAAGCAGCAAATAGCCAGGTACCTATTCTGGTACAAGTTAATTCAAGCTTTTGCCTTCCTACCTACTTTCTTTTATTGGATCAAAGGGCTAGAATAGATAGTGTGATTTATGAGGGGAGGGGGAAATCAACATCTTTTGAGGCTTAATAGATTCAAACCAATAGTTTTTAGCTGATGTTTTGTGATTTAATGCTGCTTGCCCTTAGTATAAATGCAAATTTGGGTTTTTTTACTGTTAAACTCAGCTCTCTTTCTGTTCTAAAGAAAAACAAGTTCCATTTCAGGTCTTGAGTTCACTTGAACCTTTGGATTACATAGTGGTATCACTTCTTCCTGGCATTAGTGAGGTATAGAAGTTCTTGATGTGTTTCTCATATATGTTACTTCTTGGAACTGCTAAATGAGTTATTCATTTCGAAATTTCAGAATTAATTACAAGCTTGTATATGTATCTCAATGACGCAGGAGCTTCTATTCCGTGGTGCACTGTTACCACTTTTTGGTATCAATTGGCAGAGTGTCGTGGCAGTTGCTGCTATATTTGGGATATTACACTTGGGCAGTGGTCGAAAATACTCCTTTGCTGTCTGGTATTTGTTAAAACTTATGTTCAAAGCCTTGAACTGTGGTGTTTTCCGTGGTTAATCATGCATGAACAAATTTCTAGATACAAGTCAATCATTTCCTTTTTTTCCTTTTCCTATCATGAGATGCCATTATGTCATTATTGTGCTTTCTGACATGATATTTCACAATATAACTTGGTATCTTTATCTTGTCCATTGACTAGAATCTTTTAAGAAATATGTATGTCTCAAGACCAATTTATATCCGTCGCTTGAATTAAGATGCTCAAGAAGAGTGAGACTGAGATTTTATGATTATCCTAATTTCAGGGCCACATTTGTTGGAATTACGTACGGTTATGCTACCATTTTATCATCAACTGTTTTAGTGCCAATGGCTGCTCATGCTGTAAATAACCTAGTGGGAGGCATTATATGGCGCTACACATCAAATTCGTCAAAATAGATTGGTAATTGCTTTTGCATTGAAGTACCACGGATATCTTTCGATTCTTAGAAAATCAGCTCTCTCTCTGTCTTGTTTACACTTCCGCTTCATTTCGAAATAACGGCATGCAAATTAGCCTGTAATGCTAATTAGCCTGCTGTAACTGCAACAATGAGGTGATTCCCCCAGTGTGCACCCAGTGTTAGTTTGAACTCATAAATTTGCAAGTTTAAAGAGTCTTTTTGGAATTCCGTTGATGTATCCTTTTTTAACCTTTTAGCATGGGATATATTATGACAGTTTGAGTTATTACTGTTGTAGATTATTATTGTTATTAGTATTGTTATTATTATTACTGTTATCATTATTATGATTATTATTATAGTACTACTATTTTAAAATGTTAATTATTGTGACTTATAATAATTTTTACGTAGTTTCTAAATATATAAATTTTATTTAAAAAACTTGAAGTTCTTGTACCGAAATTCACGGTCAAATGTAAGCTATTTGACTCTAGAAAATCAAAATATAACAATTAAAGATGGATGGAAGAAGTATTATCTTTTAGTAACCATGGCAACTTGTACTCACCTCAGCAACATGTAGTTCAATAGGGTAGAATATACAAAGAAATCACATAGATGTTTTTGTTGGATTTTAAACATGAAACTTTAAGGTGTTCAACCCATTTCATTGATTATAGGGCTACATCCTATTGCAACATAACCGATTATTATTGAAAATAAAAAATAGGAAAAACAACATATGTGCCCTCTAAGAGCAAACTAATTACACATTTCTATTCCTTTATTTTGATGCCCTTCAAGTTAATTACAAACATGTCCCATTTACTTATAACTTTTTGTAGTTATTTAGATCATTTTTCATAACTTTTTTATATTTTTTCTACTCCTTTTTTTATTTTATTCTTTTATTCTTTTTCTTTCGTGTTTTTTTGTTTTTTGCTTCTTTGTTTATTTTCTTTTATATATGTTATTCTTTATTTTTTTATTACACCATGACCTAGTTCATACTCACTTTTGGCTTTCTTTTCTCCTTTTTTATTCATATATTTTTAATTTCTCTGCCTTTTCCCCTTTATTTTGTGCATTTCTTTTTTGTTTTTTTTTCTTTATTATTCATTTGTTTTATTCACAAATCATGTTATTTTTATTTTTTTCTTTCACTGTAATCAAATGTGTGGTTCCTTTATTTTGTGCTTTATATTTTTCTCTTTTCTCTTTATTTTTTATTTTCTAATTTTTTTTCTTTTTTTTTCTCTTTTCTTTTTTTTCCTTTTTTCCACATTTTTTTTCTCAATTCATACTATTCTTTATTTTGTCCCATAATCTAATTTCATACTCAATTTTAATTTATTTTTATTTTTTTCTCCATAATTTATTTCATTCACTTTTTTTTTAGGTATGCTTAGTTCTTCATTTATACACTCTCCATTTCTCCATGATACCATCATAGTATATCCAGATGCTGACATGTTATTGTGGAGGGCTTTCAGTTCTTTAATGAGATATTTCTCATTCTTTCATAATATCGTCACAATATATCAATATATTTACGTGATAATTTTCTTAAATGAGATACTGCTTAGTCCTCCATGATACTAGCACATTATATTTATATACTAGCATGGTATCATGGAAGACTGCTTCAACCATCAATGAGAGACTTATCAATATACCATCATAGTATATCTATATATTTACACGGTGTCATATAACACTCCTCAACACTTAATGATACAATCACACAATATTTATATATTTATATGACATCATAGAGCACGGTTCGGTATCGACCAAATAATTTATTTCAGTTAAAGTCTATCACAAAACCTTCATTTACTATGGGCAAAGCATTGATTGTTGGGATGTTAGTTAATATTATTATTATTATTATTAGCATTAGTATTATTATGGGTTATAAAGGAATGAAGTCAAGTGTTAATTGAAATTAAAATTTGTTGTTGTAACGTAGTGATAAGAAATTAGGGTGTAATAATTAGGTAATGATGGTAATCGTGAGCTAATAAGTTGTTTCGATAGTTTGCATTTGTTTGTTTGATTGGATTTTGTCGATTTGGGGGTACTCGAATATGTTGTTTGGGCTATCGATTTCTATTTACTTTAGAATTTTGAGATTTGAGATTTGATATTTGAGGATTTTTGATTCATCATGGCTCGCAAGGATGATTCGCTTCAGTCGATTAGTGTACAGTTGGATGGTAAGAACTACACGTATTGGAGTTATGTTATGAAGAACTTCTTACATAGAAAAATAATGTGAAGTTATGTCACAGATTTGAAGGTTAAGCCTACAAATGAGAAGGATACCGATTATGTTACCTTGTTCAACACATGAGAGACTGACAATTCGAAGATCATCACGTGGATCAACAATTCTGTGACGCATTTCATTGGCATTCAGTTGGCCAAGTACGAGACGACCAAAGAGGTCTGGGATCATATGTCTAAATTGTACACGCAGTTTAATTTTTCCAAACAATATAAGTTGGAGACGGATATTCGCGCACTTCAACAGGATGACATGAGTATCCAAGAGTTCTATTCTGCCATGTCTAATCTCTGGAATCAGTTATCTCTCACTGAGTCTGTAAAGCTACGAGAATCTGAACCGTATATTGCCCGTAGAGAAGAACAATGTTTGGTACAGTTTCTGATAGCCCTTCGGAATGATTTTGAGGGATTGTGTGGGATAATTCTGCATCGTTCTCCTCTCCCTTCTATTGATTCTGTGGTTAATAAACTGTTAGCAGAAGAGATTTGCCTTAAGTCTAAGGTCGATAAGGGGTCCGATCCACCTGCGACTCCATCTGTGTTTGCTGCCCCACATCGACCACCGATTTAGCAACTAGAATAGGCCTCCTAAGGTCTCTCTAGATGAGAATGCTTTCTGCAAGTATAAGGGTCACTAGAAGGCTCAATGTCCATTATTGTTCAGTAAAGGCAAGCAACGTCAGTAACAACTACCACCTCAGGAAACACGGCCACCACATACTGCTCCATGGATATACCACTCACCTTAGTCCAACTTTGCAATTGCTGCCCCATCTTTGGATCCCTATATGCTTGAGAAGTTTGCCTCACAACCTCATGCTAAGTCATCCTCCTCTCATACATGTTTGTGTTTGTCTGGTACTTCAGGTATATCCTCTCCCTTATGGATCTTGAATTCTGGTGCGTCATATCATATGTCTCCTTTTATTAATTCATTTGAGTCTGTTAACTTTGCCCCTTCTTTGTCTGTCATGACTGCCGATGGTAACCCAATTTCATTGGCAGGAATTGGCTCTGTCTATATATCTCGTTTATCTCTCTCAGATGTATACCATAGTTCAAGTCTTACTTTAAACCTTGCATCTGTTGGTTAATTGTGTGATTTTGGTCTCTCAATTTTTTTTACCTCTAAAAATTATTGTGTACAAGAGCTTCAATCTCAGAAGGTGATTGGGACAGGCCGTAGGAAAGGGGGACTCTATATTTTGGATGAGCTTAAAGTATCATATGTTGCTGCCTCTAGTGTTGATTTATCGTCTTTTCATTTAAGTCATTTGTCTTCTAATTTTATCTTTGACATTCTAGTTTGGGTCATGTTTCTACTTTCTGTTTAAAGTTTTTGGTGTCTATAAGAGCTCTAGATCATTTAGACAGTCATGATATTTCTGATTGTAGTGGTTATAGACTGGCTAAATTTTCAGCCTTGCCGTTTTTATAAAAGTATTTCTATTTCTCTTGCACTATTTTATCTTGTGCATATCCACCAAAGGGGGTTCCAAATATTGTTTCATTTATTAATGATTTCATGCGTTATACTTAGGTTTATCTAATGAAACACAAATTTGATTTTCTTACCATATTCATTAACTTTAGAGCTCTTTTGAAAATCCAACATTTATGTGTCATTAAACGTTTTTGGTGTGATTTGGAAGGTGAGTATACTTCAAATGAATTTTCTCAGTTACTTGCCTCTGATGGGACATTCACCAACCCTCGTGTACAAACACTTCATAACAAAATAGTGTTGCTGAAAGGCAACATCATCATCTCATTGAAACAGTTCGTTCGTTCTTGGTTACGCTGGTTGCTTGCTGATATGGGTATCTCTCTTTGTCACCCTACTCCGCTACATTGTGATAATTAAAGTGCTATTTATATTTTCTCGTAATACAGTATTTCATGAGCGACCAAGCATATCGGAGATTGATTGTCATGTCACTCACCACCACCTACAAATCGACACCACCACATTGCCCTTTGTTTCTTCTTCCTTACAGATTGCTGATATGTTTACGAAAGCACACTCGACTTCGCACTTCCGTTTCTTGTCTGACAAACTCTCAATGCTTATTGCTGGAGCATTGTGCAACATATATTAGATTTTAGAATTATTTTAGTTTTTTTAATTTTTATCTTGTAACCTAGCTATATAAAGTGCTTGTGTGATTGTCTATTCATTCATTCTAATGAGAAGAGTCTAGACTTCTCCTCTATTTTAACAAAATCAACTGCTAAATCAATGGCACATATTTTTTATCACCCATCCAAAATCAGGGTTCATACATTCACGGTATTTATTGTATGAAGAATAACAATTAATAAGCTGTTGTCCATAGAAGCTAATAAGTTCACCTGCTACTGTGACCCTAACTATTGCATTTGTTCCGTCATGGCTCTACACGACGAGAGAACCCAGCAAGTTCATGCAAAAATTCAGCATATATCAAATATATTAACTCCAATGAGATGCATAAGTACATATGTCATTTTTCTTCCTTGATCGAATAAACTTTCTGGTAAAAAAAGCTCAAATTCCAACGAAAAAAACCTTTAAGCTTTAGTAAAATGTTCTTTAAAAGTATCAAATAGACAAGCAATGTATATACTTGAACAACGTTTATCCAAACATAAAAATTTAAAATGAAATTTTTGGTTTAAATCCAAGCAACAAATTTTATTGAGGGGTTCTGGCAATACGCGAATTAGAACCATCTTTTTTAATTTCCTTTATAAGATCCATCTTCTTTACTGCATCAAAAAAATATAATCATTCTAGGCACTTCTAAATTTCTCCAAAAAGCTAACCACCAACTGTATCATACTACTAAGTCATTAGAGGAGAAAGTTATAAAATCGAATGAAGTTAAGTCAAATAACAACATCTTTAATGGAAAAAAATAACACCCTCGCTTTACATAATTCTGCTAATATTAAGCTTCAGTTGAAGTCCCTTATCTCACAGTTCATGTATTCCCTTCTTGCACATGTTCTAGGTTGAGTCAACAACGATGACAAGAGATCAGAGATTATCTAATGAGAATATTATCTGGATAAAATAAATTCTGATCTTGCAAAGCAAGCAACACACAGCATACGTATACTAGAATATAACTATTTGTCATCACTCGTAGAGTTAATAATATTCCAATGTGCCATCAACAAATCAGCAACTTTAAGATGTC
>JBDJHY010000094.1:8558291-8572678 GCA_039654485.1 Withania somnifera
TGCATATACCTTTTTCTTGGTCAGCTTCCTCATCATTTATCAACCGTTCAGATTCAGAATCTATATTAATAGCAAATTGATCTGTAGATCCCTTCCGCAAAGTTCGTACATGAGCAGCTGATGCAACTAAAGAAGAGGCTAAATTCTTACTAACTGGTACCTGTAACAGCAAGAATGTAGCAGGTTTAACTGCTTTTCACAAACATTTTCTTCCCAGTTTATAGAAAAAATGTTACCCAGAACACTAGAAAAGGTCAGCCCGGTGCACCAAGCAGTCCATGTTTCATGCATGGTCTGGTAAAGGGCCGATCCCAAGGAGGTGTAATATAGACAGCCTACCCTGACACAAACATCGGGTTTTAATTACATGGATCGAATCCGCGACTTATATGTCACACAAAGACATTTTACTGTTGCTCTAGGCTTCCCATTCTTAGGTATAAAACCATACCTGGACAATTTACGAGAATCAGTTTTTGATTTATGCCAGGACACTTGATTACAAAAATCATTCACCTAGTAATGAGATTGGTGGAGCAATATAGGGAGAGGAAGAATCTTCATATGGTATTCATCGATTTATATAAGGCTTACGACAGTCCTTAGAGAGGTTATTTGGAGGTGCTTGGAGGCTAGAGGTATTCCTGTGACGTACACTAGGTTGATTAAGAACATGTAAGATGGAGCCAAAACTCGTGTTAGGACCGTGGGAGGAGACTCAGAGCACTTCCCCATTTTAATGAGGTTGCACCAGGGATCATCCCTCAGCCTGTTTTTATTGCTTTGGTGATGGATGTTTTGATGTGGCAAAATTCAAGACAAGGCGTCTTGGTGTATGTTATTTGCGGATGATGTAGTCTTGATTGACGAGACCCACAGAAGAGTTAATGCTAAGTTAGAGGTATGGAGACAAATCCTTGAGTCTAAAGGGTTTAGATTAAGCAGAACCAAGATGGAGTTTATGGAGTGCAAGTGAGGTCGCACAGGAGGTCGACATGATAGTAAAGCTTGATATTCAAGCCATTCAAAAAAGAGATAGTTTCAAGTACCTTAGGTCTATGATCCAAGAAAATGGTGAGATTGATGAGGATGTCACTCATTGTATTGGTGCAACGTGGACGAAATGGAGGCTAGCATCCGGAATTTTGTGTTATAAGAGAGTGTCCCCTAAACTTACAGGCAAGTTCTACAAAGTAGTGGTTAAACCAACTATTTTCAAGGGGCAGAGTATTGGCTAGCCAAGAACTCTCACGTCCTAAAAATGAAGGTGAAAGGCGAGGATATTACAATAGATGTATGGGTTTACCAGGAGATGTAAGATTAGAAAGTTATTCGAAATAAAGTGGAAATGACTTCGGTGGAAGACAAGAAGCGGGAAGCGAGGTTGAGATAGTTCAGGCATGTGACCAAGAGCGGGGTAGATGTCCCAGTGGCGCAGGTGTGAGGTTGTCTATGGATAAATTCAGGCGAGGTAAAGGACCGAAGAAGTAGGTGATAAATTCAGGAGGTGATCAAACAAGATATAAAGCAGTTACAGCTTATCAAGGACGTGACCTAGATAGGAAAGCGGGGAGGACGCATATCAGGGTAGAAGATTAGTAGAAAGGAGTTTGTCGCTAGTAGGTGGGAGTGCTAAGAGTTGTAGTGATATACTTGTAGCGTCGTGATCTTGGAGTTTTGAGATATTTCTGCAATTATCTATTTCTGCAATTATCTATTGTGTTTGTAGTTTTGTTACTCTATATTATTCCATGTTCTTATATTACGTCTTTTTTGCATTGTTTGTATCTTGAGTCGGTGGTCTATCCAGAATAGCTTCTCTACCTCACTTCTAAGATAGTGGTACGGACTGCGTACACTCTACTCTCTCATACTCCACTTTGTGTAAATATACCGGGTATGTTGTAATTGTTGGTATTGTTGTATTCCTCAGCATTAAGCCGATGTTGGAGACCATCAAAAGGCACACAAAAAAAATTTATATTGCAAAGCATATAAATTTGTTTGCAAAGCATTTATCATTTTTGCAATAGTGTATTGATGAAGAGATGTTAAAAAGTTTATATCAGATTCTACCATCACCACCAGCTATTTTGAGAGGAAATGCAACCATTCAATGCTTAAGAGCTCCTTGAGTAATGACCAAAAGAGAAAAGCAAGCATTGGAAAATAAATGCAACTGATTTAGGCAACAAGATTTCTGTTGGATATACCGATTTCACCTAATATGTGGGGTGTGCGCTTCAGTTCATGGAAACAAAACAAGTTTAAAGTATAATATTGAACCTAAATGTCATTCATTAAGGTTCTTTATTTCTTCTATCAATGTTCATTAAGAAACCTTGGTTAGGTTTTTAAATATTTACCTAAGAGAGAATTTTTGAGTCTTATTAAGTACTCCCTTTGTCCCAATTTATGCAGCACTTTTCTTTTTATTCCGCCCCAAGAAGAATATCACCTTTCTATGATTAGATTAATTTAAACTTTGATATTCATGTTACCAGTTTCCAAAAAAAAAAATTTAAAATTCCCCTTTTCCTTAATGAAATGATTTACTCACACGGATAGTCAAGGAGTGTTTTAGACCATAAATTTCAGAGGTCTTTCTTTCTTTCTTTCTTAAGATTTGTGCCAAGTAAAATGGTGCGACATAAGTTGGGTTAGAGGGAGTAGTACTTTTGTACTTCTAAATTTCAATGGAAAGGCTCCAAATAAGTCTTAGAATCATTTCCATAACAGCAGGATGTGAATGGATTAGGGTTACAGTAGGTTACACATACATATAATGTATAATCAAAGACCCAGATTGCGAATATGTTGAATTCTCTTCCGGTATTCCAACAACCCTTGCTCGTGATCAAGGCCTAAATCAACAAAAATATTGCCTCGTTCTCACAAATTGGGGAAGCAGAGGGGTGTTATGGAAGGTATCTGATGACCAAATCATTTTGCACAAGTCAAAACAAGCACGGTGAAAGGCTCAAAGACTGAACCTTCAGAGTAAAAAAGCACGGTGAAAGGCACAAAGACTAAACCTTCAGAGTGCATAAGCAACAAAGATGGCTAATATTTCCCCACCCTAACTTATATGAGATGGAGAAAATTTGGCCACGAGTATGACCGTGCTAAAAAGATTCTCTGGAACAGTAGTAAATGGCACATCAAATATCTTGATGTCCTGAAGGTCAACTGAATTGGTCGAAATTTTGTTTAACCTTGTCTCAGGGATGCCACTTGGGCATTTCATGATGGCCTAAGTAAATCAAGCTACTTATGTACTTAGTGTGATTCTCTCTTTAATGCATTTTCTAATTTATCTTCCATTACATTATATACCACCAATAATTTACAAATATCTTCCCATTCAGTTTTTCCAATAGAAAGTACCTTTTTTTTGACAGATTTTCTACCATAAAAGAACTAAGGAACTAAATGACTGCTTAAGTTTTTTTTTTTTTTTTGGGAACTGGGCATTGCTTAATTATTATACTTTGTCAAAAGATCTTTTATTTAATCAATTTTTCAAAAGACCTTTGTTCTCAGCTTCTTTAGGTATACTTGAGCTGATGTATCCTAAGAGAAAAAAAGAATAAGGGAAAGCTCCCTAAAAGATGAAATTACTAAGGAGTAACACATAAATGACCAGCAATGGCCGTGAAAAATGTTGAAAGAAGGCAATGCAATGACTTATACTGAAAAAGGAATGCAATGTATAGCAATCAAAATTACCACATCTTGAACTTCAGATATCTCTGAGAGAGTAGGTAAGGAAGCTGCTTCAAAGCCTCTTTCCTGGTTGATCTCAAGTGGTGTACCCTTAAGTTGATTAGAATTTTCAAGTGACTTAACCTTACTTGACAAGTCCTCAACAACCTTTTGGGTACCATGCAAGTCAGCAAGTAGTTCCTCTGTTTTGGCCTTCAAATTATCAGATTCCAACACTTTGGCAACAATCAGCTTGTCAAGCACTGGCAAAAACCCTGTCACTGGAGTCTGTTTCTGGAGATCAACCACATTATTGCTCCCCAGTTTCTGTATAATATTTTCTAAACCGATTGTGAATTCTAACAACTCATTCTTCATCTTTTCATAGTCCTCCTCATCTCTAATATGCTCTTCAACTTCCTCCTTCAAATGCTCAATTTGCAGCGCCAGCTTCTCAAGGCTTGATTGTAATTCTTTTTTCTCACGAGACAGTGTACTCACCTGGAGCTGCAATCTTGGGAAAGTATCAACCACATAAAAGAGCTTCCTGACATCAGGTGAATCATAGGCCTCTGCATCTGCCAGATCAGGCTCCACGAGTGTTTCAATCTCATTTAGTTTACCGAAAAGAGATTTCATATGAGATGCTGAGAGGGTCAAGTCTTCAGCCTCTGAAAGTTAGCAGAAAAAAAGGCCATGAGAAAACTATCATAGCCACAGCCAACATTTTCATAATTTAAGGGGGATAAACATAGTAACACAATGTGTACCTTGATCATTCAGTGAAAGTTTAGCATTGAGCGACAAAAGTTCAGCTTCTTTCTCCTTGATATTAACCTCTTTTCCCTGATAATCCTCTAATTTAAGCTTCATCTCATTGCAAAGATCATTCAATTCTTCTAGATTAGTTTCCAGATGGGAGACCCTCTCTTGGTGGATCTCCTTTTCTTCCAAGACTTTCACACAAGTATTATTGCTTTCTTCCAATTTAACCTGCAAATCTTTAATAGTACCAACCATCACATCCATCACAGGTTTGAATTGTTCAGTAAGGCGGTGGCTCTGTCTAGCCGCTAATAGCAGCTTTGAAGCAGTCCTTGCGGATTGGCTGCTATGAAGCGCCAAGTCATGATGTACTATAGCATCTTCACCAAGATTTGCTAGTTGTTTGGTTGAGGTTTCCTTCAACTTTTGCAGGTCAAAGTTGGAGCTGAGTTCAGACAATCTATTTTGAGTTAAAGCCAGTTCATTAGTTGCATCCTTAAAAGAAGAAAGTAGAACTTTAAGATCCCTTTCCAACGTTTGTATAGTATTTTCCTGCATTAACCTACAATCTTCTGCATCTCTGACCTTTTGCTTAAGATATTCTGTCAGTTCAATCATGGGTACAGTTTTGCTTTTTGTCAACTCTAGTTTTTTAAGTATGGCTTTGATCAAATCATCCATCAATGCAGAGAAACATCCAACGTTCTCAGCAAGAATCTTGTTTCTCAACTGAAATCCCTCCGCAACTTTCGCAAGATGCAGTGAGATATTGTCACCATCGGTTGTGTTTGGTTCAGCGTTGGCTACTTCCTCGTTTAGAGCATCATTAACAACAGATACTGAAGGAATTGAGAAAGATGAGTCATCCTACAAAAAAAACATAGCAGAGAGGTAAGAGAAGATACTTCAAGAACAAGCAATTATAGGTAAAGGTAACATAAGTATATCCATACAGGCACAAGTTTTCTATAAATAAGTCAACTTAATACCTATTGCTTGCCAACTGCAAAAAGAGGGGGAAAAATATCATTCTGATGACAGAACATGCAAGCAAGGGACAAGTGCAGGTAACTGATCCCAACCAGATAAAGATCAAAATGGCCTACGATTCGCCAGCGAGTTGTTCATCAATAAATAAAAAAAGCAAACAGGCAATCCACCAGCAAATGGAACAAATAATGAACTGAAATTAAAACAACCAATTATCTCATACACACACAAGCACAAAATTTATGAGATATATTATGAATGAACCATCATGAGTAGTCTACCTCACAAACCAGACAAAAGTTTAGATAATTTCAAAATTCCTCAACTACTTTAGACTTCAGAGATATATCAGGTGGGTTATAAACCAATAAGAGAAAAAGCCAAGCAATCAGCCACTCAAATATAATTTTCGAGCAGAAAGGTTGTAGCAAAGATGTGGAACATTACTCAAAGAGAAAATAAAGAACAAGGAAAAGAGGAAGAAGAAGAAGAAGGTGTGTTGAGGCTATCACATAATTACCGTAGTAGGAGAATCTGGCAGCACTTCGGTATCTACTACAGAAAATGAATCACAGATTTCTTTAAGAAGATGATCTATGTCTTTTAGGCTCTCAAACTTTTCCTCAAAAGTTTTTCGGAGAGAGGAAAACAAAACCTCATCTCTCAGAAGTAACTGAAGACGTCTAAGATGTGTAGAGAGCTCCGAAACTTTAGTTTCTATGCTTCCCTGTGATTCAGCCAACTCTTGCATGCAGGCATCTAACTTGGAAGTCAGAACTATAATTTCCTCTTCTGCATTCTTATTTTCATCAACAAGATTGGAAATTTTGTTATCTGAATTCAGCAAAGCATCTTCTAGTGACTTTATTGTCATGGAAGCATCACTTAGCTTACTGTTTTGGATATCAGCTTCCCCTTTGAGCTTGTTTATCTCGTTCCCTAGATCAGCTCTACTAACTTGCCCCCTATTATTTTCCTCAGTAAGGAGAAAGATGTTTTTTTCCGCCTGAACAAGCGCGTCCCCAAGGGATTGTATAGTTCCATCTGTCATCTTTAGTTTGTTGGCATGGAAAGAGAATTCCTCCTTGATTTTCTGTAGCTCAGACTCAGCAGTATCTTTACAAAGTAAAGCTTCTTCTTTCTCATTCTTTAGTAATAAAACATTCTTCTCTGCCAGAGATAAAGCATCCTCAATGGATTTTCTATCTGCCAACACATGCTCAAACTCAACAATTTTAGAAGAAGCTTCTTCCATTGCTTTCTCTAATTCTTTTTGAACTAATGCCTTAGCAGCTACTAGCTCATTTTTGTCCTCCAGGAGTTGCGAAATGTTATTATTTGCAGCAGATAATGCATCTTCTAGGGACTCAATGGTTTTCTGGACCTCCAACAATTTGTTGGCTAAAGAACTGGCTTCATCTTTTACTCGCCCCAACTCCTGTTCCACCTCCATCTTTGCAGTGTGGCTTTCACTTAAGTACCTCGAGATCCATTTGACCTTTTCTACGGGATCGTGAAAACCCAAATCAGCTGGAACAACAATACCATCAAGTGACTCAATTACCTTTTGAAGCATGTTATTCCTTTCCACTACGAACTGCTCTAATTGATCCCTTTGATCCTTCATAGAAATAAGATCGGCCTCTAGTTGAGGGATGCAGCCAATCTCAGCTGAGAGCTCATCAATCTGCAACCTGTGGTCATTAGATAGAGATTCTTGCAGATGCAAATCTGACTTCAGCTTCTCTATTTCAGCACTCCTCTCATCCAATGCTTCTTTCAATTTTTCTCGTTCTTGGACAAGCCCCTTGCCTTTTTTAATTGCCATAGACAACTTTTCCCTAAGTAAGGAAACTTTGTCCTCATATTGTTCTAGATTCTTCTCCAAGGAGTCCTTTTCTTCCTTTAAAGCACAAAGTTCTGCAGTAACCTTGACTGAATGGTTTGACAATCTATTCAACTCTGCTTTATCCGACATCTCTTCTGTAAGTATTTGACCACATAGCCTCAATTCCATATCCCTAATGTACAAATTACTCTGGATTTGTTCAAAGGACTCAAATTGATGCTTATAGGATTCAAGAGACGCACCACTTTCTTCTTTTATATTTTCGACACATTTCTTAATGAGTACAATCATGTCAGCTTGACTTTGATACACCAATTCTTGATCATGTGTGTTGATCTTAGAAGCCTCTAGCAGCATCCTGATGATTCTATCCTTATCCATTGAAGCCTGATGCTCTTTCTGTGCTAAGACTGCATAGTTATGATTTAAATCCTCCAATTCCTCTTGAAGATAGCTTTTATCCTGTGCTTCTACCACAAGAAAAGTAGTAAGCTGACCAATCTCAGTATTTGCGGCCTCTTTTGCTGCTCCCATCTGCTCATGTAATATTCTTACTTCTTCTTTAGCAAGATTAAATGATTCCACAAGCCAAGCAACCCACGCATCAGGTCCATTTGATTGTACGGACTGGGGGAAATCAAATAATGACAAGGAATCTACCACTCTTTGGAGTTGCAAAGATGTCTCATTCAATGAATTCATCTCATCTGCAAGCCACTTGACTTTCTGAATTGTATCTGTTGACTCATATTGCTCAATTCCAGTGACCTTGGACAATATTTCTTCACATTTTATAAGTATCATCTCCTTTTGAATGAGAGCTTCCTGCAGTGAAGCAGCTAAGTTTTCGCTTCTCCCCAGTAAGTCCTTGGTTTGTTCTGCAGCTTCAAGACTATTCGACTTTTCTTGCAACTCAATTTGATACTTTTCCAGTTCACTAGTTTTCTCAGACAGTGAATGCTTCAAAGCATCACGCTGTTGCACTAACGCCTTTCCTTTTGTGACAGCCAAGCTAAGCTTCTCTTTAGTATTAGCATACCTTGTTCTCTCCTGTTCAATTTCAGCAATCAGCTTTGTAATTTCAGCATTTGCATTCTCAACCATCCATTTATGCGTATTAAGTTCCTCAGACAGTTTTCCATTTTCATCACTTAAAAAGCTCAGATGTTGGTTTAGATTCACTTCTCTTGTTCTAAATTCAGCCAATATATCATGTGCAACCACCAACACCCCCATTTCATCCTGCATATTGTGGTCCGGTGCAACTTCAGTTAAGCTACATCTAAGTTGGTCAACTTCGGAAAGGAAAACATTATACTTCTCAACAAAGAATGAGATCTTATTCTTGACATGATACATTTTTCCTGTAACTGACTCATCAGAGAATTCTTCTTGAGGAACCGCAAAAGCAAGAGAAACTAAGATCTCATTTGCAATCTCTGCCATATGATGCTCCTTCTCAAGTTGAACCATGGACAAGTGAGCAGAATTTTCTTGTTCTGAATTTAAATTAGAAAGAGCAACATCCCGTGCCATTGAAAACTCGGAAACCTTTGATTTGAGGGCATCAATTTCTTGATTCTTCATATGTATCATGTCATTAAGTTCTCTGATTCTGCTCTCAGCCAGAACACGCTCATCCAGAACTTTTTTAAGAAACTTGGAGATATCTGTCACCACCTCATGCAATGAGGCACCAGAGGCTAAATCCCTAACTCCGGCTTCACTATGGTGAAGATTCTCAACTAACTCACTATCATTGTTAGTTGGCAGTGACCAACTATCAACCAGATTCTTGGATTGATTGTTCAGGCGAGTGAGTTCATACATAGATACTGCTCTTTCTTCCTGCACATAGAGCCTTAGTTGAGAAAAAAAAACTATCATTGAATATAACAGTATTCATAGGAAACTACCTTAAATAAAACCAACCTCAGCTTCTCGAGTAATCCGATCTTTTTCAGCAACACTTTCATATAAAATTTTGCGCAAGTGTTCTACCTCAGCTTTCAAGTCCAGATCATGCGCCCCATTGCTCAATCCTTTCTGTTGACTATCCTGTGCATCATTGCTCTCCTCTACATACCACGGAGTTTCAGGACCTTCTATGACATCAGGGCAATCAACAAACATGTCCTCTCTTCCCCCATCTTCTGCCATTCTTGTATCTTTTGTATCATTCTCTACATATTCAGCTGCAGCCACTGGAACCCCACCATTTAAATCAGCAGCATCCATCTGCAAAGTTTTTGTCCAAAACAATCTCTAAGGATATCTATTTACAAGACTAACATATGAGCTAGAAAGTTGCTAAAAAGCTGTTGGACCGAACATGAAAATGATAAGACCATAATCGAGGAATTAAATACAGAAGAACCAATCAAGCCTTATCTTAAGATGCAAGTTTCAGGCAAGCAAATATGACTCTAAAGTTTTATCCTGCCATTCCTTTACCTCAATAGTTCGACACTTCACGTAAAATGAATTCATATTCTCCATCAAGTATTCTCTAATATATAGGAAGTAAACACATAATTCAATTAAGAACCCAATCCCATCTGAAAGCGAAAAAAAAAAAGAGGCTATGGAGATAAGGAGTGGAGTGATGGATAAATGTGAAGAAGAGGCTTTCAAAATGGAAGGCTCAATATCTCTCTCTTGAAGGAAGGAAAATTCTGATAAACAGCATCTTGAATGTTCTACCCACCAATGTTATGTACCTGTTTTCACTATCAGTTAAGGTAGAAAAGAGATTGGATTCAATAAGAAGAATCTTTTTTGCGGCAAGGATTTAAGGAGATCAAAGATTTAATCTTGTTAACTAGGAAGCAGTCATCCAGCAACATAGGAGAGCTAGGAATCAAAAATTTCAGGTCACGTAGTAAAATCTTACTATGGAAATAATCTTGGAGGTTCAACACAGAAGATAGTGCTTTATTGAAGAAGATGGATCATCCACAAATATGAGCAGAGACCAATGGATCACTCCTCCAATAACCTATACCTATGGAACAAGCATTTGAAAGACAGTTAGGAAGCTCCGGGAGGAGTGTGCCCGAAACATTAGAGTTACTGTTGAGAATGGAAGAAGAATGTCCTTTTGGTGTGACATTTGGTTGGGAAATGGTCCTCTAAAAGATTTATTCCCAGACTTATTTTGCCTAATAACTTCACTTGAATCTTAAATAGAGGGGATGTGGAGCTCAAAGGGATGGAAGATCTCCTTCACAAGACTCCTAAATGATTGGGAGATCGGTAGGGTAGTTGAAATGCTACAGAGTTTGGAGTTCCATAGCACCAGCAATGCAGAAGATTCAGGTACAAGGATTGGAGGAACCAGCAAGAATCTTTCAGTCAGCTCAGCATATCCTATACTCTCTGGAAGTGCTCACCCAACAGCCCGCATTCGAAACTCATATGGAAGTTAAAAGCCCCTCTCAAGGTCACATGTTTTTCTTGGCTGGTTGCTATGAAAGCATGTCTGTCTCATGATATTCTACAGAAGAGAGGGATCAAGCTACGGTCCAGATGGTTCTTATGCAAAGAGAAGGAGGAAAACAACAGCAATGTATTTTTAAATAGCAAGATAACTGATATAACAACAGCAACATACCCAATGTAATCCCATGAGTGATGTCAGGTACTACCAGGGATTTCCTATGGTGCTGGAATGATATCAAGACAAGAAACAATGGTGGAGGAGGATACCCAGCATGTGTTTGGTGACAATTCTATCAAGAGAAGTAAGCTAAGCTGTGTTTTGTCTTTTGATTTCTGGTGCAAAGAGAACTACGTAGAAAATGCAGAATCACTTGTAAGACTTTTTTGACTCCTTCTTCTTTTTTAACTGACGAAGCCTGAATAACTAAGTGCAACATTGTAATAGCAGGATAGGCTTTAGGAAGCTATTTTTGATACATGAACAACTCTAGAAAACAACACAAAAGCAAATTAAGAAAATGACCTACACATAAAACATGACGATACAAAACTAAGATAAGCAAATTTCGACCTGATTAAGAGAAACTGAACCAGAACTAACCCCATAAGATGTGGAGCCATCTTTGACCTGCTTTGCGTCATCATTTTCTGACATTGCATGCCCCAATTCAAATCCAGCTTCTATTTACCTTTCAAGAAACATAAAGGGTCTCTGAAAAGCAAACAAAAAAAAAAGAATCAATCTTTCTTGGCACCCGTATCGATAATGTCTAAAGAAGTGAAAAAGAATCAATATCTCTTGGTACCAGTAGAGATAAAAGAAAAAAGAAATTCCAAATGTTTCGAAAAGAGCAAAAATTATGATGTAAGACCAGAAAATGATAAGAAACCTAGGAAAATGGTGATAAATCACGATGTGATAAGATGAATAAATGTACCGAATAAAAGAAAGGATTTTTGTTGGGTTTCTTGAGTTGTGTTCGATATGATTAGAGTTCAAGTTGTTGACGAAGATGATGGGCCTGTGTGGATCTTGGATTTTGGAGATGTGCAATTCACGTGGAGGACTGCAATTTTGTATGTTTGGAGAGTTGCTGTTTCCGTTCATCAAACGATGTCGCTTGGCAAGTGCCAGTTGTTACTTGAATTTTCTTCCTTCTCCCCTAGTTAGTTGTGGATTCAATCATTCTTCATTTTTCGTCCGCTATTTCTCAATCTATCCTTTAAATCTTTGTATTTTGTTATAGTGTAGGAGTCTTGATTGTGACCCCATAACCAGAGTCGTATAACTCATATCCTAGAATCTAATACCTTTATATAAAAATATCATCGTGCATAATCTTGTAAACTCAAGAAATCCAATGCCTCAGCATTCCAAAGGAAAAAAGGTCCCAACTAAGTAAGAGTGAAGTAGTTATGAAAAAGTTATACTCACTGCCAAACAAAGTCGGACTCGAGTGCCAGCATAGTAGTAAATGATAGTACCCGATGCCAGGGTGTGAAACCTGGACTAGAACATGTGAAAAAAGTAGTACCGGGTTCTTGATACGTAACCGAGTCTAAAATAACTAGAAAATTCAATTATGCTATTATTATTAGAAAACTCCATTTTATCTCGATTTTAGCAGTTTCACTCTTTATTACTTGAAAACCGACCTCTACGGCCCAATAATGTAAGGAAACAGTGATAACTGGCCCCAAATCCACTCTCAGAACCCAACCTTACGCCTCTCCAGCTATATGAATGCAACAACACAGGCAATATCTACAGGTAACCCATGCCTTGCACATGCTCAACTATGCTACAACTAGCAGCACAAGACAACAGCCTAAACCCGAGTGCAAAATCCAAAAGCCAGCCCACGCATCCACGTTCTTCTACTTCCAGAATCACCTTAAGGCTAATACAAGGCCAATACTAGGTCAAGGACATCGTATTACACAAAGTACCGATAGAGATAAAGATATGGAGTAGAATCGAAAAAAAAGGTAAAAGGTCACGATATCAACCTAGAATCCCCAACCCATGGATGCTATTCAATGCAATTACATGAGTTAAATACCCAGAATAAGCCCTATGAGCCTACCTGTCGTCCGGTGAATATTGCTCCGCAACACTCAACAATCAGCTCGAATGATTTCCAACGACCTTGAACAGCTCCAAAACTGAAGAAATATAAATACACATGTCAAGAAGAGTCCAACAATACTAATTATGCTAAATTTTGGATTAGGCAAAAAAATTAGGCCTCCGGGACCTGCTAACCATACCCCTAAACGAACTTCACCAAGGAGTTTCCAGCATCACCAGAAACTCGTGCTCTAAATATGAGCAAAATTTGAGTGCGCGAAGGGCTTCAAAATTTTCGGAGAAGAAATGAAATAAAAATGCAAAACACAACAAAACTACAAAGCTTATATGGAGGAATTAAGTACCGAAAAACGAATGCAAAACCGTCTATGGAGAGGAATCACTCTCCTGAAAAGTAGGAGAATTAGAAAGAAACACTGAGCTTGATCAAGATGCCATTAATGGTGGAATTTCACCATTTTGGGTGAGAAATCCAAGAGGGAAAACTTACCGACGATGACAGAAACCACGAATTATGTACCCTATATATCTTTTCCTCATTTATACTAAAATTTTCTAGAAATCGAATTGTTTTTAGAGATATTAGATTAAGGAAACCATGGAAAGTATTTCTGAAAATCGAGGATAGAACTTATATAATGCCAGGTAGCAAACCATTATGATTGCATGGCTGGGATTTATTGGTCATCGTGATCGCATGATGAAGCTCACAATTGCAAGAAAGAAGGAAATAGAGGAGCGTGATCATATAAAAGGGATCTGTGATCGAGATGAAGGTAGAAGATGGCCTTCGCAATTGTATGAAATCCCTTCACGATCGCGAAGAGCATCAGAGGCTAGTTTTTACAGCAACGTCGGTTGTTTAAAAGCACTCTGAACACTAGAATTATGCAAACGAGAAATAGACACACACCCGAAATAACATTTCAGATTCACTGACGCAGTCAAAATCTACATACAATGTCATTTCACAGAAATTTTAACCAATTCAACACTTAGGCATAAAATGCCTAAAATCCACCAAACACTTCAAAATTGCACTAGATGCCTCGAGAAGATAACCAACACTCTCCCTAACCTAAAGTACGTATTCAGGATCTGATGGCGTGGTTGTATTTATGATCCCACACTCCGATCATCAAATGTTGACCAAAGTCAAACATTAAAATATTGGTAAACTAAAAAACTCACAAAACGGGTTAAAGTCGCACTGGATGCTCCTGGACCCGAACCAAGGGTCCACCTATATCAAAATCTACATCCTGAGCCAATGGAACTGTCAAAATTCGATTCTAAGTTAGTCCTGAAGGAATATTAACTAAAGTCAATGAGTACCTAAGCTCAAGCTCTAAAACAGAGAATTCTAAATAACCGAACCGCCAGAGAACCAAACTACCGATACCAAAAAGTCATAACTAACCCTGGGACAGCCGCTGAAATGCTATAGAATGCAAGAAAACATGACACACATGGGAATGACCATAAGGGTCATTACGATATCCACTACTAAAAAGGACTAACATTCCCGAAAGTCAGAATAGAGTA
>JBDJHY010000094.1:8610488-8628450 GCA_039654485.1 Withania somnifera
TGTCAATGAGTACTTAGTTTTAGGCTCTAAAATATGGAATTTGAGATATTTCTCAACTGAGTCGCCAGGGATCCAAACTGTCAATCCCAGCAAGTCATAATGACTTGGGGCAACTACTGAAATGTAATAGAATACAAAATATCGTGTATTTATCACAAATGACCATGAGGGTCAGTACAACATCCACTACTAAAAGGACTTTCGTCCCCGAAAGTCAAGTTAAAACATGAGATAAATGGGAAGAGAAGTTACCTGATGCCCCTAACAGCTGTGGATACTGCTTCCCTATCTCACTCTCGATCTCCCAAGTAGCTACCTTAACCAAACGGTGGCTCTACTGCACCTTAACCACTGGAATCTCCCAGGACCTCAATTTTCTCACTTTCTTAGCCAAAATCTTCACTGGCTCCTCAACAAATAATAGATTCTCATCCAACTATACTGAATCCTCCCGAATGACATTAGACACATTCTCCATTTACCGCCGTAACATCAAAACATGAAATACCGGATGAATAGCTGAAAGCATAGGAGGTAAAGCCAACCTATAGGCAACTTCACCAACTCTCTCAAAAATCTCATATAGCCCAATATACCTAGGCATAAGCTATCCATGCCTACCAACTCTCATCACACCATGCATAAGAGATATTTGTAGAAACACCTTATCACAAACACCAAACTCTAAGGCATAAAGCCTACAACCAGTGTAGCTTCTTTGTCTACTTTGGGTTGTCCTCAACCTATGCTAAATCAACTGAACCTGGTCAAGTGAATCACGTACCAAGTCCGTAGATAGGACAATGACCTCAAAACCATCAAACCAACCAGTAGGCTATCTATACCGCTACACAACGGGAAGATGAGATGGAGAGAAATTTTATACGGAGGTCAAAGAATGGACCCACTCTATGAGTTCTTGAGTATACAGTCTTCCAACTTCTTACCAACCCCAATAATTAACATAGTCACAATACTTCTAAGTACTACCGTTGAATATTAGTATTCCCATAAACCAACTCAAGCTACACATTCTGAACACTTACACAACACCCATTATGCTTCCATTCCTCTTGAGATTCCAACTCTCCATGTTATCATCATGACCGAACCAAGTACCACCGAACAATTTCTCACAAAATTAGCAGTGCCATACTCAAACTATGGGGGAAGATATCCTGATGGAGCAACATATTAGGCCAAGCCAGTAAGATCCTTTTCGAAGCCACAAAATTCTAGCTATTGGGCCCTACTATAGTAGGAAACAACTTCCACCACTCTACCCAGTCACAACACACAATAACAGACCACTAAACCATGTCATAGCTACATTACACACATGACAGGGGTAGAACTCACAATTAGCGATACTCAACATTACCTTCTTATCTCATCAAATCTAAAAAATTAAATCTATGAACTTACCAACCAATCACGAGTCCGACAATACCCAAAAGTTGGACAACAACTCCACAATCCATTATACAGAAATAGTTTCCAATACAATCTTATGAAACTCAACTACCTCCTACCCTTCTAGACTATGTTGCACATACCTACAGCCGACGCTAACACACCCGTAACCTCTTCCACCTGATTTCAAACACACCACAGGTTCTATTATAAATATGTTCTTCCTCAAATTTTCAGTCTATTCTTGGACATTTTCCACTATGTTTTACTTGTTTGAGCTTAGTTAAAGCTATGGAATTTAATCTCAAAGCTTGGAAGATTTGGGTGTTGGTTATTAGATCATTTTTTTATCGTTATTCATAAAATTTTGGCTCTAATTCCTCTTAATTCTTTAGTTTAATTTTCTTGTTTTCCCCTTTTTATTATTGTTTAGGCATCATACCCCTTTGGTGCGCAATTTTTAGTATGCAGTCTCAGAGCTATGGGGATCTTCGTGGATTTTTTTGTTCTTAATTTCAGTTAGTGAGTCCCATAGGCATTTTTTACCTAAATTTCAAACTGAGCTATATAGCAGTGTGGGTCTCATTTTCATTGTATTGACTTGTAGAATATTATTTTGATAGTTTTGGAGCTTTCGAAGGCTTCTCAAAGAGGTTAGGCTCCAGACTACGATCGCCAAATTGATTTTTGGCCACTAGATAGGTTATAACTTACCTTCTTCTAGACTTGTTAAGTATATGGTATAGATATGGTGACTTGCTTTATAGGGTTGGGACTTTTAGGTGTGGCTTTATTTTACCTAGGTATTTCTCTTCTTTCTGTTTTCCTGCTTTGTTCGAAGCTTTAGGATAGAATTTTGCTCTTTATCCTTATATTAAGTAGTCATTTCTCTATTGGCCTTAGTTTAGGTGGTTGGAGTAGACACTTGTATTGTGTTGGGTTCCTCATGGATTATATAGAGCTACTAGTAGTTCTAGGTATGTTTTTATTTTCCTTACTTTTCTTGGCCTATTAGCATATTCATGATCATTGGACATTTGGCATTTAAAACATTATTTTGACATAAGAATGGAGTTTCACAGGTTTTTCCTACATTTGAATTTTGTTTGGATAAAATGGATTGATTTAGATACATTTTATTTGAATCCAGACAACCGTTATTGACATTTTTTCATATAATTTAGCCTGGTTCTAGTCCGAGCACTTGACATGGGTATTTCACATAATTTAGTCTCAGTCTGAATTTGTACACCTGGTACAAATATTTTACTTGTTTTAGTCTCAACTTGGGTTTCGGTAGGGCATGTCATTGACATACAGTTTGAGTCCCTTACGTATTCTGCCGATCTGGGTCATAGATGTGGCTTAGAGGAGGAGTATACAATAAAGGTGAGGTATATGGTTTGAGAACCTTTTTGGTCATGCTTTCGTGATCCTTGAGTGCCAAAAGAGGATTATATGGTACTACAAAGTATGACTTCATACCCTTGCTGTATTTCAAAGCACCATTCCTATTGTCTGTAACTACTACATTTATAGGAGAGTCAATCGGGTTCTTCGTTGTTGGTTGTAACTACCTTGCTTATGGAGGGCAGTTGGATTTTATTTGATTGGTCTATCTCCTAGTTAGCAACATATCTCCATACTATTAGATTCGTTCCATATATATCTTCTATTTAGCAGCATACTTCTATATTGTACTCGTATACTTTACTTTCCAGATAACCTGTTATCGCGGCAGCGGCTGAGATAAAATACTTATATATACTAGTTAGTGGCTTTTTTACTTCTCTATTCTTATATATAACCTGTTGTGCTCTTTCCTGTCTTATTATTTTACCTTAGTTTAGTATCCGCATAGTGTTGTATCTATATCTTATGCATTTCTAGTCGTCCTATGATACCTATTGGGTATCTACCATATTTGGTACTTACGCTACACTTCTGCATTTTTTTTACATAGATCCTAGTGCAAATCATCATTGATGGCACTACCTCATACAAAGATTTTGGAATTGAAGTTACAGGGTGAGCTTGATGATGAGAGTTGATCTATCTCCTCCAATTTTTGGACTTATCTTATTGGTACATTCAAGGACGGCCTATATATATACTTATGTCGCATCTATTTAGTACTCTTGAAATTGTAGTAGCTCTGTACTGGCTGATACCAGGTCATGGGATTGGTTGTGTGTATTTATGTTGCCTTTGATTATCCTGTTTATCTCTTTATGTGGCTTCCGTTGTTCATATTTCTCTCTTTTTGTCTTCTCCCATTACTTGTTGTTAGTCTTGTGGTTTGGCTTACCTACAAAAGGGTACTGTAGGCGCCATCATGACCTGAATTTTCGGGTCGTGACAGGTAATGCAATGCATGTCCAGGAAAGTAGTTGATTTGGAATAGATAGATTCGATTTGAAAGGAAGTTAGTTAAATAAATAATTTAACTTGTAGATACAAGCCGTCCGTTACACTTACCATACAGTTTTCATATGTAATTTCAATACAAAGTTAAATATGAGCAGGAGTTTATCTCTTTAGAGGATGAGCAGCCTGATAAGTAACTACTGAAGTAGTGAATAATATCTAAGGTGTTTCGAGTAAAAAGATTCCCATATAGTGGTGAATTCTTTCCCGTATATAACTAAATTCCTACATGGAGCTTTTGTAAAACCTTAATAGGTATAACTCCTAATGCTTGCAAAGTCACACAAACCATTTATCTGAATGAATTATATGTGCTATTAACAAAGGTACTAGTTTTAGTAAATTTACTTTGACCTAAAAACATATAAAGAATTTTACTCATGTTGATAAAACCCCTATGAGCCATACTGTTGATTTTGAACATAATTCTAGTGAAGCACTAGTTTACGAATTAATGGAAAGAAAATGGGGATTATGGTATTATGAGTGAGGAAGAAGAAGAAAAGAAGAAGATGATGAATTAGATAAAACATCCACTAGTCCAGTTACAGAAGGTTTAACAGAAACTTGAACTTAGTCTAGAATTGTATCCAACCTCCTGGTTTGATGACTTGATCAGCTCCTACACCTCCTAATAGAGGTAGGTGAGACCATCCAATAAAATCACCTGTGTGAAATCTTTTTGAATACAAAAGGTCTTATCGATATAAGTTCTTTATAACCTTTGTAAATGCAGGTTTCAAACATGATATGACTGAGGCGTAAGCGGCATGAGGGGTTTAACTAGACACACAAACAACAATCACAAAAAGGTCTAATACGATAATTATGCACCATATGTGCAGATATTGATCCCGATACTAACGGATTCCAGGATGGAGCCTAGGAGTTTCTTAGAGATTTTCAGAGATGGGTTGCTTGGACTAGTTCATATCACATTGGAGTCCCTTTTATCTTTTCATTTGCCTTCTTATTTCAAACAATATTATGTGTATATATGGTGATGTACATGGATATATTCACATTTTTACTCTAAATTTTGCCTTCAAACTAGCTCAAATCACTTTCATGCAAATTTTTTACATAGCCTCTTCCAGGTATTACCAATAAATTCCAACCAAACGCAATAAAAGAACTATCTTCTTTTTTTTTTTTTTTTTTTTTGAAATTGTGAATAAGAGCTTCAGATGAGTTTTTAGTAGTGGCTCTTCAATTATTCACCAAATCGAAGGGTATTGAGTTGGGAGGTTCAATCAGAGACACTTAAAGGACGAAGAAAGTTTGCGGTGTAAGGGAAAAGAAATAGAGAGAAGTTAAGGGAGCCACAAGATCTGTTGTAAGATATCTGAGAGGGAGAAAGATAGAAATCAGAAGTATGAGGAATAATGTCCTGGTATTTTGCACGCGTTTGTACGAGGTTTCTTCTGGCTAGAGGTTGCAAAATGGGTAATTTGTAGGTTGAGTGGGTTAAAATCAACGGAAAAAGCTGTAGATTTGTTCCAATTATGAAATCCCACTACCTATCGTCTGCGGTAGGCCATTACTAGAGGGAGAACACAGGAAATTTTAATAAGATATACTTCACAACTCCCTTTACGTATAGCTTGAGGATGAAACATAGTTCAATGCTGCTATTTTCATGCAAGCTAATGGTTATCATACATACAATCTAGAGGTATATGGATCACAACCGTGGCTCCAAAATTTAGATATTGTAGGTTCTGTGTTGAGATATAATGTGTACTGACTACTGCCCCCAAAGTATGAATATTTGTCAGTGTGTCACATCCTACTAAAGCCTGTGTTAATGGACAGTTAAAATATACTCACTATATACTAATGTACAACCAAGAAAAAAAAAGGGCAAGGAAAGTTAAGAAAGGACACATGCCATGAAGTTTAGACACTAGTGATTGGCAATGATTCTTGTTAATTACTTGTTCACCTAGCAGAAGGGGTAAGTGAGCTACTGGATATTTCAGGGCTTTCGACGTCCAGGAAGCTTGTTAAGAGTGTTTTTCTGGAAGATTGTGCCTTTGAATTTCCTGATGAAGACAATTTATCAATCCCCTTTCCGATCTTGATCGCGTCTTGTATGGCTAATAGAATTTCATGCATTCTTGGCCTAGACATGCCGTGCCTTTCCACACATTGTATTGCAACTTCTGCTATTCTCCATACTGACTCCATTTTGACATGTCCTACTAGTGCAGGATCCATGGTACTTGTCACGTTTCCTTTGCGAATCAATGATCTTGCCTGCAAAATACTGTTAGTCAGATCTGTTAAGGCATAATATAATTATGCTCTATCTAACTTCACAATTAAAATGAAATGATTGCAGACTTCAACGAGATTGTGATCAGCAGATGATCTCCACTTCTGTTAGCCCTCATGCTCTTTGGATAGTCCTTCATTATAATCAACCTTGCTTGTTCAGTTTAATTCAGTTTTTCCAGTTAGCAAGTTCACAGCACACACCAATATCCATTGGCATGCATACTACCGCTCACCCAGGACTAGATAGAGCATTCTCTGCTTCAATCCAGATAAAAGAACCATGCTTTTTGTCTTTCAATATTTTTAGCAGCCAGACAGAACTTAATGTGTGGTGATCACCACTTACACCAACAGTTGAAATCATTAACTTCTCTTAATTTTATTTCCTGAATCCTTTATATATTACTACAGTAAGTATCCACCCTAAAAACTTATATTCCCTGATCAGCTTCTTATTGATTCTTGTGTGTTGCTGCACTTTATACCGACTCCTTTATCTTAGTTCACAATCTAATAGTTCTACAAGCTGGCTTGGCTTTGATACATATTGTGATTTTTGTAGAAGAGAAATCTCAATTTCCTTTTATATGCATTATGAAAACATGATGCCAGTGGATGATTTGTACGACGACTATTCCTCAATCCCAAACAAGTTGAGATCCACTATATGAATCCTCACTGGCCATGTTTCCGCATTCAAGCTCAACTGATGTTATTTTTCACAGTGGATGATATATCATCCCTGAACCTGAAATGTATCTAAAGAGCTATTATAAACTTTACCCAGTGAACAATGCTCCAATCAGCACCATATTCCTCAGTAGAAAAAGGCTTTCTCCCCGAGATCAATTCCAAAAGGACAACCCCAAAGCTATACACATCACTCTTTTCTGTCAATTGCTGATTTGCGTAGTACCTGTTGGAAATGGAGAAACATGAGGACGAAGAATGAAAATCACTAACAAAAATATTCAGTCTCATAATAGCTTATGGCCTACTCAGGATCAAGGTAGCCAACAGTTCCTCGTGCCACGCTTGATACATGTGTTAAATCTTCGTCAGCTTGCCTTGATAGTCCAAAATCAGATACTTTTGCTCGCATATTTATGTCTAAGAGAATGTTGCTAGTTTTCACATCTCGATGAATGATAGAGGGGTTGCATCCAGTATGTAAGTACTCAAGGCCTACAAGGAAGCTCAAAAATTATTTTGTGATTCGGGGCTAACTAGGAGAATACATACCTCTAAGTTCTTCAAAATGAAAATTTTCTGGTAACCTTTGGCTGCATCTTCTGCAATATTAAGACGTGTTAACCAGTCCAAATGCTTCTTATCAGTGGATTCTGTTCACAACAATGCAGTGTGATAAGTTCAGTTCAAGGAGGAAATATTGCAGAAACACATATAGCAATTATTATATACATAAAGGGGTTCAGACCATTTATATGATCCCTCAAAGTTCCGTTATGCATGTATTCATAAATAAGCATACGTTGATGGTCATCCTCATAGTATCCGATCAATGGAACCAAGTTTCTGTGATGGATCCTTGACAAGAGAGCCACCTGCAAGAATATTAGTTAACCAATTGTATAAATTTGCAACCAAATAGTCTAATTTGTACAGGAATGATAGAATCGATCAACAAGTTTTCAGTATTTCAATGGAGAAAAAAAATTTACTTTACTGTTTAGCTCTTCTTATAGGATTCTTCCAGCATATAGTTATATATTTTACATGTGCTGCCTTTATTGTAGTTCATATTTGTGAATTTGTTGATGGAAATGGCTTTATCCATTCGTGAGACTATGGTAGTCTGATTACTCAGATCCTTGACCTTTAGAGCATCTAAGTATCATATACATAAGGAATGGATTTTCTTTCAAGTTTAAATGAGGTAAGTTTGAAACATTAAACAACAAGCACTGTTTATGCTCATCCAGCTTAAGCTTATGCTTATGATTATGATGAGTCACAAAATGTATTAATGAAATAAGCAACCCGAATAATTTGTTTAGTTGTGTCACATAATTTATGAAGTCTTGACCACTTTTTGGTCTTAAAGCCAATTGGCGGTTTAAATAAGTTGCTCCATAGAAAATTAACGTGTTTTATCTCACTGAGATGGTACCAAAAGTATAGCAACCTTAATATACCTCTGTAGCGAACTGTTTGGTTCCATGACTTGATGAATCTGCCAAAGTCTTGACAGCAACTTCTTTCCCATCTCTAAGTCTTCCATAGTAAACAGGTCCAAAACTTCCCTCCCCAATTTTCTTTGAAAAATTTTCAGTCGATTTTTCTATCTCAGATAGTGGGATATAGTATGCCACACCTTCATCCATTAAGGATCCACCTCTTGCAATTGAAAAAGTTGTTGATGGTTTAGCGCTTGTGCGCATAGATTCACCTGGGAGGTATAGATGGAATCATTTGTATGAAACGGTGTCGGAGCAATAGAATCAAGAGTTAACAAGACACTTTAGGGGTTGTTACCTTTTCGATGAGATACTTTTGTTCTGAAGTGGCACAAAAAAGATATACTGACAGCAAATAGAACAAATATAATCACAATTCCACCAATTGAAGCTCCTAGAATCATTTTGTAACGTGTACTATGCTTTGGCTCGGGTCTTAGATTAGGATTTCCTTCATACCTGAGAGACAGGGAACACACTATCAAGAGAAGTTCCTGATTGTAACAGATCTTCCATCAGTTCACACACATCCATGTGGTACTGCAAAAAGGTACAAGAAAATTTCTTTCTCTAACTATGTCCAAAGATAAATATAAGTGTTACTTCCTAGTTCTCACTTGCAAGAATTTATGAAAATTCATGAATTTTATTTTTTTGTCCTGGCATAATGTGACATCGGAAATGCTTTGTATATCGAAATGCTAGATCACTGACATAGCTGGGGAAAACTAACCCTTTTGTTTATGACATAGATATCCAAACTAAGGAATATAATTAGTCTATAGTAAAGTAGCTACTTTTTTCTTGTTGCTGACATCTTCTTATGGTATTATGGGTACCATCGATACAGGATAATAAGTAGACTTACTTGAAAGTTACTTTTCCTGTGCATAAAGATGGTGGTATTTCTCCAGTTAGGCTGTTATTCTGTACATCTCTGCCACAAAGAAACAAAATTTCCAAGTTTGATATAAGGTGTTTCTATGAGAGCCAAAATATAAAGAAGACTACCAACCATCCATCTTGGATACTTCAAATTTGAAGTAACCAAATTATGAAGACTGTATACTAATCAAGTTAAGGTTTTGTTATCCAGATCACAACATACAGTTCTAATAAGCTTGGTAAACTTCCAAGGTATGAAGGTATTGGACCAGCCAACTTGTTGTTCTCAAGACGTCTGCATGTTGACAAAGCACAACAATCTAGTTAAAAAGAAAAAACAGAAAAGAAAAAGATCTGTTTGTTAAAATGGTAATAATAATGATCTTACATAATTCTCAAATTAACAAGATTGCTCAAGTCAGGGATTGGTCCGGTCAGGGAGTTTCCATCCAACCACCTATAGAGTAGAAAATATGAGGAACTGAAATAGTAAGATTAAAATTTGACTTGTTTTATAAGCAGACTTACAGGTCTGTCAGTCCTTCCATAAGTTGTAACTCGCGAGGAATTTCACCCTTAATATTCTTGCCTGACAGTGTTCTGATGAAATCAAAGTAAAATATCAAACTGACTAGGAAAGACTATACTTTAAGCACTGATCCGAGGTTCAATTTCAGTCTAATGCTGTGTAAAAGTTATTATCATCTCTTCTCTGTATCTAAATGTCGGATTATAGCAGGACAGTGGTTAGTAGTAATTGCAAATAATGTCCTTTCGTTTTCTTCCTGTGACTAGCAGTATATCCATATCCCATATAGTAGCAATATAACTCACATTTTTGTGATTCTTGGTGGACTGGTTGTGCTGCAAGTCACCCATTCCCATTGCGTGGCTACACAAGGATCACCATCTTCATCTATCCAATCACTTTCCAATGACATGGAGCGGAAGGCGTTGAGAGCACTCACTTCCAAGTTGAAGATTTAAATCAATTAGCTATAATTGGTATAAATCTGTGTACAAGTAGAACTTACCATAGATACATAGAGAGAAATAACGAGACTAAGCATAGAATGGTCATTGTACCATCTTGTTCGTCGGTCTTTATAGCAATTTTCACATATCTACATATTTCCATTGCACTTAGTAGCGGACCTCGGGTTGAGTCACGAGTCTTCACAAAGGAGAATGACAGTATAAAATCCAACGTTATATTCATGTAGCTAGGCTCATACAGAGTATAACTTCCATTTGCATTCTCTGCTATATTCACCACAGCATTGCTGTAGTCTGGAACATAAGGGTGCTCCATTTTAAACTTCCTGGTCTCATTTATCCCCAGGTCTTCAATCTCAGCGAAGTATGCAAAAGCTCGTGCATTCGCTGGAAAGTCATCAAGATTCAGCCTATAGCTGAGCATTCCGTTAGTCCCAACTACTGCAGTCTGCATTACTTTAACGGGTGGGTATTCTCTTGTGTTTGTATTTATATACTTTGTTGTGTTGATTCTTTCAGTGCCTGCAGCCACATCGACAAGAAAATTTGGCCTTTTTTCTAGATCTGAATCCCATATACGGTCATAAGGATCATCAGGATACCTGTGATACAGATTTATTCATGTTATGATGATGTGAGAGCTGAAAAAGTCTAACTAATGGTTTATCGACTTTTGTATCACCTCACAAACAGCAAAACCTACTCATTCCCAAGCAAGTTATGCCATATGAATCCTCAAAGACCATGTCGCTCCATTTAAGTGCATATTAGACCAGTATTACAATAAAAAAATAAACAAAATACTGCAGGTTCACTGTATTTTCTATTTGCCTTACGTGTGACAGGACTAGAAGACTCTTAGGAAATATAGGATCCAAGGAAAACGTACAAACATGACAAAAGCAAATTCCAAAATATGCTATACCTTATAGGTTCCTTGCTTTGAGCTCCAAAATCTACCCTTGCTGCCACTTTCAAGTAAAAGTTATCTTCATAGTCTGTGGTATACATTGACAAGTTTAGAGGTCTCAGCTCAAGAGTAGATATGAATGGGGACTCTGTTGTCGCACAGCACAAGCACACGTCGATTGAGTTTGAAGGTGCTCTTATGATCATTTCCTTCACATATATCCTTGAAGATTCTGAAATGGTTATAGTTCCCCATTTAGTTGCATCCAAGTAGAGCTGAAATTTGGGGTATGTTCCCTCTTCTGCAGGACTTCCATAGAGAAATGTTGCTCGGACAAGATATCGCCTTCTCTCTTTGGTGTTTAAAGTATAACAGTATTTCTTGCTGTCTGCTGGAAAGTCTCTGCGCCTTTGATATTGTTGTGAGTTTACATTTGCATTCATTACCACAACAGGTTTTCCATGCCCCATGATTCCAGCATCTGAAGTCCATTCTAATCCTGTACTCGGGTCCGTATAATTGTTTGCACTTCCACAGTCAATACTTATAAACTCTGCATAATTAAGGCTTTATTTCATGAGCAAGATTGCCAGTCTTTTTTCTTGTCCTAATGAAAATCAAGTTAGTTGTTTCTACACACAATACAACTGTGTCTCAATCCCAAGAGAGTTGGATTGGCTACATGAATCCTCACTGACTATATCATTCATTTAAGCTCATCTCCAATCAGCATTACACGAAATAACACCCCACCCCACTCTAACCCACCCATCCACCCCCCAAAAAAAGAAACATAAACACTAGAAGTTCACTATCTTCTACTGGCATATACATCTTTGACAGGATTAAAGGTTCCAAGAATACATAGTACCTAAAGTAAACGTATTAACATGACTAGAATCTATTTTCAACTAATAATATGGTCTATATAAAAACCCTCTATCCTCCTGACCTATTGAAAATCAAGTAATTGTTTCTAAATGTGACAAATATGCTTTTCATTCAGGTTATTTGGAGCCAAGATTTTTTTTTTGTATTGCCAGATTATGTGGTATAGTGAAGGGTACGTATGGAAAGAGTATATACCTGTGACTTGGCACACAATTGCTGGAGTGAAGCAAATAAGTAAAACAAAGGATTGTAAAAGGAAACCCATGGAACATGAAGATGAAGAAGATAAAATATGTTCTGTTTGATAAACTGGTATAACACTTCAGTATTTTAGTGAAGTTCAAGACTCCCTAACCTTAATTATCTCAATTGATTATTTTCTTTTGGATTACCTTTAACTTTTCGTCATGGAGGAGTTCTGTGCAATGTTCACTCACAATCCTATGTTGTTTATCTTTTGAATATTTTGAAATCTGCTTTTTCCAAAGGTGAAGGAATTCAACTTCATCTTTCAGCTTCACTTTTTTCACTTTGCTTTAGAAAAGATTTTTAGTATATTGACACTTGACACCACTGCAAAATAAGAAGACAGTAAACAATATTTGTCAATTTTTATATGTTTCATTTTTTTTTTTTTCACTTTTAAAATTTTGTTTCTTCTTCTAGTTGATTTGACTAATTTTGTAATGTAATTATGTAAATATGCAAAAATCCTTTTTAAAAGTGAGAATGGGTTGTGGGTCCTGTCCTTAAAAGGAAGATAATTGAATTATTTACTGATGAATGATTCTTCTGCTTGAATATATTATTATGATGTTGGATATGGATGTCGGATGAAAATCTGGCCATGCAAACTGCAAAAGCATCTCTTTAAAGTTTAAAGAGAATCTAATAATCACATCATCTCCATTTTGCTTTTGGTACCAACACAGATAATCTTTTTTTCTCACTTGTGGCCCAACTTGTCTTTAGCTTTTGCAATTAACTTACATGAAGCCCGATATATTATGTCTAAATTATATTGGATTTTTAAAAAGGATTAAATTTTTTTTTACCCTGACTGGTATTAGTAGTAGTAATGTCTTTAGCTTTTGCAAGTTTTTGATAAAGAATGGAGAATCAAATAATGATATGTGAACCTCCAAGATTGCCCTTGTGTCGTGCAAGAATAATGGGTTACCTCTTTCTTCCTTTAATCCCCCATAATCTTTAAGGGTGTATTTGGTACGAAGGAAATGAAAATATTTTTTTGAAACATAAGTAATTTTCTAACTTATTTTTTAGTGTTTGGTTAGTACGAAAAAAATGTTGTTCCAAAAGCATTTTAGTTATAAGCTACTCAAATTAACTTTTTTTTTTAAAAAAAAAAACATAACTCTTTTGGGGGTATGGGTAGTGGGATGGGGATATGGGTAAGGGTGGGTATGAAAAAAAATTAACTTAATTTTAAGATTATTTTTTTTAAAAAAATAGTAATTTTTTTAAAATCCAGAACCAAAATGGGTCACTTGGACTACTAAAGTATCAAAATTAACAACTAGATTAAAAAGTTTGGAAATAGGTTATTCGCACATTCAATGTGCGAATTACACCATTTTCGTAACTGACGGAGTTAATTTTCGTCATTTATAAAATACATATAATTCAAAAGAAATTATCAAATAGTTAACTCCGACAATTACAAAAATGGTATAATTCGCACATTCAATGTGCGAATTGCAATATACATACAATTCATATGTATTTTATACGTGACGGAAATTAACTCCATTAGTTATGAAAATGGTGTAATTCGCACATTTAATATATGAATAGCCTATTCCTATAATGTTTTAGTTTAGCTCTCTATTTTGGTATTTTAGTAGTCCAAGTGATCTTTTTTTTTAATTAAATTATTGGGTTGTTAGCCCTTATTATTAAACTCAAGCCCACAATAACAAGGTCCAACATATAACCCTTCCCCAACAACCGGGATTAGGAAACAAATAGAAAAGGCAACAAACTCTATCTACCAAGTTTTCAAATTGAAGATGAACCATAATCCTCTCAACCACGTCGACGTAGGGGTTGATTTTCAATTCGCGATTCCGCCTCCTTATGTTATGGGCGAGGAATGAGCTTGGTTTGAAGATGATAAAGATGAGCTTCTTTATCAGCTCACAAAAGTAATGGCTCCATCCGTTCCTCTTCTCTCTTTTCCTCTGTGCTCTTCTTACTTTGTCTTCTTGGAGGTGTGTTTTTCAGTGTAAGGGTGTAATGCTTAAGCAAGGTTCATGGTAGGCCAAGGGAATACTCAACTCTAAAATATCATGTGAATGCTCTACCCATCTATTCATCTTCTCCCTTATTGTTGGACTTGTGTTCACTACTTTCTTTGTTTTTTCATAGCAAAAGAAGTTTCTGAGGAATCGGGTTACTTGGGGCCTCCGTTTTTTGGTGATTTGAAGTTGCGTATTGCTCTGTAATTCCACATATCCCTAAATGGCCTTACTTTTGTGCTGGTTTGCCTTTTGTAAGTTAAGATAGCTTAGAACACTACTCACAGTAGGGCTTCTAGAATTGTGTCCAACTTTGTGAATCTTGTGGTTGTAAGACATTTAATATCTCCATCTGTTGAATATGTATCTATGCATCTACTGTGTAAATGATTCTTCTAGTTTTAATTCTCAATGATGGTAGTTGTGACATACTAGTGCTTAGCACTCCTTTCTGATTCTTAGTTAGCTATTGAAAACTGACTTTGTGATGATATTTGAATGTGTGCATAACTCATTTGCTAGTAGATCTACTAGTTTGTTTCCCTCTCTAAAAATATGCTTGATGTTCATCTATTTTCCTTCCATTATTTTGAAACTGTTCTCCAAAGATTGAGCAATCACCTAAGGTATCTTCCATTATCTAGTTAAAATCATCTTTAGGCTTAATGAATCAGTTTCCGAGATGATGTTTTCGTAACCCTTTTGTGTGCATTCTGTTAAAGCTCTTTCTACTGATATTGCTCCTTCTTCCATATTAGTATCAATGCCTATTTTCTTGGCTTTATCATAATAGAGATCGCCCCTTGTGATCTCTTATGCAAAAGCCATATTAACTTAGACTAGGGTTACCTCTGCTAGATCCACCTCATTATAGGTTTATGCCATACTACTCTTAATATACTCTAGGCGTATAATTGGTTAGAGTAATAAGCTGAGCTTCCCATTGATTGCAGATTTTTAACTAAGGATATTTCACCGTAATTAGTAACTGAATGTTTCTCTGTGCTTGGTTAGTTATCTTCTCTAGACCCATTTCTTCCCCATGGCTTCTTGAATTTCTCTTTTTCCATAATTCCCAAATATTTATTATTAGTACTGCATCAAGGATCTTCTTTAATTTGGTAGGTGCCTGATGATTCCACCATTTTGATACCAGTTGTTGTAATGTCCTTCCCTCTATGTTAATCCATACACAAGTAGCAAACTGCCTCCATAGTTTTTTGGCTATAGGGGTTGTTAGAAATAAATGTTCCATCATTTCTTGGTGGTACTGTTCACAACAGTAACATCTTGAAGCCATATTAATCCTCATCTTCTTAAGATTGTCCTCAGTGTCAATCCTTCCTTGCCAAGCCCTCCATAGGAAAAATCATATCTTGAACGGTAAACTCTGCTGCCACATTGTTTCATACTATCTTTTCTTCTCCTTTTTGTTTCTTAATACCTAAAAAGCTGAGCTAACAGAAAAATCTCCTTTATACCTATCCATCTACCAAAATCTATCATTACGCTCTAGATCAATCTTAGGGGTGACTGTTTCCAAAATAAGATCAGATTTTTCTTCTAAGATATATTCTAGTTTTTATTTATCCCACTCCCTATTTCTAATAGACTTCCTTACTTCCATCCCCAACTCTTTAGATTAACCTCCTTTTAAAAAGTACATTGCACCTTGCTTAGTCCAATTGTCAAACCAAAAACAGAAGTATCTGATTTAATTTGCAACCAAATCTCATGTCCCACTTCATCCCTGACTACCATTAATTTCCTCCACACATATGAAGGATTTGATTTTCTAGTGATCACATGATAGTGTAAGCATCATAATACACTGTAAAAGGCTGGCCCTCAACTGGTAGAACAAGAACCAGGGCGGTAGTCAGCAACTCCTTCAGACTCAGAAAGTTGGACACACACTCAATTGGCCATTAAAAGGGCACGTCCTTCGATGTTAATCTAGTCAAGGGGGTTGCAATGGAGGAGAAACCTAAACAAAACGGCGATAATACCCTGCCAACCCCAGGAAGATATGAATCTCAGAGATGGAAGTAGGTTGAGGTGAATCACAAACTGCTACAACCTTAGTCGGATCAATACTAACACTGGCACCTGAAACCACATGGCCCAAGAAGGAGACAGAACCTAGCCCAAACTCATACTTTGAGAAATTAGTGTAGAGTCTCTCATTCCTCAAAGTCTGCAACATAACTCTCAGGTATGTGCAATAGGATATAAATAGCATCTTTAACATGGACCAAACAAGAAATAGCAAGTTCGAGTAACAAGTCCATGGACCCGACAATAAGAAATGACCTAAATTAATGAATGACTAATGGGACCACGCCACACTACAGAGGGCACACCAGGAATAGATAAGGTCACGGTCTTGGCATAATAATCCAAAACCATACGATAAGAGGACAACCAGTCTATTCCAGAATCACATCAAATCTAGCATAGTCAGATCGGTCAAGTCATCCCACGTGTTATGGCCCAAAAAAGTTGCAAAACACGACCTTTATACCCGATCCACCACTGGGGCCACACTAACCAAAGTAGATACACTCAAGGTTACAAGTAGCTGCTCACTAACAATATCCAAACACGAACAAAAATACATCTATATGATAGTGTGGAATTAGGATAGAATAATTTGAATGCAAAAAACCCAAGAACAGTCAATGTACCAATGACAACCGCATCGAAGGTCTTGGCCTCAGCCCAATCAGGAATAACATAAAACTGGTGTTGTCCTCCATCCCGCTGTGATGCCAAATCCCTGCCTTTGCCTCTGGCTACTTGGCCTCCTCCATTAGCTCACCAAATGACTAGTGGACCTCCTCTAATCGATGGCACCATTTTCAATGGTTGAATGAGTAATTTTGCAGCCTGAGTGACCCTACATTGGGGGAAATCTCGAGCATACTGGCCCCGATCTCCATACTCAAAACACCCCTCAGCTGAACGATCTCTGGGGATCTTAGGATAATGTCTGGTATAATGGCTCCACTCCCCACACTCATAGTAAGTCTTCCCAGTCCTGGCTTGACTATGGGATCCCTTGGCATAGCCCCATAAAACTAAAACTGGGGCCCTGACACGCTAGCTATTAGTCTCTCTATCAGAGGCCTGATATTGTCGGCTAGGCTGGGACCTCCGGTCAAAATCACGGCCCTTTGACCTAGATCCTGAAAACCCTCCCTGATGGCTTACCTCTTCTCGCAACCCCTTGGGTATGGAGAGTAAAAACCTCCATACAGAGAGCATAGTTAGAAACATCTATGATTGATTTCTGTAGCACCAAAAGTAACTCAACATGGCCCTGCAATTCAGGCCTCAGTTTATGAGCAAAGATACAGATCCTCTCTTTCTCGATAGATATCAAGTCTCGGGTGTGCCTGGATAAATTAATGAACCGTGCCTCATACTCTGGCACTATAATAGATCCCTGCCTTAACCCTTCAAGCTGCACTCGCGATGCCTCACAGATGCTCCTAGGCACGTATAGAGCTAGAAATGCCTCTTTGAACTATCCCCAAGTAGGTAGAGATGACCCTAGTGGTCTATGATATCTAAACACTCGCCACTACTAACTGGCGCACCCTCAAGTAGCTAGGAGGTGAATTCTATCCCGTACAGATCCAGAAGCTCTAAATTCCATACACGCTCCTTACAGACAGTAACAAACTCTGAAGGTCCTTTCT
>JBDJHY010000094.1:8708395-8718885 GCA_039654485.1 Withania somnifera
GCAACAGGGTAAAAATTCAGTCCAAAACTCAATTCCCCTTTTCCCAGAGGCCAATACCATGTGGACCGCTAAAGATTTTGGTGCACCAATGCCTCTGAACACCATGTTTTGCAAACACTAACTTCTTCCAAAGAACAGACTTTCCTGAACATATTTTGAAATACATTTCAAGTGCATGCATTTATTATGACGAGATTTCAGATCCCCTAACCACCTAGGGATTTAGGCTGTGTTTTTTCGCCAGTAACCAAATGAAACTTGTGTATTTGCTGCTACCTTTTCAAGGAAAATTTCTTCTAATCTTTTTTTTTACAAAGTTAATATTTTATAAGGAAAAATTCCTTCTAATCTTGTCCATCTGCTTTTGCAACTTAACTGGGATGGAAAACAATGACAAAGTGTGTGGAGTGTTATCCAACACATTACTGGTAAGTCACCAAGTGTAAGGTTGTCACTCATTGATAGGTATTGCATCTACCAAGTAGCCGATCTTATTTCAAAATTTTATACCGTTCCAAATTTCAGTTGATCTGAATCTAGCACCAAGTGATGACCCTACGGAGGTTGTTGGAGAAGTACCAATGTTGCAGCACTAGATAAATGGTTCTTTCCTGATAGAGCCTAAGGAATGAGCAATGTGAGATTCGGGTTCAGCACCAGCGATTCCTTAGCATCGTAGTATATGGCTATCATCCACCTAAAGAGAATGTGAAGTCGTAATTGCATTCCCATGATGGGTTCCTACTTCAGAACCTTTGATCCATGATAAATTGTTGGCTTTATCAAACATTGTACTTACCCTTCAATAACAGAATAAAGAGAAAGAGGGAGAGTTTATCTCTTTGATTCATCTATCACCAAAGCCCATTTTCCAAAACATTGTGATGAGATATTGCCAGGTGAGCACATCAAAGGCCTTTTCTATGTCCATCTTTCAGAGGAAGCTTGAATCCCATTTTTTAGCTTCCAATCAAGTACTTCATTGGCAAATAAAGTTGTGTCAGTGATCTTTCAGCCTTCAATGAAGGCATTTTGGTGTCTAAAGATAAGTTCTCCAATTACCTTTTTTCGGTCCATCAACTGACAACTTTGCGTCAATTTTATAACACTATCAATTAGGCTGGATGGTCTTTAACCCTTGAGCTCAATTGCTCCTTTGCTTTTGGGAATTAGAGCAATAATGAGGCATTGCACGCCAAATCATATCGTATTTTTAGTTGAATGCCTCAATTAAATCCGCCTTGATGATTTTCGAGGCTTTATGGAAGAAAGCCATTACATAGTCATCTGGACCTGGTGCCTTGTCAGATGCACAGGATCTAATAGTGCTAATCCCCAAAAGCCTTCTTTAGTTCTGTTCCTTTACTCTATTTGATATGAGACATTTCACCAAAGTTCGTTGTTGATCTCCAAGGCCCATTTTTAGTATATAGCATTTGGTAGAAATCCAGGATTTCCTTCTTAAACCTGCCCCCCCCACCCCCCCACCTCAAAGATTTCATTGTGTTGACTTTATCAATGGTTGTTAATTTGTCCGGTGAGAATTACCATTTTAAGGAAATATTTGGTATTAACAACAGATAACTAAATTTCTACCTCCATGAGACCTCCTTCACCCTTGGCAACCTACTGAAGTTCTAGTTTCAAATCTAGAAATTTGGATTTTGTACTTTATGATAGTGTTCTGCTTTCTGTGGCTTATTCTAGAGCCATTACTCTTCTGGTGCCATATTTCTTTGTTTCCCATCTTTGACACAGAAGTTCTTTATTACAAGTGGTAAGATCTTTGAGGAATTTCAACTTTTGTATCCTCCAACTTTGGCTTTGGTTTGGAAATTATATGAGAGCATGTACATTCCTCATACCACGGAAGAGAGAGTGTCGCTGTAAGAGTGAGAGGAATTTCGGTACAAAGCTACTAGTTGTGACATCTCCGGCGCCGGCTGAAAATTTAAAATCAAAGAATTAAAATCCATCGATTCTTCGGCTTTGTCATCTGGTTCCAAGTGGTGAGATAAGTCTTTTTTTTTTTTGATTGAGTAAAAGAAGTTTATATTGGACTCGTAACTCATCTGAGAAAGGATCATGTCTGTGTTCCAATGATAAAACATTAAGCCTGAAGGGTCAAGTTCAGGCCCAGCTGCTCCTCAAAACATGCTTTTCCCTTTATTTTGGCTTTTTAAATAACAATGGGTGATTAAATCTTCGTCCCTTAATTTAACAATCTAGTCCGGCTCTTTGATTGAACTTGAAATAGCCAAATGGACTGTCCCACTGCTGGCATATTTAGTCTTTTGAGAGCTTGAGGAGTCGCACCCGTCAACCAGTCCCTTACACCTTCTCTGCCGGCTTCATCTTTTCAATCGGCCTGAATTCGTGTGAGAATCTGGCGAAATTGGAATCTCAAAATTCCAATCACACTTAAGAGATGTAGCTTTCACAGAGGCTCACCATTGAAACTCTTGATATACGAGCCTAGAGGAGATGTGTTTTGCTCTTGTTATCTTCTTCGATTCCGATATAGCCACCACAGAGCTTTTTGATGATGCGGGATGTATCAAAGGACCATGCACGTAAGGAATACCGAAAGCTTTGACCCAGTATAGGCCAAGCTTCCTATTTGTTAGCATTGACCCAAATGCCGGAGTCCATCAATTCAGTGATAAAATTGATTTGGTATCTTACACAAGGTATCTTTTAATTCTATCAAGAATTTTACTTAAGGTATGTTCTCATGAATTCGAAGCTTCAAGTTAAAATAAACCTACATTCGCGATATGTCCATTGAATTATCATAACCAGTGTTCTCTAAGATACAATGAACAAGCATCCTCTGCTGACACTACTTCAAATGCTCCCGACTTAGTCCAAGTAATAATCTTTGGATATTTAGCCAAGCTAAGTAATATAGTACATTAATCTCACCAGTTACTGCCCAGCACACCAACAAATAGGCTTAGTATGAAAAGTGAATTGACCGGACAAACAGGTTTAACAGGGTAATAATGTCACTATTAGCTTGTACCGTCAAATACCTTCATGGAGCATGCCACCAATTTGGCTATACTATCAAAATCACAAATAGTTTTTAAGTTTGATAACTCGGTAGTCAGTATGTTAGCAGTATTATTAGTGTAGCAAAGAAGTAGATAGCATGTAAAGCCACACATAATCTGAATTATCTTTTCTTCTTTCTGTTATATAGAGGAACTATTTCTTTGCTGCAAGTAAAATTTGTCTTACTATTAGATTATTACCTAATTTTTTTGAAATACTAGTACATAAATCATTTTAATGGAGTAAGTTGTCCCTCCATTCATCTTTCATTACTCCCACTCCAATCATCAGACTTCTAAATAAGAGGTTCAGTTTGTATCTTATACCCTCTTCTTCCAGTCAATTCTGCTGCACTACTGATCAAGCTTAACCGTCTAACTGCTTAAATTGAGGGCCTCAAATAAAAGAAGACATGATTTTGAAACTAGTTTGTCTCACTAGACTACATACACCAGGCACCTGTACAGAGTAAACAGATAGTAATCCAGAGAAACAAGCTATGTTATAAAGCGGACCATGCTTTCAGATGATTAGGATGAATAGAGGTTATCATGAAAAGATGATAAGAAAACTCTTCTAATTCTTGTCCAAGATATATTATTGTGTTTGGTACTATACAATCAATACTGCATAGGAATTGACAGAGAAAAGGTTCTGAAGCTTTTCCATTAAGGAATCCTGTAGTTGTGCTGTTACAAGAGAGATTAGAGGTAGGTAGGAAAATACTTATTGATGGAAACAAAATTGTTTCTTCGTGATGAAGTCTGCAATACCCTTGAAGACTAAACATTACCTTTTGGCACCACAGGCTAATTTTGGCTTAGGTAGATTTGAGCTATCTATTATTTTACTCTGTTCTCACATTACATCACAGAATAGGCAATACAACCATATAAACGAAGTATAGTGAAGTTCAACGATGGGGAGTAAAATGCATTGCATGATAGGAGTACAGAAAAAGATTACACACTGCAAGACAGATCAGGCCACCAAACAACTAATCAGGAATCTTCCCATGGAGAATAATGCAGAACTTTAAGAAATTAGTGTACGTCGTTTTGCTTATTAAAAAAACAAGTGGGAGAGTGATGGGGGAAAGTACCATGTACCCTGCAGTTTAACTCGAGTTTTCTGAATCAAATGTAGCTTGGTTAAAGGTAGAGTAATTTGCAGATCATTTATTATAAAAGGGAAAGCTTAACATGCATGGAAGAGAAGAGACCCGCAAACACACACACAGACACACAGGAACTCAAACATCTACCCCCTGACTCTCACTTCATTTGTCATAGCTTTACTTTGCACAAAATTTAACAGAGGAAGAGTTTTCAAACACGTTATATAAATGTACCATAACATCAGTGTGGCTACAAAAATTTTGAAATTTGCAGCCTTAAGCATGCCATAACATTTGTGTTGCTGTAAAAGATTATGTATAATCCTTTTCAGAATGGACTAATAAAGAAATTGAGTGTTGAAATATATAACCATCTCATGTAAAAGCTTAAATTGCTTCGAATTTTTTTTATCAAAATAGATCGCTGTGAGACTCAAATCCAGGACCTCTACATGCTCTGATACATGCTAAATTGTGTGACCCTCATTAAAAAACATAAATTGTTAGAGGGAACACACTTTAATTTACTTAATAATGTCTTCAATAGTGCCTAACAAAGTCACTGGAGATAGTACTTTCTTGTCACAGGCACAAAATTAGACACAACCTTTTACTTTTATCAATTATAACGTATGACCAAACCAGCCACGAATAGTTGCTTCAATCAACACATTTCAGAGGAATGAACAAGAAGACTGGTGTTACAACAAGACTCTAAAAGTACAAGCACCTCAAATAAATGACAAACCACAGCTTCAGATCTTCATGCTATTACTCACCACTGAAAATAGTCAACAACCAAAACGGACTAACTTTTTCTATCTAATAAGCATGTCTTACATCAAAAATCCAAAGATCCACATCAGTAACATGCTGGAGCCCAACTTTAACCTCAATCCATAAATGGTTGCACATTGATTTGATGGAAATGAAGACATACATCATTCATATCTGCCCATGCATCTGCGCTGGTAAAGAGAACTCTTTGGGATTTGTTTCAGTTTTACAAGGGCGGAAAAAACATTAATGATTCTATCTTTTCAATAATCCCTTTATAAGCAATAGTAAAATCCACCATCATCAGCAGGGAAATTCTAACAAGGGATTCAAAGAATTGAAAAACACCAAATCTAGTAATTTTGAGCCACTTTAAAGCTCTGTTACATGGGTTTTATGCTTAAGTTAGTTATCTCATTATTATTAAAACAAAGAAAAATATGTTAGAAACTTTTGACATTTTTTATGTTTTTAATTATTCAAAAAGGAGGTTTGGAGACAAACCCTTAAGTCTAAAGGGTTTCAGCTAGCAAGACCAAGACGGAATATTTGAAATGTAAGTTCAGTAAGGTGGTATATGAAGATGACGTGATAGTGAAACTTGATACCCAGGCCATCCTAAAGAGAGATAGTTTCAAGTATCTTAGGTCTATGATCCAGGAAAATGGAGATATTGACGATGATGTCACTCACCGTATTGGTGCAGCATGGATAAAATGGAGGCTCGCTTCTAATGTCTTGTGTGATAGAAAGGTGCCTCTAAAACTTAAAGGTAAATTTTAGAGAGTGGCGGTTAGACCTGCTATACTGTGAAGCAGAGTGTTGACCAGTAAGAAACTCTCACATTCAATAGTTAAAGGTGGAAGAGATGAAGATGTTACGATGGATGTGTGGGTTGACTAGGACGGATAGGATCATCAATGAAGATATTAGAGACATGATGGGAGTAATTTCAATGGAAGAAAAGATGTTGAAAGCGAGGTTGAGATGGATCGAGCATGTAGTCAGGAGAGGTCTGGTGGCCCAGTGCAAAGAGTGAGAGGTTGGCATTGGATGGATTCAGACGGGGTAGAGGTAGACCGAAGAAATGTTGGAGAGAGGTGATTAGACGTGACATAGAGCAGTTACAGCTTATCGAGAACATGAATCTAAATAGAAAGGTGTGAAGGATGCATATTAGGTTAGGGGGTTAGTAGGATGGAGTTTTTTCTAGGTGGGTTCACTTTGTTTTGTTGTCTATCGTACTTTGGGTTGATTGATTATAGTATAATATGGCGGCAATCTTGCTTCCATTATGATTTGTTGTCTACTATCCTTTGTTCATTATTATTGTATTTTTTTTTCTTTTCTAGACTGTTTGTGCCTTGAGCCGATGGTCTATTGAAAACAATCTCTCTACCTTATACTGAGGTAGTGGACTGCGTACACTCTACCCTTCCTATATCACACTTTGAGGGAATATACTAGGTTTGTTATTGTTGTTGTTGGTATTAGTTATTCAACAACTATAGTGCTTTCTCACTTACTGTATAAACAGCCGCAGATTGCATCAGTACTTAGCAGTACAGAATAACACGCAACTAACTTAGACAATCTTATTCAGCTTCTTATGATGGAACTAAACTACATTACACAACATGGGTTTCCATGCCTAGGTACCATGAATGGGCAGCGAATAAACTAAAATAAACTCAGCAGCACCTCATCTCAAACTCAAAGGGTAGCAGCTCCATAATAGGCTATGACAAATACTAACACTTTTTCTTAATTTTCAGAATATTTAAGAAACCTGGCACTGCACAATGAAAGCTTCATTTACCATAACTAACAAGTCCACTACTGCATAAATCATGACTAGTCTCTAACACCATAAGACACGTTGCACATTCAGCCATTGGAAATATAAACAAAACTATGACCGTGACTACATTGGCCCTCAAACAACCAGAGAGCACAAACACCTCATCCATAAGGAGGGGAGGAGGCAAAATGGTATGGGAACTTCTGGATCATCCTAAACCAAAAGAAGAAAACTAACTGCCTAACTGCAAGAAATTCAGTCACTTGAAAAGAAAATTGTGTACTCGAAGAAGAAAACATGCTTTGGCAGGAAAGAGTAAAGCAGAAACAAAAATAGAAGAACAGCACATCAGTAAATTCTTCTAGTTTCAACTATTTTCTATTTTTCCATTTTCCACCCGACAACACATGGCCATTGCAGGTTATGAAATAAAAACATAATGTATGCAAAGCATGCATAAAAACCAACATCGCCTACAAAGATAAGAGATTATTGTTGTTCAGCAATGCATATCATACATGAAAGGACGTAATAAATGGAAGACGTGTATCTAGACATAGCTTACCATACCTGAAAATGCAAGCTAGTCAAGCAATGGGCAATTCGACGAAACAACGGCACCATACACCTTTGAAAATCTGGTGGTTGAGTAGCTTCCAAGATTTCCTCCAACTCACCAAGGAACATGACCTCTTTTGAGCTATTTGTCACTGGCCAATACCTTAACAATCCCCTAATAACTGTATCAGCAAGTTTGCAGTCTTTCTCCACAAACTGTGTCATACAATAAGTTAACTGTTGATGATACAAGGCTAAGCATTTGGGTTTATGTAGGGGAATCAATGTCCGGACAAGAAAAAGCTTGTGTTCTTCTTTTAATGGCAAAGCAAACCCATTGATAATGCTGCCTAGAATTTCCAGAAGCTCGGCAATCCCATTATGCTTTTCAGTTTCAAAAACGAAATGATAGAATATGTTATTAATAGCCTTTCTGATGTAAGGTCGGTGTACCATGAACTTCCCATAGACACGGTGCATTATTATTTTCAAGTACTCCCTCTCCCTAGGATCCTCAGAGTCAAAAAGATCAAGCAATTTGAGAACAAAGGAATGATCTATATATCTTTTGGCAACTTTTGCATCAGTTTCAGGTGATGCAACAAACCTCAGAAGGAACTCATACACAATCTGCAGATGTGGCCATGAAGGATCCATTGCAGGTTCGTCCTCTTCCACATCAAAGGCCAGCGTCTTGTTCTCTCGAGGCTGGGGCATGAGTTCCCTGAACAAATTTGTAGAAAGCAACTTTACTACTGCTTGCATCACCACTTCTGTAAATTTTACATTTGCAGACGTTACGTACTCCACAAGCTCCAATAAATTCTGTCGCTTAATCTCTTTTTCTTTAAGGTTCTTTGTAGGATCAGTGAAGTCAAACAAAACACAACACATGTTGAGCTTCCTAATAAACAAGTTGTGCTTCTCAGAATTGGGAACATCCCTGAAACTTGGCAAAGCATCGTAAGGAGCTGCAATGAGATTTCCATTCAGCTTTAAACTCCCATCTAGAATAAATTTTTCACCTGTTGAAGCTGAAACAGAATAAGGAGCTGAAATAACAGTATTAGCAACCTTTTTACTTCCTCCATCACTTTTCTTTGAACTACTACTAGTTGAAGCAGGCGTCTTTGACTGCTTCTTAGGGTTCTTCTTACCAAATATCTGCTTGATCATATTGCAACTTTGCAGAAACAAGCAAATATATATTCAACAGAAAGAAGAAGTAAAACTGAATAAAGTCATGAAACTAAGTCAATATTTCCTCCTCAGCTGAAACCAAATTGCCATCATCTGGGGTTAAAACAACACTTTTTTCAACCTCAAAGAAATTCCAATTCAACCACTCAGAACTAGATATTTAAGGATCGAACCAATCTAATCTAAAGAGAAAACCATGCGTAAAGTTTGACTTAAAACCCCAGATGTATACATGTGTAAAGAAAATTATATGATCAAAATTTGAGTATTAAATTCAAAGAAACCCCACCTTTCTCAACTTAGCTCTTCCACTACCAAAACGGGGTTTACAAATAAAGTATATTCCCCACACGCTCTCTTCACTTTTTCAATTTTTAATGGAAATTCAAATGCAAAACAAAAGAAACTACTTCCTCTTGAAAGAGCAATTGTGGAGGTACTTACAGAGGAAGAAGGAATTTGGTTAATCAATTTTGGGGTTCTCTGATTTTTATTTTATTTTTTGGTGTTGTTTGTTGACTGGCTAAATTGTTCATACAATTGTATTTCAGCGTCTGCAACGATTGTATTCTGACTGCACCAAAAGCCCAGTCTAATCTTCTTAATTCTCTCCACTTTCTTAATTGGTACAAAGTCAATTGCCCAAACCGGACGGACAGCAACTAATATATCCCTACATATTCAAATGTTTAAAATATTAGACACCTTGACTTTAGCGATTCACAAGAAATATTTAAATAGAATTTGCAATCTAATGGATTTAATTAGGGAAAGGTCAATTAGTTTAGATTATAATCAATCAATCATAAACTATGATAAGTCTCAAAAACTTACCAAGGTAGAATGCTCCGTCTAGTAACAATAAATCACGAGCGTAACCTGCAAAACAAAGTCCAGGGTGGTCCCCGGGGTCATTCTCCGATGCTTAAGTTAGTAAATAAGCAATGGGAGAATTCCAAGAATATTTAGTGAGTAGTATTTAGAGCATACATGTCCTTCTGACCTTACTTGAACTTTTATAGATGTTTTGATGCCCAAATAGGAGAGGAATCAGTTCCGGCGTGATTTCCGAGATTGATGAAGCTAAGCATGGCAATCCTACCATAATTCTATCACTTATATAAGGTAGTACATTCCTTGTATAACTCTTTTCCTTATTTATGAGTCCTTTATCAAGGTAGTCGTTAATTGCCTTGTTATGCCGTTATTTGTGTAGGCTACTGGCTGTTGGGCCCATAATACTTCGATGGGCCTATGTCTTTTTCCTGCACTCCTACAGTAGTCCCCCCTGGAGTCGATGTGTGTGTTTACGTTGACTGGGAGTTTATGATAGGGGAGGTGGCATAGTTAAAATGCCGAATTGAGACTTATGCCTGCATCTTTTAGTACTAGGGAGAATTAGGTCGGGATGGGTGCGATGATGTTCCTTGGTACCGGGATGCTGGTATACGTGGCAAAAGGAAATTGTAGGTATGTTTACCGAGATAGGTTTCCCCTATATTTACCCCGGGGTGTACCAATATTTTTACTTTCATTGCTTGACTTGCATCCCTTAGGATTTCCACAATAGTAAGTATGTCTTCTTCTTCTAGCACTTTTTCTTCTTCTTCACCGTCCCCCCTAGGGTATTAGGTGGACATGTATATGGTGGGGGGTGATATTCCCTCCAAACAAGTTGTGGGTGTTTCCCCTGTAGGGTCTAGCCCTGTGGACTTGGACGCAGCACGAGTGTCCAGCAGTGTTTCTGCTGAGCGCCTGTTGCCCTACTTAGGGAGTCACGGTTCCCCCCTGATTTTGAGTTTTTCCTTCCTTCTTCAACAGGTAGGTCTTGTTACCCCCCTGCCGGGTTTCGTGCCTTATATGTTGACCAAATAATGTCTGATCTACGATACCCTTTTTTTGGGTTATTGCTTCGTATATTAGAATCGTTTAAACTTCGTATAAGTCAGCTACCTCCCAACACCCTTCGGTGTGTGGTGG
>JBDJHY010000094.1:8743551-8755219 GCA_039654485.1 Withania somnifera
AAAAACAACAACATCCGGTTGTAATTTCACATTTACGACCAAAGGCAATCAAGACACAACTCCATTGGAAAAAAAAAGGAGATAATAATCAAGAACTTACAATTCCTTTTGTGGGGGGTTTTCTTGTATATCTTCAATGATCAATCTATAATAAGCACCAAAAAAGATTTATTATTGTAGTATTTTTTTTATATTTTGTATAGACAAAGGAGATTAGTTTTTCAACAAGAGAGAGAAGTGTGTGAAATGAAAAAAGTTTTGAGAATGAAAGAGAGTAATTGGCAAGAAATATTTATAGGAGTCACCTTTTATTTCGTAGCGAGTCCTAAGCTCTATGCTTCAATAATTACTATTTTGGGGGTTTCTTATTCATGCTTTTCATCACTTCCCTCAATTTTTAACTATTTCGAGACTTGAAATTTTTATTAGTTTTATATGTGATACCGTAGTTTTAGGCATATAACTATAAGAATATTATCAAGGAGAAATTTAATTTGCGAATTTAGAAATGAATCATTTCTTTTAAACTGACTACGGATGTGTTCTTTATGGAGGAAATATATTTTATAAAAATTATTTTTCATTTTTTTGTGTGTGTTTTTAGTTTAAAAAAATTGATAAATATTTGCTTTATGAAAACAAATTCCTTGAGAATAAGAAAAATAATTTCTTAAACGGTCCTTGTACCATTAAAAATGATTTAAATATACCCTTTTATACTTTCGGTCCAAAGATATTCTCTTTCATTAGGGTCCAAATATATTTTTTAAATATATATATATATTGTTATACTTTCAGTCTAAATATATCTCTTTTAATATATTTTTAGTCCATATATAACCCTCGCATTATATTTTTATGTTGATTTATCCTTATTTTCGACACTCGCCTATTTAAACCATCTCGATTCCCTCCACTTTAAATATGTAAAGCAAAGATTTTAAAGAGTTTGAACTCTACTTAAATGATCCGCTTCTTGCTTCACATATTTATGTATACTTTTTTCGTTGACATTAATGATTCATTTATCTGATTAAAAAAACAATTTCTTCATTTATATATGATAACCTTCCATAGTTGATTATTTCAAGTATACATTTGAGAGTTGATATTAGACCAAGAAATGATAGGGGAAAGAAAATAATTTTCTTTATATATCAAAGAAAAGATTCCCTATAAACTGTGTTTTGCTTGTGAGGTTGAGAAAAGATTTAGATGAAAGTGGTATAAATCATCAATATGTATATTATTTTTGTAAAAATTGAAGAAATGAGTTGAAGATGAATTATATGGGTGAGTTCGTAAAGTAAATTGCGCAAATATTTACATTTCGTAATGAATTATTTTTATGAAGCTCATTACGTGTCCATTTATAAAAAATAAGAATAAGTCATCCTTAAAAAAAAAAATAAAGCGAAGGGGGAGGGGAGGGGAGGGGAGGGGTTAAATCAATATAAAAGTATAATAAGAGTTATATTTGAACCAAAATTATAACGTGGAAGATATATTTGAACCTAAAATATATCAAAAAAATTATATTTAAACTGAAAGTATAACAATTATATATTCAAACTATTTCTAATATTACGGGGCATATTTGAATCCAACAACACAATTATGTGTACAGGATCAAATTGACATAAAAGCCAACAACAGAAGGAAAGAAAGCAACTAGCCTGTTTGGCCGTAAAGATAGTGAAATTTGAAAGGAAAAACATAACAGTTTAATGTTTTCAAAGCGAAGAATAATATTATCAGAAAATTAAAGTTGTAGCTAGCCATGAATACAAATTGTAATTATTTTTTATGAGTGATTTGGAGTGAAAAAAGTAAATTACTTGTTGATGTTTTTCCAAATTCTGAAATTTTTGAGCAAGCATCATTTTTGGAATTCAATTCAGGGAAAAAGTAAAAATATTCATGAATAAACGACCAATATATATGTCGTGAGGTATCAAATATATGCTCGAATAGAATTTTTTCTTAATATATTTGACATGCAAATTCGTACTTGGCTTAACCTATTCTCCAGAGATAAAAGTGGATTGAGACAACAGAACAAATTGAACCTAGCTCATAAAACTCTTGCCCTATTGTCTTGGTCGTGGATCTCACTTTCATTATCCTATTTCACTGTGTTAGATATGCTTGCACTGCCAAGAAATCCAAAATATAAAGAAATAAATACAGAAAAAGTCAAGGGGGATTCAACATCTATCATATTTAATAAAGAATTATTAACCTTGTATGTACTTCGCAATTTTCCCAACAAAGGAGGTTAGGATGAACCCTTGTGCACCCTAGCTCCACCCATAAAATGAGTTAGTTTGACAAGTCATTTCATTGTTTGAATCAAGGCAACTGCATTTACGCATTGCTTCTCAAGGCCTCGTTTCAGGCAATAACTTTCTGCATTGAGCAATGTCATGTAACTCACCTTGCTCGCGTGGTTTTTAAATTCTCCAGAGAACGAGTCCACCACCTGCACATCAAGGGGACAAATTGATGGTTTCTGGGTGATGAAGATGATGTGCTCGCGGAGAAGTAGAGGGCTTTAGTCTTTTGAGAAGCAACCATGCATCAGAGGCAGGACATCCCTGGTTCATTTCAGTAGCAACTGGAATTGGGGATCCTACATTCAACTGTACAAGCATTGTTCCCTGCAAGACACATTGCCCAAGACATTCTCATGCACAGAGCATAGTTCCAATCTAAGTGTTATGTTTACGAGATCATACTTCTTTAGCGGTAATAGCTTTCACAACAGTAAACATTGAGTTATTGACAGTCTATCGATCAAATACATGCATTGTCATGCAAATAAGATCGTATCCCTGGATGCATATATTGTACTCAGAGAGATGTAGTCACACTGTACTTCTTGATCCGAAAACACTTTTTCTTGGGTTATCCACATTTAATGCTAGGTGTAACTTTACCCGACAAACGAAAATGAACTTAGAAGTTTCATGTGGAGTTTCCTGTCAACAAAATTCCCTTCATGAATAGCAGTGAAATACCTCAAAATTAATCAAGAATTTCTGGAAACATTTCAGTGTCTCCTTCGTGTCACGGACTCGTTTGCTATCTGAAGAACTAAGAGCAGTAGTTACCTCTGCAGGAGAAAAACCTATTTCTTTCTGCACAAGCTGAAGCAGGCAAAAATTAAACAATAATCAGATTCTGACAGTCAGTGGTCCAGTCTTCAATAACTTACAGCATGATCTATTAGGATCTCAGAGATTAGGCTGCCATCATCAACATACACCCGAAGCTCGTATTCACTCCTCTGTTTAAACTGAAAGCTCTTCACACCAGTAAGAAAGCACTGCAGATTTAAGATGGATCTCAGTGTCTTATTAACATGATAGAGAGTTCTACGCTGTATTCCCAACTTTTCGCGCTAAAAATGAATTACAATAGAGTTCACTCCTTTGTATTGTGAAAGACAAAACACAAATATTTAAAAAGCCTTAATCGCAACGGCTGAATAACTAGCTCTAAATGCACAACAGTCAAGACAAGGCACAGCAATAGCAAATGAACCAAATATGCATAAAAGTACACGGCTGGGAAAAGGGATGCCAGTAACAGGTTTTTTCTTGATGGATTGCCATTGGCTTCAGAAAAGACCAAATCCTACTTAAGTTACTGTTATAGACAGGTATCCAATCCTGGATAAAATGGAGCACATTGCTGAAGATCTCAAAATGTCAAACCTCAAAGGGACCTCGGACTCATTCCAGAACCAAACGCATCCAAGTATGCACATTAAGGAGCTGCATGATCTTTAAGCAACGGTTAGAAGGTGACAGGAGAGCTATTTTGAGTATTCTTGCAAAAAACAGTTGCACGTCTGAGGATTGGATGGAACTCAATTTAAGACCACAAGCGCTCAAGGATTGCACATTAAGGAGATGCATGATCTTAAAACCCCATTAGAAAGCGTTTAGAGAGCTATTTTGAAGTCTTGAAATATATATTGTTTGGATGCTTGAGGAATGCATGGAACAAGCTGAGGAGAACATTGCTGGAAAATATGAGTTGGTGCATTGCACTGCCCTTCAGATTTGACCTAGTGCGTTATACCAAAGCAGGAAAACTAAAGTTGCACTGAAATCTCAGCTCAGCTCAGGGCCCTGAAGCTATTGAGCCAGCGCATCGCACTGGTCTATTGGTTGGAGATAGTTTTTATTTTGAGCGACTTTGCCTTTTCATCTTTATGCAATAATTATAAATGAAGGGGAACCTTGGAGTAATGAACAGCCTCTTACAGAAATGTAAGATAAGCAGTACAATAGACCCTTGTGGTCGGGCTCTTCCCCAGACCCGCACATTGCGGGTAGCTTAGAGCACCAGGCTTCCCTTTTATGCAATAATTATAAATATTAGTATCCTCACTTTGTAGAATAATTTTTGACATATTTTAAGTTAAACACCTAGGTTGAAATTCTCTTTGTTCATATTGAACTATGGAATTACTTTTAAACTTGAGTCTTGACGATAATTCTTCTCTTTTAATCTTTATATTGTTGGTTCTTTCTTATCGTTCTTCGAGGGTGATTGATTTCATATATCAATTGTTACCATAACATTTAGTTAGGACCTAAGATTCTTACTGTTCTTCAATTCATGTCGGAATTTCTATCTTGTTATTTTCATTAGATAATTTATATGGATAAATCTGCATGCCCGTATCCCCAATTGACTCAACAGTTGCAGCCAAGTGGAAAAGGACTCAATTACTAAGGGTAAGAAAGGGACACAATGAATTTTCTATATAGCAGCATCAGAGAAGTTGATGTCACGAGGGAAAGAAAAAATTACCTTAATTTTTCCTGTAACCGCGGAAGCACTGCCATTCATACCAGCCTGCTTCGCCGACAGACTAGCTAAGTAGGTGAAAGGCTTTTCCTTCCTTCCAGAAAGTATAAATGGATGGTCCAACTCATCAACCAAATCAATTTCCTCAACATCAATTGCTGCAGTAGATAATGAATCTGGCTCTACATCTTCATTATGGACACTACCGCTAGAGACAGGAACGCTTCCTCTGCTCCTGCTACTGGCAGGTGTGGCAGGGCCACTTCTAACATCTGACAGAAGTTCCTCCACTTCCATGGAAGAAGAAGATAAAAGGACAGGGTCATCATTATGTTCCCTTCTTATCGGAACGGCAATGCCTTCGGTGGTCATGTCAGCCATATGGATATCCTCCGCATGACTAGCTGCATGAGATGAAAAGGTAGACCCAGTAGCATTCATATTGAATGGGACAGAAACAACTGAAGTTGAGCAAAAATCAGATTGAGCATCTCTTCTATAAACAGGAGCGGTGATCGCCGTAGTAGATGGTAGCCCAGGTGTAATGGGATGAATTTCTTCTCTTGCAGAAGCAGCAACACCAGACGTTCCTGTACCCCCAAAGCGAAAGTTTAAAAGATAGATAAGTCTGCAATTACAGTACATGTCCATATGAAGTTAGAAGTGGAAAAGGTTGACACCCTCTCCCCTTGTCCAGCATAATTTCTTGTGCACCTTTCATTTTCTTCTTTATAAAGTTCCTGGCGCAAACAATTAATCTACTGAATCAAGTCATATCATATTTTCTTTCTCCTACAGCATCCATTTACCAACAAGCAGAGACACCTGCAGACCTCGACACCACACACATACACACCAACCTCCCCCTCCCAATAAAAAAAAAAATAGGAATGATGAGTAAACTCTCACCTAAAGGATTTGTCTAGATACAAGCAGCACCCTCATTCTTTTCTCTTTTTCCTTTTAGATGTAGGAAATAAAACTAGATGGCCTTAGTTTGTTTAGCTTATCAACAAAGACAGAAGAAAAAACAATTAATAACAACAGAGATTTGTCCACATGGATATGATAAGCCAAACTAATACAAATCAATCAATCAACTATGACTCCATCCAATTAACTAGGTCAGCTGTTTCAATCATCTATGTCCACAGTGGTAACACGAATAGTCCAGCTCAGGCCATTGCTAACTTTACCACTTGGAGAACAACACTGAAGAAGATATAATAGGGTATTTGGCAAATTTGCTCAAAGAATCAAGACGAGCTGCCTTATGACACATGGCAAATATTCTGGTCATAACCTTTGCTGTCAAAATTGGTCATCTTTGGTTGTGAACATGAAAAAATCAAGGTCGGCAAATAGCTAGTAACATCATTAGCAAAAACATAAAATCCCTTCTTCTGGGATATATTCTTTTTTGTCAATGTGTAGACTGCTATTACTCTTTAATTAATAAATATGTGGTTCAAACGAACCAAACCAGGGACATCACCGTTCACAAAGATGATGGCAAGACAGTATCTAGAACTTATTCCAATTTAAATATGTAAACCAATCTTTCATCTCATAGCACTACCTTAGCTATATCATTGTGGAATAAATGATCTGCTGATTAACTCTTAAACCAAAGGAAAAAGACCCAAAAACTAAAGCTTCAAACACAAACTTCTTTGGAGAGAAGCCATCAAAAGGAAGAAAACTGACAAAATATCAACTTTTCTCTTATACTAAAAGCCAGCGACCAGCTTTACCATATAAGCCAAAGTAGCACATAGAAATCATTTTTCCACTGTGAAAGCAACAACAAAACAAATGAACATGTGGTGCGTATACGCATATCCTTGAATAACTGCAAATAAACTATTTAGGGTATCAAAGTACCTAGCTCATTAACCTGAAAATGCATATTTTGTCTTGAGGAAGTATCAGCATGCTCTGGAGCAGTAACACCTTCTCGCGGCCATGCAGCATTAGTAGCTCTAGTTGCCAAGGGAGGAACCACTCCGGACCTTGTTCTAGCATTGGGCATAGATGAAGTAACTAAATCACCAAAAGCAACGAGGTTGTTTCTAGCATAACACTAATAAATCATGACAAGATGCCTCATTCACTCATTTGAGAACCAAAGTTTATAACTGAGCAACAGATACTAAGTCTTCACTAGAAGGTCAAAATACAAAAATAGACGAGAAGAGGGAGGTCAAAGTACCACTTTGCTAAGATTCAGAGAAACAGCTCTTAACTTTAACCTTCAGGTTAGGACGATCAGAGTATTTATTTGACTCTTAAGAATACCCCCTGAGGAGACTTGACATCAACTACAACACTTTGATCCATGCTAGTTGGGTTAACTATGTGAATCCTCATTATCCATTTAATTACATTACAATATCCATTCAGTTAGGGTCCTCTAACGCCAGCACTGATCATCAACCTCTGCCATTCAAGTGAACAAAACAATTATCTATGACACCTACCGACAATATCAGAATTTGGTAATAAGGTCCAGATAGGAAATGTTTACTTGGTTATTCGTCATACCTTTTCCCCCTTGGTGGCTTATTTATTTCATTAACTAGCCGCTGTCTTGCTTCTTCTAACTCTTCCACCATCCCACCTAGAACTTCAATTACTTCAGGGACCAGCATCAGAAGTCCATGCCTAATGTGAACATTACAGATAGCAACCTGCAAAATGCACCAGCAATCTGTAGGAATATGGAAAAAAAATTGAGACGCGAACACTATTCTTATCAATTCTCATCTTGTAGAGAAGACTTCTAAAGCTACATGACAAACTAATCAGCAATGCAGTAATTGGTATTCCTTAAATATACCTTCAATCCAGAAGGAGCCAGAACGTCGAGATCTTTTATAGGCCTGTACTCCATCCCAAACACAAGTTGAATGCCATCAGTCATGGACAATTTCAGACACCTCTTTAATCCGGCAGCTGCTTTCTGGTACCTATCTCGAAGAGGACAACTGATATTCACAATCTCATCTACCTTGAGGGGGGAGGGAATGAAACACTGGGATAGTCAGAGTCACACTAGAGGTATAGTTTAACCAAAATTAATGAAGCTTCTGGTATATTAAAGTTAATTGCAAGAAGTGTCATATTTAACTACTTATCCTTCCAAATGGATTTAGTAAGCAAATGTTGTGGAAAGAAATTATTAAGCGAATAAAGTTTGATTTCATAAACACCAAGATCATGAGTAGGCCTCTTCTCCCTAATTGTATTTTAACCTTTAAATTTTTTTTGATAGATCAACATTCTTTTATGAATTTTGAACTTTTTTGTACGCTAAATGCTTGCAGCAAATAATGAAGTCTTCTTGATCACTCCACAACTTTCTGATTTGGCACTTAATGTTCTTAGTGTTACAGATAAAAAACTATAGTCTGTTTCTCGTAGATAGGAGGATGAGAAAAAAGAGAAAACAATAGAAGCTCTTTATAACCAGAACCAACTGATGCCTGTTTTCCAACTCCTAGCTCAATGAACCCAATTCCCAAGATACCTTCCCCAAAGAGTTCTAAGAAGTTTAAAAAACTATAAGCTACTCATCCATAAGAATATTGAGCATGCTTTGATACAATTCTTCATCAAAACAAAACTAAATTAAAAACCTAAAGTCTACTCAATGCATATTTAAAGAAGGCCCATCCGTTTTGGTTACCCATAGTGAACTTTGCTTTCGTTCAGATTTATATTGTGATAAACCAATGTATTAGATAACTAAATAAGTTATTGAAGTCAAGATTCATACAGCTACTTCCATTAAAAAAAAAAAGATCCACATAGGTACTAAAAACAAATTTTAACTAAGATGTCAAATCATACCCTTTCATTTACAAACCTGAAAGTCAAACTAACTCAATTTATAGAAGATAAAAAGCAACTCAGGATCTTTCATTATCACAAATATGTATTGCAACTGTACTACACCCCAGAAAGCTGAATAAGATCCCAGTCCATAAAATTTTGTACGTGCAACACAGCCAATTACAAACAGAACAAAAGCTAGTATTTGCTGAACAATAGAGTTGCTCCACAGTAATTCATGAGTTTTAAAGCATTGGAAATAGCCCCATTGCAAAAATGCAAGAGAAGGGCTACTTAACATATATCCATATAGGAGGAAAAATTATCAAACATATAGCACTAATTCCCTCAAGAGCAAGTAATAATAGCACGGCACTTAGGATTCCATGTGAATAAATTTCGTATTGTCTCCCCAAAATTTTGGATTTTGTATCAAGGGGCAGTATGAGATAAGGGTAGTCCCAATTTTCCTTACTTCCACTCTCCCCTACCCTGTACTAACCGAGGAGCACCTTAATTGATGAAATCTTTAAGGGGTCGCCTGGTAGGATATATTAGAGAATCTAATATATGTATTAGTCATGGTATTATTTAATCATTTGTTTGTTAGAAGTTTTAGCCTATGTATTAGTTATACATTGTACCAGGTGCGATAAGATTAGGAATGAGGATATTCAGGAAATGGTAGAAGTGGCTCTGTGACGGACAAAATGAATGAAGCAAGATTGAGATGGTTTGGACATGTGAAACAGGGCACACGCACCATTGAGAAGGTGCGAGAGATTGGATATAGTAGGTTCGAAGAGAGGCAAAGGTAGAACAAAGAAATATTGGGAAGAGGTGATTAGACAGGATATGGCATAACTTCAAGTTACCGTGGACATGACCTTAGATAAAAAGGCGTGGAGAACGTGAATTGTAATAGAAAGTTAGCAGGTAGTGAAGTATTGTCATTTTTTTGAGGATTTAGGCTTGTTGGTATTTGTGATTGTCCTAGTTGTATTGTGGTAGTTATTGTTTTCCTATCTATCACCACCTATTGTTTGTTGTGTTTCGATTATCGCATTATTTTGTTGTAGTTTTAGATCCCTTCTTGTAGCCTTTGCACTGCTTCTTTTGTAATTGTTATGTTTGACTAAGTTGCTCAGACTCTTCACTTTAGTTGTCACACCCATGGGTCGTGTCGACATGATATGGGTGTGGTTGTAGGTGTGGGATCCGTAACCAATTTGCTCAATTGATTTTGGATGTTTCACCAAAATCTACGAAGAAATTCAAGACAGATTCATAGTTTTTGTAATCAAAACAAACTCTAAGGTGAAATTGACGAGAACGGACTCCTTTTCCTTTTATCACCTTCCAAGATTCTCCTCTTGATCAATATTTCCTCAATTTTTTTATATAATATCTCATAATTTAAGTTTTAGAACTCTATTTTTTTATATTTGAATTACTACCTCTAGATCCGCACCCGTATCGGGCACCCTTACGCGAGTCCGAGCAACTTAAAGATTTTCTTTTTCATTTTTCTCTTCTTCGTACTTGAATTTACTGCATTTGAGCCAAGGGTGTCTATAAACAGCCTCTCTACCTCCACGAGGTAGTGAAAAGGTTTGATACACTCTACCCCTGCTTAAACATATGGGATTTCATTAGGTATGTTGTTGTTGTATTAGTTACATGCTCTATTTAGTATTATATGGGTATATAACTAACACATACTAAACCATGGTATTAGCAATACATGGACTGGTACATGGATAAACATGAGTAAAGACAAAACCACCCTTAATACACTAAACTAAACAGTGCATAGAAAATAATCCCAACGCAACTAATCTCAACATAACCAAATCCCAGTATTACTAGTAAACCATATCCAGTATTATTCTTATACACTCTACCAAACTACCCCTAATTATTTCAAAAAAAAATCACATTGAACTCACAATAAGAGAAAAGAAATGCAGGAGAAAGGTTATGTGTTGTATATCCATGTAGGAACAAAAATTATCAAACATCTAACACTTCCCTCACCTTGCTGGCAATGAGGTTTTTATTTGGAGGGGAACAAAAAAAGATAAACTACACTTTGTCCAGATGAATGGTAAGTAATAAACCATGGCACTTCAAATTTCATATGAGTAATTTTTGCATTTCCTATTCCCTTAGGTGTCGTTTAGTAGGATGTATTAAAGAAAATAATACATGTACTAGCTATGGTATTATTTAATCCGTTATTCTGTAGGATTTTTAACCTAACTTATATTAGTTATATATCATATTTAATAACAAGAAAATCATTGATAAAAATAGAAATGCCATTAACACATCAAACCAAATAACAACAACAACAACAAACCCAATATATTCCCATAAAGTAGGGCTAGAGAAGGTAGAGTACGCAATCTGTACCACTACATCAAACCAAATAGTGATAAGAAATAATTCCAACATTACTAATCCACCATATTCAATACTATTCCTATACAACTATACCAAACAACACCTTAAAGTTTTTCGATTTTGTATCAAGAAAGCAGTATGAGACAAGGGGTATTCATTATTATCCTTTTTCCACTCTCTCCTACCCCGCACTTACCCGGGAGCCTGAAACTTATTAAATTCACAAAAATGATAAACTTCAAAAAAATTCACTATACCTGAAGAACAAAGGGCCCTTTAAGATCAACCAAATGCAACTTGTTCACGTCTTTTGGAAGCATTCCAGCACCACAATAATTCATATCCGAGTATAAAAACTGCTCGAAACAAAGCTTCGCCTTCACCGTATTATCCAATCCCGAAAACCCTCCAACTGATCGTTCAAGCCCACTAACACATGATTCTACCCATTCCTTCCGCAGTTTCAACCCTAGTCCTTCCAATACCCTACCAATACCACAATCCGCCGCCACTATTCCACCATAAGAAACGTCGATGTTTGGTCCGTTGTTAGGTGTCGTAGGGTTTTGGTTGGGGGAATTTAGGGTTACGGATTGGAAGTTAT
>JBDJHY010000094.1:8755319-8767355 GCA_039654485.1 Withania somnifera
GAATAAAACAAGACCCATATTGTTATATATATATATATATATATATATATATAGCTGGATTGAAATCCAAACTAAAAACGGGTCTGTAAATCCTAATAGCTCAAAAAAATAAAATATTTATACCAACACGTAGATCACATCTCATACATTATATAATACAAAATAGGGCTCAAACTAATGGTAGAAAATGAAGAAACAAGCACGGAAAGTCTATATAGTACAGAAAACTTTATAACAAAGAAAAATTAAGAAATTACTTGGTTGAAATTATCGTAGAATCGTCAGTACGAGTTTCTATGGAGTAAAACCTGATTATAGCTCTTAATTTGATAATAATAGGTACTTACATAGAAGAAATTACCGAGAAAATGGGGAATTTTCATTAAAATTAAAAACAAAAGAAAATTCTATAATGTTTCCAAGCCATGTGGTTTCTCGATCGCAGCCACCACTTCGCGATCGCAATGGGTTATATGGTCGGGCTCCCTGATTGTGTCCCTCATCCCCCACGATCGGATGCTTCTCAGTCCATCCAGCCTTAATTTGTAAAATTGGGCTTGGGATGGAAACAAAGTTTGATTTTGACATTTCGTATCAATACTCCGGACTCAACAAAATAAATATAAAGGCAATTTGAGATTGCATAAGCTAAGTAAAGCCCGATTAAAAATAATTAAAGAAACTTAAACTGTTAAACTGCCAGACAACCAACCTACCGATCCCAGCAAGTTACAAACGACTTGCGGCAGTTACAAAAATATTTTAAACGCAGAAAATCGTGGGGATCATAGAAATGGCCTTGAGGGCCATTACATCAATGTTGGTCCTGGATCGAGAGTCGGCTGTCGAATCTAGAATAGAAATCGAGGATAGGATGTGATCTCTACTTGGGAGTCAAATCCTAAGTCAGGAGTTAAGGTTAGGCACTAAGTCGTGGTTGGCAGTTATATTTCAAATAATAAGTTTGGACTAGGTCCAATATTTGAAGTTAGGGTAAGAGTTCGAATCTAGAGCCAGAAGTTAAGGTCAAATCCCAAGTCAGGAGCAAGTTGAGAGTTGAGGTTGTGTCTCGAATTAGGGTTGGGTCTCGAGTTAGGGTCATGTCTTAATTTGGGAGCCAAAGTTGGATTTCAGATTAAGAGTGTGGAAGTGAGGTTGGTATCGATAGTTGGATCACGAGTCAATGCTGAAGTAGAGATCAAAATTCGGGTCTTGGGTCGAGGTTAGATCCTTAGTCTCAAGTCTCAGGTCGGGGTTGAAAGTTGATTTTTAAAGCAGGGTCGAGGTCTAGAATGATAGTTCGGTGTCAGGATTAGGACTTGAATCTTAGGACATGGTAGAAATCGTATCCCATGTCGAGTTGATAGTCAGATCAGATTCGATGTCACTGGTTATTTTTCAAATTATATACCTAAATATTCTTGAGATAATATTTTCTTTTTACTTACCAAAGAGTAGAAAATAAGTAAGAATATCATTTATTTTTCAAGAAAAGTGATTTGAACTTTTTGCCTCTCATTAGAAAGCCTTACAATAGACAAAATTATGTGTTACTATTTTACTTTATAAAATATATTAATAAAATATGAAATACAATAAATCTATGACAATGTTTGCTGTGATTTATACAAAGTTTTATTTAAGTACAATATATGGAAAGACTCCTAATTCAAGTAGAGCTCCTAAACATATGGCAAGATGAAATTTTTCTATACGTGATTGATTTTTTTTTCCTTCCATGCTTGTTTCTTCTTCTGTTTTAACGGTTGTAGCCTGTAGTTAAAAGTTTAGAAAAAGAACTCATAAAATATTTTAACAATTAAAGAGAAACTTTTATTTTTTTTTTATGTAAGATAATCAATTACTTAAGGAGACCTAACGTACCAATAACTCCATAATATTGTGATTTTTGGTTGACAATATTTCATGTACAATTATAGATAAACTAACTAATCTTTTAAGAAAAGTACGAAGAACTTTAATTAAATGTGTATTCTATTAAAATTTGTTATTTTAAATATAAATTTAACTTTAACTAAAAAAATTTACTTTTTTTAATATTTAAAATCAACTAAATTTTGTATGATAAATCCTACTTTGTTTGAACTATATAACATAATAAATTTGTACAACAAAAGAAAAAAGGAAATTTTTGTGCAGTGCTCGTATTTGAATTGGAACCTTTATTATTTATCATATTTATTAAAAATGTTTTCGTAGAACACATGTTTGATTTAGGCATCTTTTCTAACATGTTATACATTCCTAATTGTTAAAAACTTACATCGAATAAGAACTTAGCTAGATAAAATTTTATTATTTATTATATTATTATAATCAATTAAATTAAAATATTTTCTTAATATATTTTAGGTGATTTAGTTTCTGTCCAATTGGTGTATTGTTAACATGGCTAGGACGACTCTCAAACCCTTAAAAATATTTGATTGAGTTTTAATTTACTATAATATTGACGCACAACTTTTAAACTAAAAAAAATTAAGGAGTCATAAATATGTTGCAAGAGAAATATATATGGAGAATTAATATAAACTTCTAAAATATATGAGAAGGATAGTTAAAAAAAGACTAAAATATATGGGGGAAAAATTAATATTGGTATATTTCTCTTTTGGTTATATAGGTGATAAAACTTCTAAAATATATGGGAAGAAATCTTAAACAAAAATTCAACAAATACACGTAAAGAGACACTTCAAAAGTTCCTAGCCTCTAACTGTCACCTTCCGAGCAGTTGCAACGTTTAACTTTTTTCTTAGCCTCTGATTTATGGCTTTTTACTTACCTTTGCTAATTTTTTTTTATAATCTTCAATTAGTCATCTGCTTCTTGACTCGAAAGTTGGAATTGGGTATCGGCTGGTAATTGGGATTAAGAGTTGAGGTCGGGTCCGAAGTCGAAGGTCTGGGTCAGGTTTCAAATTGAAAATCGAGATTGGAATCAAATCTCGGGTGAGAAGTCGGTGTTGGGTGTCACGTCAAAAGTCGAGGTTAGGTGTTAGGTCTAGAGTAAGAAGTTGGATCTGGAGTCTGATCCGAGTCAAGAGTTGGGATCGGGTCTCAAATTAGAAATCACGAAAAGGTCGGGAGCTAGATCTCGAGTTGGGAGTCAAATCCTGAGTTGGGATTCGAATTTCAAGTCGGGAATCGGGGTCGAATCTCAGAGTCGGTCTCAGGTGGGGATTTAGTATCGTGTCGTAAGTAAAAAGTCAGGATTATCTTAAAATTAGGGATCAGGGTTAGAGTTGGATCTCTGGTGGGAGTCAGATCCCGAGTTAGAAATCCAATTTTGAGTCAAAAAGTTAAATCATGATTCAAGAGTCAAAGATGAGTCTCGAGGTCGGGAGTCGATGTCATATCCTGAGTCAAAAGTTGGGGTCAGGTTCTAAATTAGAAATCTAAGTGGGGGTCGGATCTCGGTTAGAGTTGGATCTCAAGTTGAGAGTGGGGGTTGGATCTCTAGTTGGGAGTTGAGGTTAGGTCTCAGATATAAAGTCGGGGTTGAGTCCCAAATTAAGAATCGAGGTCGAGATCAATCTCGATAATCTCGAGTCAAGAGTGGAGGTCGGATCTCAGTTTGAGAGTCGGGTTGACTTTTGGGTTAAGAGTCCTAAGTCGAGAGTTACATCGAGTCTCAGATGGACAGTCAGTTTTTGAATAGGGAGTCGGGGTCGGGAGTAAGGCTCAGGCATCGAATTGAGAGTTAGGGTCAGATCTCAAGTTGGATCTATGAGAATTAAATCCCGAATTGAGAGTCAGGTGTTGAATATTGGACCGAGTCATGTATCGAGAGTTGGGGTCGAGTTCTAAATCAGGAGTCTAGGTTAAATGTATCCGAAATTAAATTTTGAGCCAGATGTCGGGGTGAATCCTGAGTCGAGGTCACATCTAATGTTAAGGGTCATTTCGAGTTAAGATCAGGCCACAGTTCGAGAGTTGAAGTTGGATCGCAAATCAGGAGTTGTGGATGCGAGGTCGTACTGATAGCTAATCATTAGTTGATATAGAGGTCGGGATCAAAATTTGGATCCTAGTAGAGGTTGGGTCTTGGGTCGCTATTAGATCCTGGGTCCTAAGTCTCGGGTCAAAAGTCGGGTCATGGGTTGAGGTTTAGAGCTTTTTCTCAAGTAAAGATCGGAGTCAAGAGTCGGTACTCGGTGTCGGGGTTAGGATTATATTTAATTTAAAAAGGGCCTTTAATTTTTTTTAAAATATTATATTTTGTTTAAAGTCAATTGCTATCATTTAATAGTTTATTTTATAAATACATATTGTATCGATTAATGACTTGACATGATATGCATGTGCAGCGCATGTACACTAAATTAACTATATATATATATATATATATATATATATATTGATACACTAGTTATACAATATCTATACATATTTATATATGATTTATATAACAGTGATACATTATGTAACTTTTATTCAATATCACTACATTACATATACATATATACATGAGACTTTTTTTTATATCTAATTACATTTTTGGCTATATTTGTTGTCCTAAAAATATGACTATATATTTGATATACCAATAAGTTTTTGATACATATTTTAAATTATTCCTTTTAAATATGCAAATTTAATCTGCAACAATTTTTTTTTACTAAACTAAAATGGAAAATTAATGCTCCACCCATTTCATATGTGACATTTTTATTAGTTCGTCGCAAAAAAATGTTATCTTACTATAGTTAAAAATAATTTTACTCTTAATAAATGATTTACAATTATAAAAATATTAAAGAATAATTTTAAAGTTTCAATTCTATTTTTTTTAAAAATTTTTTATCAAGTAAATTAAATATATGCAATATGGATGATAAATCTGTGGGAAACACAATAATCAGTAACCTTGGGCTCTTATAAAACAAATTACTACCATCTTGATTACCGAAAACTCGAAATCAACTGCACCACCAGTTTTAAACAGCAACATAAAGTTACTTTCTAGAAGTTTCCGACGGTTCAAACCATTCGCGCTGACTGGGTATCATGTTTCTTTTTCACCAAGACAAGCACTACTCACGTGACATCCCTCACGTGCCTTGCCTGGCCTTCCTTACACCCACCCCTTTATATTCCACACTACAACCCTACACTTTTTGCTATATTCACACTATTACTCACTGACCAATTTTCTCTCCTTAAAATCTTTTTTCACCCCTTTTACTTAGCCATGACATCTGACAAGAAGATCAAGATCGGAATCAATGGTAACCCCTTTCATTGACTTATTATTTTCTCTGCTTTTGCTTTTAGTTGTATAATATATAGTTGGAGTTGAAAGTAGTTGATTTATGTGCTATTTTATGGATCTGCCCCTGTTCTGTGTCATGTTAATTTCCGTTTTTCCATTTTATTTGGATCAGGATTCGGTAGAATTGGTCGTTTGGTGGCAAGAGTCGCACTGCAGAGGGATGATGTTGAACTAGTTGCAGTGAACGACCCATTTATCACCACTGATTACATGGTTGCTACATCCCTCTACTCCCTATCTAGTCTAGATTATATGAGTGTAGATCTGTAACTTGGATCTTTATAATTGGTGCAGACATACATGTTTAAGTATGATTCAGTACATGGACAATGGAAGCACCATGAGCTTAAAGTCAAGGATGAAAAGAATCTTCTTTTTGGTGAGAAGGCCGTTACAGTCTTTGGAATCAGGTATCTAATATCAACTAAATTTATTCTCGTCTTTAGTACTTTTTAGTGATATCTGCTACTTCTGCAACTGTTAAGGAACCCTGAAGAGATCCCATGGGCTGACGCTGGTGCTGATTTCATTGTTGAATCAACCGGTGTCTTCACTGACAAGGACAAAGCTGCTGCTCACCTCAAGGTATGATTGATCTGGTTTGTTTTTGTGTTAGATTTCATCTATGATGCATTAATCCAGTGCTATAGCCACTAATTTGTTTAAATCTTATCCAATATATGTAAAACTTCTTAGATCTTGTTTCTTGTGAGTTCTACCTTTTGCGGAGAAAGCAAAGTGAAGTCGTACAAAATTAATTGATTAGTTTATGTGTGCAGGGTGGTGCCAAGAAGGTTGTGATCTCCGCGCCTAGCAAAGATGCCCCAATGTTTGTTGTGGGTGTCAACGAGAAGGAGTATAAGCCAGAGTTGGACATTGTCTCCAATGCTAGTTGCACTACTAACTGCCTTGCACCTTTGGCCAAGGTCATCAATGACAGGTTTGGCATTGTGGAGGGTCTTATGACCACTGTCCACTACATTACTGGTGAGTCTTGCTTTGAAATTTTAATATGATGATGAATTTTTTATGTGGTTTTAACGTACTGCAATGTTTTGTTACTCAGCCACCCAAAAGACTGTGGATGGTCCATCCATGAAGGATTGGAGAGGTGGAAGAGCTGCTTCATTCAACATCATTCCTAGTAGCACCGGTGCAGCCAAGGTAGTTACTTGATACGAGTGTTGTTATTATGAAATGATACCTCATTTGCAAAAGCATTCTTTCAATAGTAGCGGAGGTATATGGCCTGCAATTGGTTCGTCTCTTGAGACAGTCTCTAATTGATTTGTCTCTAAAATTGGGAGTCTGTAGTCTCTTATATTCTCCAAAGCAAATCCCATTTCTGTAGCATAGCATGAACTACAACGAAGAGAATATCTATTCAGGGGCTACTTTTGGTTATTGTCTGGTCTATTTTCATTTTAGTTTGAGGGCAACTGCACCTGGTAAATAGACTTGTAATTTGTAATATCATTGATCAATTTTCATTCATTATACTGTAGGCTGTTGGGAAAGTGCTCCCGGCTCTTAACGGCAAATTGACTGGAATGGCCTTCAGAGTTCCAACTGTTGATGTCTCTGTTGTGGACCTTACTGTAAGACTAGAGAAAGAAGCCTCTTATGATGACATTAAGGCTGCAATCAAGTAAGCTTCTGTTTGATCACTTGTTTTTTGTTGGTGCTTTGTGCAGCAAAGCTAACTTCTTCTGTGTATGTGACTCGTAGGGAGGAATCAGAGGGTAAGTTGAAGGGTATCCTGGGATACACTGAGGATGATGTTGTTTCCACAGACTTTGTTGGTGACAGCAGGTATAAACTGTGTTCAGTTTACTCAGAATGGTGTACTTCAATTCTTGAATTGCAATTAAGCTTTATGTGGGAATTTTGCTGTAGGTCGAGCATTTTTGATGCCAAGGCTGGAATTGCTTTGAGCAAGAACTTTGTGAAACTTGTGTCGTGGTATGACAACGAGTGGGGTTACAGGTAATGTTTGGTGCTGCTGCTATAACACGTCTTTTTGCTCATTTGTACACACCACTTTTGGAAATTGTTTGAAGTGCCAATTCTTGATTTTAGCACATTGTTTCTTGTCTATGCAGCACGCGTGTGATTGATTTGATCTGCCATATGGCTTCTGTTGCTTAAGGTTTTGATTCTGGACAACCTATTTGGTTTTTGTTTGAATCATTGGAGTAATAGTTTCAGGCCGGGAATGGTCTTCTTGTTTTAAATGTAATGGAATAACCAGAGAGGGACCGTGTTATCTTTGAGGAATCTTGGGCTTCTTTTGTTTTGACTAGTCATGAATGAATGGAACTGTACTTTTACTAATTTGAGTTTGTATCAATTACTTGGTTCATGTTTTGGTTTGTTCTGTTCCTGTTCGACTTTGTCATCTGGGTGTGTTAAGAACTAACAGGACGAGGCATGCCACTTGATATGCATTATAAATCTTTCAAATGACAACCCTGCGCCCGTTTAACTATTTGTGTATTGCTATTAATAATTGTTTTCATTGATATATCCTTTTTAGAGGCGGTAATGGGTTGTGGTGGAGCAATTAAAACATATATCACATTTAAAAGTTCTAAGAAAACTATTTGCCTCGCGACCAAAAATCAAGGATATTTTATAAAAATCAAGGATATTTTATATAATAACTTGTGGCCTTGATCTGTTCAAAAGTTGCTACATGAAAAATAGCATGGCCCAATATTAAAATGAAAAAGTTTTATTTTCATAAATATTGGTCTATCAATTAATTAAAGGCGCTTAATTAATGATTCTATTAGACTATTTTGAGTATGCACATGAGCAATTGAATGTTCAGTTGTTATTTCAATCAGACATATAATAATCATTAAATGCTTGAAATGTAAATTGAGCAGCTTTATCGAGATAATTGTCTTAACCGCATAATCTAAAAATTATGCTATGAACTTTATTATTTGAGCAAGTAATCTCGTAAATGTCAAATTACCATCTTGTAAATGCATTTATTAATACCATATAATATTTAAATAATTTACATAATATTTTCACTTTAATTACTAATGGTCTAGTAATCAGTTTGCCTTGAGAGTATGCAGAATTTCTTAAATTGATTAAAGAGTTTCCATATGATATTCTCAATTATTTTGCATATTATATTAGAACAGAAATGGACCAACCGTTCATGCCAAATAATAAAATTATTTTAGTTAGTAAACTCTAATTCAACTCTGTTAATACTTAAGTAGTATAAGCAGAAGGAAAGAGCGGGTAACTTTTCAAGTACTATGTTATTGTAGTAATATAAAGATATTCAATTTTTTTATCATTTGTAGTCTCAATATGATAGCTATTTTGACGAACGCTTTTAAAACTTAATAAGTTATTTTTGAGATTTACTACAATATAATACTTCATCGATTGTTAAATTTGTTCCTCCGATAAGTGAGTTAGCTTTTTCGTAGTCTTCAGTTAATCTTGTATTAGTACATATGATATTAACCTTGACTTCTTTCATCAGCAAATAAAAAAAATATTTTTTATCTCTTAAAATAGTATGTGTTGTAGCACTATCTAAAACATATATCATGGCAATTGATTTTGAGTCTAATTGATAATTGGAGAATTTCTATATTCTTCATAAAAAAAAGTATATTATCAGGAATGTGAAAAAGAAAACTAAAACATAAGAAAAATTATATTAAAGAGGTAGAAATTAGCAATACATGTAATTGTAGGAAACATGTTTAACAAGAACATAGTTGGAAAAAAAGAAGAAGAAAATAACAACTTTTCTTATAATCTTATTCCATTAAGACCATCATTTCTTTGGTCAATATCCTCATAAAATCTTCAGCTTCCAAATGAATAAATATTTGATAGGCCTTTAAAGTCATCAAGTTTATAAGTAAGATTGCCTCCATATCGTCATATTTATTTGAGGGAGCTGCTTCATCATCCTCAGCTCGAAAGGTCAAATGTACTTCCATATTAATTTTTTTTGAGGGAAGCTTGATAAATTTTAACAATATAATCTGCCGTACGACAAATACGTTTGATAGGCCTTTAAATTCATCAAGTTTATAAGTAAGATTGCCTCAATATCGTCATATTTATTTGATGGAGCTGCTTCATCATCCTTAGCTCAAAAGGTCAAGTGTGCTTCCACATTATCTTTTTTCTTTTGAGGGAAGCTTGATAAATTTTAACAAAATGATCAGGGTACGACAAATACGTGTCCAGTGACTTTTCATACCACATCGGCTCTAAATATTAACTTTACCCTTTGAAGAATTATTTTGAGAACTTTATTTTTTCTCCTATTTGTTTTCATCATAATGACGAAAATTATTTTATCCTCTGCCATGTCTTCGCTCACGACCACGTCCATGACCGCGATCATGCCACATCCATGATAATTAGTTTGTCTTATTCCATACTGGCCATTAGCTGCTATAACATTCACTTTGGAGAATAGAGCAGATTCACTGGGATGAGCTTCATGATTTTTCATTAACAAAGTATTATTCTGCTCAGTCACAAGTAGGCATGTAATTAGTTCAGTATATTTCTTGAACCCCTTTTCTTGATATTGTTGTTATATACATTTGAAGCATAAAAAGCGAAAAGAGTGTTCTCCGTTAAGTCCTCATCCGTGATAGTAACTCCACACAATTTTAATATAGAAATTACTTTATGAAGAACAAAATTATATTCAGTTACAATTTAAAAGTCTTGAAATCGAAGGTACAATCAATCATATTGAGCTACTAGTAACACCATAATTTTTAGTGGTCACATCAATCCTTCAAATTAGTCCATAGTTCAAGCGGATCTTTCACATTAGATATTCAAATTTTAATCCTTTTTTGAGGTGACGAGAATAAAAATCATAACCTTCGCTTTATCTTGACTTGATGCATTATTTTCTTTTTTAATAATATCTTCATGACCTTTAGCGTCAAGATAATTTTAGCGTCAAAAACCCATAACAAATAATTATTATCAGTAATATCGAATGCCACAAACTCAAGCTTTGATATATTTGATATAGTAAAATTATAAAAAGGTTAATGAATTAGCTATAATACCCATTTAAAGGAAGCAATATGAAATAATAATATGACCAATTTAAAAAACATCTACATAGAACCACATCTAATAGTAATAAACTATTGTCACACATCTTTTCAAAATAAGAGAATTTCATTTGCATTTGAGTGCCACAAAGATTATATCTTGTCCAAAGAAGTGTTAATAACATTGTCTAAGAAATTTATTAATAATGATATGTAGTATCGGACAAAAACACGTATATATGAATATTTAATAATAGTATCATATAATAACTTCTATATTTTTTTTTAGTGCAAAGAATAGCACGTATATTGGTACATTCCTTTGAATATAAAAATTGAATTTCATGAACAAAATAGAGAGAAAAAAAAGAGAACTTTAACTAATGATTAATTTTGCTTCTTTATTAAGATGACTTTTGCTCTTATATAAAGATAAATAGATGTAACAGATACATTAATCACATATTATTTAGAAATAAATATTATGATTAAGATTAAGGAAATTGAGTATTAAATTTTTAGTAGTGAAAGAAAGAGAAAATAAACATAAAAATAACAATGAAAAATATACTTGAAAAGAGACTCATATTGATAAGGTATAATAAATCTAGAAAATAAGTAGAGAAGTAATAGAGAGGAGAAGATGAAAAGTAGTAATTATATTTCACACCGTTTTAGATGTGTTTTTCAGGCTATTTATAAGCCTCAATATTCTTGGCCACAAACTAAGTTACACAGGTATGACATATTTCTTTGGCATCCTGCTTACATTGTGCGAGGCCATTACTTGGGTATTAAGTTAACTACAGTCACATGGACATCCACAATTTTACAACAAAAAAAAAGAAAAAAAAAAAAGAAAAAAAAAAGAAAAAAAAAAAAAGAAAAAAAAAGAAAAAGCAAAAAAATAGAGATTGAAAATAAAGAAAAAACAAAGAAACAATAAAAAAAGGTATAGAAAAATATAAAAATTGACAAGTAAATAAATATGAAAAGTAGTTAAAAAATATTTGAGGTGTATAGGCGCAAAAAAGATACTTGACTATATATAAAAAAATAAAAAGGCTAATTTTATAATACTTTTTTTATGGCGACAAAATATCAAAATCAGCTTTTTTGAGGGCCATTTATGTACTTCAAGCATGTTACAATTCGATTTTAACTAAGTTTTAATTATTTTATATATGTTCTTTTATAAACTATACCTAACAAAATTATTATTTTCTTTTATTATGATTATACTAGTTTAGTGTAGCACGTGTATTTTTTATAGATAAATGTTTGGATTATTGCGAATACTTTTTTCGAGAACTTAAGGGGGTGGGGTGGGGTGGGGGGAGAAAGAATTCTTCAACATAGTCATAAGAAGGTGGTCTAAGACCATTAGATTGATAATTAAAAAATTATATATAAAAAGAATAAATTTATTATAAAATAAGAATTAAATTTAAAATAAATATTATATATATTTAAATAATATAAATAAATATTGTATCTCAAATATGTTATCTCACCTGATTATTTTTACAAAGTTAGTTTATATTTTTTTTTGGTTGTTTCGTTTATTCTATCATGATAAACTTTTTTGTTATTTGATATTGATAATTGTAGAATACAGATACTCTGGCTCTGGCCCAATTCCTTTGGGCCTGAAGAGAATAGACTCATG
>JBDJHY010000094.1:8794979-8808636 GCA_039654485.1 Withania somnifera
CCGGAAAAAGTTTCAAATAAACTACACCCACTATTCAACCCCCCCCCCCTTCTAGTGTGTGTCATACGCCTTACAAACAAGTCCATTCAAGCGATAATCCAGCAGACCTATTCACTAAATCTCTACCAATGTCAACTCTTGAGAATATGGTGCATAGGACTGGGATGCGACGACTTAATCGCTTGAATCGTGGTCTTCATAGGAGGGAGTAAAAATACGCGTTGTACTCTTTTTCCCTTAACCATGATTTTTATCCTATTGGGTTTTTACTAGTAAGGTTATTAATGAGCCAGCAAATAAAGCGTATTATGAATAATCATGTATGGTTTTCCTTCCACATAAATATCCAAGGGGGAGTGTTGAAAGTAAATGTGTATAGCCATGTGACTAAATATAAGGCTTAGTCACTAAGCCTTATATTTAGCCATATGGCAACAACTAAACCACCATGGTTGGTGACTAACTGCTTGTAATGCCATGTGTCAATCAACATGGTGACTATAAATATGTATGGAATAAACTGATTTTTTAGTTTTAGTTTTTCCATTTTAGTGATTTCCAAGTTTGAAAACTTTTCCATTTTAGAAACTTTCCACCTTAGAATTTGAAACTAACTTATATAGAAAATTAAGATGGATGAATTATGTCATTAATTTTCTAATTTGACAATTTGGTTTTAGATTTCATCAAAGCAAACAGAAATATGAGTCTCTCTATAAATAACAACAAAGTGTAGAAATGGAGGGAAAGTTATCCCGCCTTTTTCCTCTTAGCAAAAGTTGTTCTCTTCTAAAAGAAAAAACCTAACCCTAGGGTGGCGAGCGGCATGGAAGAGGAAATCAAAGCTGAATTCGTGAAAAATGGCTTCAATTTTGACGATGAAGCAGACATTCTCAACAAATGTAAGTATAAATGTTGATTTCTCGCAGTATATTAAGGTTGGTTAAGTTATCTGAATCGTATTTGTGCTTATTTTAGGTCTTACCTATTGTATTCAATACAACCTTAGCGCTTCCGATATCGTTTCTAGCTGGGAAGTGTACTCTCTCAACAGGTCTCACTTCTAACTTTACTCAAACAAGATCCTATTTACTTTTTTTAATTTTGTGCAAATCTTCTCTCCAGAAAACTAGAAGAAAAACAAAGGTCTGGCCTACCCGTCAATGAACACTAGGTGATTTCTTCATACTTGTCTTAGTCTTGGTAGATAGAGTTATGTATACTTGGTGGCAGGTATCCCGTGCAAAGGCCAATCTAGGTAACTAACTCAGCATCCAAGCAAGTGCACTATTTAGCCCTCTTGTAGCATGAATAATAAATAATATTATATATAAAAATTAAAATGCCTAATTTTACAGAGTGATCATAGGTTCACGTGCCTCGTTTTTAGCACATAAAATTGCTCCAGATTCCATAGAATTAGTTGAGGTGCATTTAAGCTGGACTAGATACCACAATTATTAAAACAAGAGAGGAAATTTAGTACTTTTATCGTTTACCAAGGGGATCCTTGGAGTGACCGGTAAAGTTGCTGCCATGTGACCTGGATGTCACGGTTCGAGCCTTGAAAACAACCTTTGGCATAAATGCAAGTAAGACTGCGTACAATAGACCCTTGTGGTCGTACCCTTCCCCGGACCCTCGCATAGCGGAAGCTTAGTGCACCAGAATGCCTTTTTTTTTTTTTAATTTTTTATGAGGAAGTTATGATACTATATTGGGAAGGTCCAGAATGACTTGTTACTGAGCTTGGGGTTCTAATTGGCTTGATGAACAAATACTATTGCGCTTCTTCCCTCCTGAGGCAGCGGATCCTGTTCTCTTGTATATACAAATTCTAATGGACATTTACATATCAGAACCCATAGCTTGTTAATTATGTCCGCCTGTTACTGAATCGTTTTTAGATTAAAAAGACTTAATGTAAACGAGTTCATGTGCCCTTTTTTTGTGATAAGGACAAGAGAGGGGAGTCATTTAAGCTTAATATGTAGCCATCTTACTAGTGAAACAAAGAGTCTTTCCCGAGTTGTTAAAAACCTTGATCCTTCAAGTGGATGAAAAAAACAAATAAACAAAGAACCACTTTTTTTTCAAGGAATGAGAACTGGATATTTGAATTGCTTTGACACTTTGGGCTTTCATCTTTTCAGCTTCTCAAGCTAATTAGACAGAGCATAGTACAATTCCACGCTTGTGTTCATTACAAAAAATAATATATTTGATTAGATCAATGCTGCTTAGACCAAGAATTTCTTGTCATTTAGTATGTGATAGGCCTATAGATATGACCTTTATCCAAAAAACGAGAACTCTTTTGTTGATTCTGTCCATGGAAATGCTTAACAACAGAAAACAAAGTGGAAAAACACTTAATACAGTGGACCAACAAATGGATAGTCAAATAACTCAAACTACCGGATTTTCTCTGTTTTTCTAGGTATACCTAACATTTAACTCTTTGATGTTCTTTTCACCTTTGGATACAAACTGAAGTTGAGTTAAATTTTAATCCTCTGAATTCTAATTGAAATATATACCTGAAGTTCCACTTGATGGCCATTTCTTTCAGGAGGCTGGAATTGACGGTGCAGAGTTCACATATGGGTGCATTTCTACAACAACTAGAGAATGAGCGGAGAGAAGACATTGTTAAAAAGGAACCTGGTTTACATTTCTACTCCACTGATATTTCTATGTGAGTCTACTTCAGCCTTTTTTGTGTTTATTTTAATGGTTGATTTTAGTACCGTTGAACCTCCCCACTTTCCATGTCTCAACTGGGCTAAATCATAATGATGAATTGAGTTTCTGGCCAATGTTCAGTTGGCCTTTTTAGGACCAGGGACGAAATATATCTCATTGAGTGGCTTCAGTAAAATCTTTTCATGTTTTATATCTGTTGTGCTGTGGTTTTGGAAATCTCTATTAGAGAAATACCTCTCCTCATATTAACTGTTAACATGTATATGTGCATATTATCCACCTTTGAGCCCTATTATCTTTCCTCTTGTTAATTTTTGTGAAGTGGGAAACGAAAGAAAAAATTCTCTACTTTATTAACTAAGCTAAAAACAAAGGTGAATTTAGTTAAGTGGACTTAATGTGGAATTTAGTTTTTGCTCTAGGCTACTGAAATGAGACTTTTTGATGGTAATGCTGAAAATATCAATGCAGGATACTGAATGATGAATATGAGAACACAAAGGACATCATTCCTGGTACCCCAACAGATAAACGAAAGACATCACAGACAGAAACAATTGTTTCAGCAAAAAAAACTCATGGGAGCATTTCCACCTCCAGAATGCATTTAGAGACAATTACACCCTTTGGACAAAGAAAGAACAAGTTTGTGGTGCTGTTCTCTCTCAATAAGACGGCTAATGGAGAAAGTATGAAAATAGAACATGATGAAGAGAGCCCCAACGACGACATTATAAGGAGAGTCCAACCGATCAAAAGATGTTCTTTACAAATCATTAGCTCTCAACCTGAGCCAGGGTGCAAGTTCATGTATGACAGGATGGAAAATAAGGTACTTTTTATCATGTTACAGTTGTACAATACCCAGGTTTTTCCCTAACGAAGTCCTTACTATCTTTTTTTGAATCAGGTTAATTTTCTTGAAAGCCGAATAAAAGATCATGCAACAGCACTTGTAGCCTCTGGACTACACGAGGAACCAACTGATCCTACTGTTGCTTCACAGGTAACATCTTTGCTCCTGAAGTATGAAATCTCCAAATATTTGCACCGGCGTTCAGCTGTTTTTGCACTATATGCAAGCCCAAATATATTAAAAGTCCGTCACTCTTGATTTCCATTGTGGTGAAGGGACATATTTTGTGTACCAAAAAGGGACATATTTTAACTCTTTTATGGATCCTGCTGTTTCAGAAATCTGTATTTGCTGTTGGTATGATTTGTTGCGAGGAAGAAGGGCGTTTGAAGGAAAAGCCTATTTTACTGCAAAGCAGGTAAGAAGTGCTGTATACAGATTTATTAGCCTTTCACTTTCCCCGTGAAATGAACTCTTTATTTTCGACAGAGGTGGTCCACAGTTTACAGAAGGCCCACCCTGGTTGAGTTTATCACAGATTATTTTCTTAATTTTAATATTTGGAGGATTCCACATCCTTCTATTGCTCTGGATCAAGTCAGTGAATAGTAGTTGTAGTATGATAGTTGTGTTGTATTTTTAGAAGCTTATCAAGTATATTGCCGTTGATATCTTGACTAGCTTTGACATGGAATCATTATTTGCAAAATATTGACATGTATGATAGATGTCTGAAGAACTTGGGGAATTTCCCATCTATTTATGTACATTTGTCTGCCCATGGATTATGCTGTTCACTGTGGTTGACGATATCTAGTTGCTGACAGCGTTGAGCATTCTGGAGGTCAACGTGTGCGCCTTGACTTGCAAAACTTGGACCACTTTTCTGTTTTCCCTGGCCAGGTATTGTAAACAGAGCGCCTGCATTATTTTATCAGTACTTCAAGATGTTGAACAAAGAATGAACCTCAAATATTCATACTCAGGTGGTTGGTGTTGAAGGGCATAACCCAAGTGGCCATTGTCTCATTGCATCAAAAATTGTTGACCACATTCCTTTGTCGGCTTCTTCCTCAGAAAATCTCCCACCTACTAAGAAACAAGCAATGGATCAACATCTAGATTCAACCAATGCCGGGGTTGCTATGCCAAATCTATCATTGGTGGGTAAGCTTGTATTACATATAAGTCTAAAACAAAATTAAAATAAGATTGAGATACATGTGTTTGTTAGTAATGGTTGAAATCAATTTATTAAATGATTTGAAATGACTGTTATACGGAGAAGAATCCTTGGACTTGGGAATTCGTCTCCCATGCCTGCCTTTCTCATCATCAGAAACTTGAGGATATTGACACCTTCATTCCACATACCTTTTAGCCTGTCGTTTGGCAAAAAGCTATGTTGGAGTGCCTTTCAGAGATATTTGTTGCCTTATTAGTGGCGGTAACCCATGCGGGCTTGTTAAACCTCCGAGTTAAAGAACTCTGGTAGCCTTTTACAAGAATTGATTTAAAATGGGAATACTTGGCATGTTTATTATGCATGTCATATGATGAATATTACTTTCCATGGGGGATCTTCGGTTTTGCATTAGCTGCCTGCATTGTACATTTAGTTTTGTGTGGCTGTGTTTGTTTGTCCTCTTCTTTCTTTTCTTGAGCTTAGTTAGAAACTGACCACAGTGCAGACGGAGAAAAGGACTGTATGCTTTGGTTCTACTTTTTGTATGTGCAATCAAAATCTCTTTTCTGCAACAGAGAATTATATCATCCATTCCCTAAAATTTATTCTTCCTTTTTGGTGTCTTCTCAACACTTTACGTTCTTGTTCAGATTATAGCTGCTGGTCCTTTTACAACAGTTGATAACTTATTCTTTGAACCTCTTGCTGATCTTCTATCGTACGCGCGGCGCAAGCAACCTCAATTGATCATACTGGTAATGAGTTTACAGCTCTTATGCCAAAGTTATATGTAACTCTTTTTATTGGCTGATATGGAAGTTTCATTTTACCTTATTAAACTCTCTTGACAGCTAGGACCATTTGTAGACTCGGATCATCCCGAGATCAAGAAAGGAACTGTAAATAGGACATTTGATGAAATCTTTCAGGATGAAATTCTTGCAAGGGTATGTATATAGAACTTCTTTCACGTTTCGAATTAAGTTCTGGTTTATAGTTTATTTATTTTCCTTCCATTTGCTGGTTTTCAGTTGAGAGATTATGTAGAACATATGGGTTCTACTGCTCGTGTGATTCTTGTTCCATCCATACGAGATGCAAGCCATGACTTTGTCTATCCTCAGGTGAAAATCTCCATCTACTTAATCTTGTTTGGTGTTATATCTAAGAGTATATTGAAACATTTTCTTTTGTTGCTTACAGCCAGCCTTTGACATTCGGTCACCCGATCTTGAACATCAGGTATGCAGAGTACTGCCACACGTCAAATTGTTCTCTAGAGAAGAAAATTTTGTCTGGTGGATCACGTACCATTACTAACAAGGATTTTGTGTGTACCAGATAAACAGCATTACAAATCCTGGAATATTCTGTGCAAACGAGGTAGACCCTGATGATATTTCCAACAACTTCATTACCTTGTGTTTTCTTAATTTCTACATGCTTTTCTTCTCGTATTCAAGACAAGCTTGATTTATACTCACTTATAATTATGCTGAAGAATCTTGGAATAGTTTTCTGTCAATGCTGTCTGCCTATCGCTAGACTGTACAAATTTGAATACAATGATGTGAAATAAAAGTTGGACTAAACACCAGTACCAAATATCTTAGTTAGCAGTTGTGAGATCACTTGATGTTGTGTTATATTCAGGTGAAAGTGGCTTGCTGTACGGTTGATGTTCTTAAACAGCTCAGTGCAGAGGAGATTTCACGAAATCTGCAAGGGGGATCCAAGCAACGAATGACAACTCTTGCGAACCATATCTTAAACCAGCGTAGGCATGTTTCTTGGGGGACACCATTTGCAATTCCTCTTGTTTATGCAGAAAGCTGCTAACCTCATATTTTCTGAATCCTTTTTTTGTTTGGTGTTTTTTCCAACTAAATGCAACAGCTTCTATCCGCTATATCCACCAGCTGAAGGCGTACCCATTGATTTCTCTCTAGCTCCAGAAGCTCTTCAGATGTCAACAGCTCCAGATATACTTATTTTACCCTCAGATTTGGCTCACTTTGTCAGGGTAATATGAGCTGCTGATTTCCAAACTAACCTTTGTTTCTGTCATTTTAACTATATCGAACCAAAGCACTATCCAATAGACATGCATGCACTTGAACGTGAAGATACACAATCCATTTTTTAAACCCCTTTCTTAATTTCTAATTTTCATCTGCCCACAGGTGATCTCCATTGGGGAAAGGAGTGAAGGAGAAGAAGTAAAGTGCATATGTGTGAATCCTGGGCGACTTTCAAGGGGAGTAGGAGGAGGTTTCTTTGTGGAGCTTAACTACCATGGAAACTGTGATTTATCAAATGCTTCAGTTATTAGTATATAACGTTGAGAATCGAATCTGCGTGCAGCTCACGTGTTTAGCAATTGCAGAGATCGTGGAAATCCATGGACTAAATCACAGCAACGACTATGAAGAGCTGGGGCAGACTGCACTTGTTGAAGGCTTGTCATGGATACCCACTAAAGGAACAAGTGACTAGTCATGCTGTAGCTGCATGTATTCCCTTGGTGATTTCAAACTCCCCCTTGTTTGCTATTTAGTATTAAGGAAGTCATGTTCCGTTTAGCTGGCTATAGCATCCTACGATCTTTCTGAGGTCAATATGTAGGAAGTTTGTGTATACCCGAGAAGTTCTGCTGCCTTTATCCATAGGAAGTAGAAAAATGCATCATAAAACTACTGTCACTGTGTTATTTCTTGGAGGATCCTTTTCTCTATGATGAAATGCAATTTTGCAAGGGTGGTTAAAGTGTTGCTTTGAATTTTTCTGACTTCGAGTTTGCAAGCGCAGTTATTTTCAGTTTTGGTCAAGTGTTAAGTACTTTTTGGCAAAGATGTCCAAACTCAGCTCTTTTGCAAATAAAAAAATAAATTAAGTATTTGAAATATGTTAAAAATTGATTAGAGTGATCTTTAAGTTTTTTATTTTTAGGTCAAAAACAAGCTATCTTTTTTCAGAAACTCTTAAGGGTGTGTTCTGTACATATAAAAATGTAAAACCCTTTTCAAGAAGATATTTTTAGAAAAATAAATTATTTTTAACTTATTTTTTTTGTGTTGGGTGTTGGGGAAGGGAAAGGGGTAAATTTTTTTTTGGGGGGTTAAAAGAATTCAGTTTCTTTTACACAAAGCAATTTTAAAAAAAATTAAGGCGGGGGAGGGAGGGGGGAGGAGGGTTGCTCCGGGTAAAAAAAAAAATAGTGTTCATCTTTTGAATTAGTTTTTAAAGAAAATAAAAATTTTGAGATGGGTGAGGGCAAATATTTTAAAAACTTCTTTCTAAATATTGCAACTTGCTTTTGATAGTGCTATAAAATTGGCACTTGTTTTGTTTATTTTAATTAAGAAAGTAATTTTTTTTATTTTGAAAAAAACTTATTTTTTTTTAATTTTGAATTTTTTTTTTAAATTTTTTATCCAAGTGAGCATGAGAAAAGAAAAATCATACCGAACACACCCTAACTCAACTTTTGGATAACTTCAAACAAGTGGCACCAGATTTTGCCCAATTCACAAGTAAAATCAGTCTGTATCAATCAATTTCATCAGTTGAGCAATATGCTAATAACATGAATGATCCAGATGAGGGATGTGACAAAATAGTCGTTGGTTCACTTCATCCTAGTCTCATGTGTTTGCCATGCTAATATAACACCAAAAACTCAAATTGACGCCTATGGTTTTGAACCAATCATGTTATTGCAACTTGCAAGATTTTAACCCCCCAACCCAAAAGAAAAAAATATTTCCGCTCCCAAAATTAGAATACCTAGAAGCAACATAAAAATTAAGTAAATAACAATCTGGGAAAGATACGGGCTAAGAGAAATGACATTAGAATATAGAAATTGCTTCCCCTTTGATTTTGTTATGTTTTTATAGATTTGAAGAACTTGACAGTCCACTTACATGTATCTCAAATAAAAACATACCAGAAACTAAAGTACAAGGAAGAAATCGGTCATTTGAATGAACAAATATAATATAGTGAAGTGAAGTGAATGAAATTACTAAAAATTTAGCCCCCATTTATAGTTGGCTGCAGCAAGTTCAACTATCATATTCTTCAATTCAATCATTGAATCTGTGCATCAAATACATTTTTTCAACGATAAGATTTTCACTTAAATCCTTGCTATTTAGGGATTTATAAATATGGGCTTATCATTATTTCTTAATTTTAGTAAGATTCACTTTAGAATTTCAAACTCTAACTTTGGGTTTTTTACCTTGAGCAATTATCTTGGGGTTTTGAGGATGATTCCCACAATGATTTTTGATAAAATTTCATAGGTGTGTTTCTAAGATAATGGGTAATGTATTTTTTTAAGAAAAAACGTTCCAAATTCATCCTTAACCCCCAGTTTTGACTTTTTAGATACGTTTTTTGACCCGATTTAAAGTATTTCAATATGAATATTATTTTTCATGATTTCCTATGAAAAACCAGTAATTTACTAGATTTTGCATATTTCGGAAGCTCGGCTCGAGGGAAAGACACTGACTTGAGTGGATTTCTTCATTAAGGCAAGTGGAGGCTTGACTTTATTACAAAGAGTCGAAGGCTATTATGTGTTAAATTGTTTGTAATTTGAAGTAATGAAGATTACTTGGGGGTGTCTGCATGGGTGCAGTGATGAGTATTCACCAAGACACTAGAGTCAAACATACAAGGTTGAAGCTAAGGAATAAAAATGGTTATAAATTATTGATATGACTTCTCTATTTGAGTTGGAAATTATATGGCCTTATAATTCCCTCAAGATGTTATTTATCTTCTATTATTTCCTTACTTGAGATTATGTCACGCCCCCAAGTCTACACCCTGGCCGGGACACGGTGCTGAGAACCCCGAAGGGCCCTCAACTAACCATGTGTACTGACATGACTACTAACTAAACCGTAAATAAGCAGAAATACATTATGAATTTGAATGGGCCAATTGGTTATAATAGCAAAGTGAGAACTGAACATGAATAATAATAGATCCAACAAAACTGAATACTGAACACATGTCTGAAAGCCTATACTAACTGAAATATAATTGGCAAAAGTAGGTCTCTAGCTCACAAAGAAATTCTAAAAGTAAAACATATGAAAGGATGAAATCTGAAACTGCAAACTGAACACCACCGCCCTTGAACCAAGAGACCTACCTCTAGAAATCTGCGGGATGGAGATCCAAACTATCCACGAACCTAGGGAAGATGTCCCGAGTATACAGGGTGAGTGTAGGCAAAGAGCATGCATCGGTACTTCTAGAATGTATTGAGTATGTACACATAAAATATAATAAATCTGAACATATGGGAAACAATACCAAATACTAAATCTAGAAGTAGCAATACTGAAATAAGAACTGAAAATACACATATAACTTGGAGCTGAATTGTATACAGAGAATCTCACAAATCAAATATCATATTAAATCATGAATCCAACATGCAATGACTCACACTTAGCTGAAAACAGGTTTTAAAAACTATTCATCATGCTGATACCGAAATAACCATTCTTTACTTGTGAAACTAGTGAATCATGCAACATGCTCAGTATACTGTGAAACTGGAACCTGAACATAAGTGAGAGATTCTCTTAACCGACATATAACCATGTCAGCGATTCATGGAGTCCAACTTAAAAACCTGTTGGTAGGGGTCCTTATACCCCACCAAAGATATAGGTCCTGGTTGGTGTGGATCTACTAGCTGATAACTGAGCCTAATCAGACTAAAATCCTACGGTGACGACATAGTTTTGGCATAAGGTCTATCTGGAACCCAAATCCGCTTGGTGCTAGGTACTACTCCCAAAACAAAAATATTGTCTGCTCATTCTATATTTAACTGGACTAGTAAAATAGTGCTTTAATTAAGCATGTATTAATCATACTCAAGTAAACTGAGTCTGTGATCATTTGATTCTAAAATACTGATTATGCTTAATTTAAACTTGAAATTAAATATCTATATGAGACTGTGATCAAAAGATCAAAACATACTAATGGGTGCTATAAATAGCATGAAAACGGACTTTATATGCATAATTTAGCAATTACTCGAAACCTCGAATAAGACATGTAAAATTGAAAATAACTGAGTGCTATCATATAAATGTAAGGGTACATAACCAGTAGATTGAGGAAGATCATGAGAAATTAGACTAGACTATAATCATGCTTAGCCATGGGAGAAATCTTGATAATGTGATATAACCAAGGGAAACCATCATAAAAATCATAAGTCATTACTAGAAGCACAAGAACATTAGTCAGGACTGAGTTTAGAACATGAAGATAACTTATGGATAAGAACCCTAATCATGAAATCCTTAATTTGAAACTTGAAACTCAGGCATGAGAGTGAAAGAATACTCTCATTTAAAGTCCATATACCTGTTAACTGGAGATTCTAACTGAAAACCTGAATGAAGGCTTGGATTCTTAAGCTTGAAGATAAAGAACCCTAATCTCAAGTTTGAGAGAAGTTTTGAGTTTTTGACAAGTTAAAGCGTAAGAATGAGGGATTTGACTAAGTGTGAGTATTTATAGTACCCATGTAATACCCAAAATGACGTAGTATTAAGGTGGAAGGGATTTGACTAAAATACCTTTTATTTAAAAGTTGAATTTTCTGGAACAGACACTAATATGGACGATGGTATGGTCTGTACCCCCGATTGTACTTGGGAGGATTTTGCTGAGGTTTCAATATGGACTTTGTTACTGATCTTACCACTCTAGTAAATTCCTCCAATAAATCTCTATTTAACTTCCATTATCCGAATAACTTAGTTTGGACTAGTTCTTGAGCACATAAATAAGTACAGAGCCTTAGGATCATTTGTCCCTGAACAAATAATTATAATGAACCTTCTTTTCATTTTGGTATTTTATGTGTTTGTTTATTTTGTAGAGCCTTTCGATACCTATCTTAGGTCATTTATAACCTAATAGGACTGGTATGCCTGCTCTTAGCGGTTCGGTTGAGATTTATCTCACTTTTCCTATTTTAGAGCAAGAATTTAAGTGCTTGTTGACTTTAGTCAACCTTTCTTCAAGAAGAGCTTGATATTAAATTATGACAGTTCCATTAGCTCTAGAACATAGATTTCGGTCTATGTGGACCTTGGTTCGGGTTGGGGGATTTCGATGTGAGTTTATCTCGTTTGATGAGATAACAAACAATTGAATTTTTAACTTAGGTCAACATTCAATGATCAAAGTATCGAATTTAAATATGAATGCTCCATCAGCTCCAAAATATTGAGTTTGAGTTAGGAAGAGTGTTCGTTTGCCTCTCGAGGCATCCAGTGTGTTTTGGAGTAATTTTGTGGATTTTAGGCAATTTTAGCCTAAGTGTTGACTGGTCAATATTTCACAAAATAACCTCAGATAGAGATTTGGACTGCACCATTGATTCAAGAATATTATTTAGGATGTGTGTGCATATCTCGTTTGCGTATATCGAAATTTGAATGCATTCCCGGTGGTGTTCAGAGCATTTTGTAAGATTGAGTTTTGCTGTCAAAATAGTAGCTGATGTAGGCCACTGTTGTACTTAGCAATCGCTAGGAGATGGCATACGATCACAAAGGATAACCTCTTTCTTCATTGCGACTGTGGGGCCCTTTAATGCGATAGAGACCCCAGTCGCTTCACCCTTTTGATCTCGAGCCTGACCATTGCTATGGCAATGACCAACAAAACCCAGCCTTACGATCGTTAAGGCCTATACCTGGCAGTATTTATATTTTCAACCTTAAAGTTTTAGACATTTCCCTCAATACTTTCTCACTCTACTCTCTTTCTAACCTTGATAAAAGCTGTGGAAATGATACTAAAGTGTGGGGGAAAACATCTTGGAGTTATTCTTGCTTCGACTCTTGATAAGTCCTATTTCCTTTTGTGGTTTTCCATGGAAATGGATTAAGTATCGTCCATTAATGCCTTGATCAACCCTTGTAATTCCTTTGGAATTCTTATATTTCTGTTAGTGTAGGTTGTTACTTTATGCGTTGAGCTTGATTTCACTTTAGATTTTCCGTTTCACTTCTTTTTCAATGCATAATCCGTTGTTTTTATTGGGAAATTATGTAAAATTTTGCACTCTATTTCTCTTGAATGCCCTTTGATGTGACGGTATTTAACGTCACATTGGACACTTAAAAGCCCTAAAATAGAGCGTGTATTTGAGTAATAATAGTGTGTTTTAATGCTTTTATTGAGTATTTGCAGGGTTAAGTCAATAGGTGTAAGAATGCAACACTGGTACGAAAAAAGGGCATTTTTAGATGGCAAGACAGGCCAGACGGTTCCACAAACGAATTGTATGAGGACAGACGGCTCGACTAGGGTGTGCCGCCTACTCAAAAGCTCACTGGATAAGAAGTCAAGCATAGGCGACCCAGCAGATGTTTCATCTGTTAGGAGACGTTCGCCTATTTTCGAACCGCCTATTAGAAAGTTCACCGGATAAGAAGCCAAAAATAGTCAGTCCAACAGATATTTCATCTGTTGGGAGATGGTTTGCCCATTTGGCACCCCTGTTGGAAAGCTCACTGGATAAAAGGGGTGACATACAGAAGGATAGATAGTTCCGTATATCACCAGACATTCTGTCTGCTTGTCTGCCTGAATCGACGAAGGCCAAACCTAACTTGCCTATTATTTTACTTATTTCCACACTCTATAAATAACATACTTACCTTAATTTTTAGGGGATTCTGAACAATTTACTTTTTACGTATTATTTTGACACTTTTGAGTTAGGGTTGATAGCCATATTCATTTAAGAACACAAGTGTTGAGATTTTTTGGTCATTCTTCTGGAATCAACTGCACTTTATGTTTGTGGTATGTTATTCTATATCTTCTGTATTCAGGATTGGAGT
>JBDJHY010000094.1:8808736-8825432 GCA_039654485.1 Withania somnifera
TTTGATAGATTTTTCTGATTTCGGAAACCCATTACTACGACGTATCTGTATCAGATATGTCTGTGTCTTTAGTAGTGAGATTTCTTTCTTCATGTGTATTCTTACTTCTCTTTGTTATGGGTTGGATAATCTTTCCTTGTTTGTCTTCTTGCTGACTTATGCATTTAATTCAGATTTCTAATTCCTTGTAGACTTCTATGATTGTTACTTATCATGATCTTCTTGATTGCGGTTGACTGATTTTTCTAATTACTTTTCCTTAATCTTGTCTGGTAGTTTGTCTTGCCTTTTTGTGCTTATTTTTTATCCTTCCTTGAGAATTTGATTGCAAATTTTATATTCCAACAAAATCTTCTTTCCTTGATTTTCAGCTTGATAAATTTCAATGGATAGTTTTTCCTTGTTCTTCATCTTTTAAGCTTGATTAATGTTGCTCCATATTCATCACCTTTTGGTATTTCCTGCAATTTGGATTAGTTGTCATTAGAAAAACCAAAACATTTTAAGTTTTGGGGCTAATATTCCTAAGTTCAACTCTCAATATTACCCATTAAAAAAAAGAAAAATCCCACATGATTGGCCCATAAAAGAATTAGGTCCTCATGTTAAGTATGTCTTGATGATATAACTAAATAAATAGAAGTATGATAGATGGACAAAGATATGGTAATTGCACCTTCGATTTATTAGAAACCTATCCAAAGGTTCATTGGAGATCTAACATGATCATTTTTAATAAAATCTCACTATCAAGTATGCTCAATGCCCAACTAATTGTCATCCTCAAGCTCATAAAGGTTGAGAAATTCATTAGAGACCTAACATGCCCGTCTGTAATAAAATCTCACTATTAGGTATGTCTAATGACCGACTAATTGTCTTTCTCAAGCTTATAGATGTTGAGAAAGCGAGAAAAACAAGAATATCAGCACATGAATAATTGTCTGTTGAAATATTCTCCAGGGAATAAACACAAAAATTCTGATGCTAGCATATTAACAAAGAAAATTGTAAATTAACAAATATAAAGAACTAAATGGAATTTCTAGCCATGATATATCAGCTAAGCGCAAACCTCATTCATAACCACAATCAGGATATAATTTGAAACAAATTGGATATGCATGTTTTTTATTATGCAGCTAGAGTGGAGCACTAGGAAAGTACTCTAGATTTATGTCTCCATTATGACAGTCAAACCCATAGATGATATCAAATTAGTCTCTTTTCTCTAGTTTTTTCCCTAGGTAGAAATTACAAACATTTCACATGGAATTTTGTTAGTGCTTCTAATACATAAAGGTTTGTATTGTAAATATTTGGACCATATGTGTGAAGTGGTTATTCGAGACTATATTAGTCTTTTTGAATTTATACTTCACATGTGGATGCATTACATGCCATAAAAAAAGGAAAAACAAAGAGAATGGATAGAATAGAAGATTATATGTAGGAATGCCTCCCAAAGGTTTTGAATTCATGAAACTTGTACTCAACATAATGCACAGCTCCATTACAACAAATCAAATCTACAACATATAATGCATCAAGAACTATTCTTTTCTGATCATTCCGCACTTCATGTAATGGTTTCTATTTGTTTATTCTCTTTTAGGAAATGGATGTTGGGTTGATGAAGTGTATTACCCCGTACTTGACCTAAGCTTAGAAAACTAGATCATGCCTCATAAAATCTAAGATTTTTTTCCTAAGCGACCACGAGTGGGGTCACGACTCATGGAGTGTGATACCACGAGTCATATTGTCACTCGTGGTACCCACTAATAGGGAATTGAAATTATGTCCAGGTACTCAAGAGTCAAGGTACGAATCTACACAAACCACGAGTCATATTGTGACTCGTGGTACCATCTGGCAGAAAACTATTTTTCAGGCCCAATTCACATGAGTAACTTTACAACTCGTGAAGTGACGTACCATGAGTCATTATACGGACTTGTGGTATGATAGTCTAATTTCGGTAGCCAACCTCAGTACCACGACTCAGATACAAGTCGTGGAGTGGAATTCCATGATTCGTGGAATGACTCATTGGATGTTACGATTAGTTTTTAAATCAGAAAAAATTGACGGCCTTTTCATAATTTTCTTAGTTTTTTCCTTTAATCTCATGTCGTTTAGGCTTTCTTAGGGGTTAATATAAATACCCCCACCTTTATTTGCTTCATTTTTTTCAAGAGTTAGATAAATACCTTGACAGTTTCTCTCAGGTTCACCTAGGGTTCTTTAAGAACTTCATTAGAATCATCCTAAAGGCTTCTATCAGGTATGTGGGCTAATCAACAAGGATTTTCTTTCACTTTTATGCTCAAAACCTCGAGTTTTTGGTTGTGTTAGGAGTTGTAGATTTTGGTTAAAGTCTCAACTACCTTTATTATATTGAGATCACTTTATTTTGTATAACTCTTGATGGTTATGGCTGAAATTGCATACTTTGACATCGTGATATCTCATAATGATCACATAACCCTAATAATTGGAGTCAAGTTTTGAAGATGAGTTCATGATTTGAGTTTGCATAGTTAGAGTCAGTATTACTTTCACAGAAGACTTTCCCAGCTATAAGTAGTGGTGTCTTGCATTATATTAAAATACAAGAATATATAGAATGCATAAAAGTTAGTAGAGATGAGAGGATATTTAGTTGAAAGGAGGTGTTCTTATTTTTTTGAGTTTTGGACTCAACTCGTGTAGAATTTGTTGAGTTATACTTTATGAGTAGCCTGTTGTATCTTGGAAGGGACAAATCAAGATGATTACTGTTGTCCTGATGTAAACATTTACTACATTGGGCTTGAATCTCCTTAAAAAGAGAGAACATTCATGCATCATCCTGAAGATATTATTTTCTTTTAAAAAAAACTAATTATATTGTAATATTTCACCAACAAAATTATCCCAATCTTGTTTTCTTTATGTTATTCATTATAAAGGATATTTTTTACCTTGTCTACAGTTTCATTATTAATTATATCTCTCATAATTTGCTCACACATTTATCAAAATATTCTTATAGTTGCCACATGCATCCTTCGAACTTGTGTGTTCTTAATTGGGCAAACTCTACCTCATACCAATTAGGTCTAGCCATTGATCAGTAAAACATTTTCTTAAGTCTTGGTGACACATAAATATTATTTAATACAATATTATTTTTATAGTGACAAATATTTAAAAATTCTAAAATATAAAATGTCTTATTTACTTTCTATGCCCATTTTTACTTATTTGATATATTAAAAATAAATATGATTTTTACTTATTCAATTTTAAAAATTAAGAAATAATTAATCACTAAGTACAAATTTACCCTTATTATTAAGTATAGTCATTTTAAACACATTTTTAAAATATTAAATTTATTATAAGCAAAAAGTCATATAGTTAAAAAAAATCTATTTATTTTTTAAAACAATTATGCCGAGTTGGTATAGATTTTTAAAGGATTCATGGAACAAGTCTCTGTAATGCCCGAGGCTACCCCCTAGATGCTACACGACGCTAAGGATTCACAAGTGATCCGTGAGCAAGTCCTTGGCATGTGAACCTGTTCATAAATATAAGTATACACTAAAAGCTTAACAAAAGAGGCATAATAGAGAACTCGTATGTCATAATGGTAGCCTGAATAGGTTATGAGTTGGCCACAATTGGCAAAATGTGAAACATAATTAATGTCATATGAATCTATTATCCGAAAATCTTTAACTAGACTAGGGAGAACTGTTGGGACAATCCCCTAATTAACTCTCAACATAATAAAATTAAAGGGCATAAAGTAAGTGAGGAGCAGTTCTGGACCCCGGCCTGTGAGGACTCACCAAGCTGTCTCATATGTAAGCTCTACTAATCACAAGGATAAATCAGAAAACCTGTATCTACATTAAAATATATCTAAAATAGGTCAGTACATCGAGTATACTGGTAGGTGAGTGTTTGCATAAAACATGATAAAATATCATAAAGTTGGAGGGTAAAATTAATGCAATAACCCAGAGAGTTTAGTAGGCTGAAAAGTACAAACCTTGTTTCTTGTTCTGGAATCATAAACACAAATCATGTAAGGTTAAGCCAATGCATTTAGTTTAGTATAAAATCTTAGTCATGAAGTTGGAAGTTTCTCTTAATCGACAGAAACTATACTATGATTTACGTGAGTCCAATGTCTTAAATCCACACTGAAAATGGTCCATTAATTCTATAACCCCCTACTGGCAAGAGGCTCCCCTAACCCTCCATAGCTAGGACTAAGTTGTAAAGTCTAAGCTAAGGATCCTTAACTAGAAAATTATAAATAACCTGAGCTGGAAAACCCAGTTTTGGACTAACACAACCTCACTGAAAGGTTGGGCTGATCCTCTCGGTGCTAAATAATTCTCCCAAACCACTAGACTCATGTTCTTAAAAAGTTTTTATAAAGGGACATATGTTAATGCCTGTAGCTTAAATCATAAATGAGTTGGGGCTCCATAATTTCAGGTCTTGTTTATCATATTTGAAACTTTTAATTCATATAATGTGTATAACTCAATTTCATAAAGAACCAACACCAATTTATGAAGTTTCTTGAAATAAGCCTTAAATTCATGAAAATTTAAGATAAGTTAATTAAACATACTAGTTCAGCGTAATTCAGGTAAAACATATAAAATCATGCTATAATTCATAAAATATATAAATCTTGCATAATCAAATCATAAAGACAATATATGTGAAATTTATAAATTTTTTGGTTTGAACCCTAAATTGAAGAAACCATAAATCTTACTAAAATATAAAGTTTTGGACATGAGAGTGAAATAATACTCGCATTGAATACCCCTGTACCTATTTGGGAACAATTCCCTTGAAAAATCTTACAGATTGATGAAGAACTTAGAACCTAGACTTGAGAGATTTTGAAGAACTTCCTCTTTTCTTCTTTGCTTTTATTTTCTGATCTTGGAATGAATGAGGGGTTTAGATTTGATTAAATAGGGGGGTTTAGAGGTAGATTAGGAATGACATAAATCCTCGTTGATTTAATGCTTTGAAACATCCAAAAATGACGTAGTCTGATTAGGGGTTAGTAAGGAAAAGTCATAAAATTCCTTGGGAATTTCGTACAAACCTTCATGCCACTGTTACAGTTATGCTAACCTATTTTGCACTTACGCGGACCATATAAGTGATTATGAGAACCATATAATGACAAGCATAATTTTCCAGAAACTCCGTCATTTCACTGCACTACACCTTTTTAGTAAAACTGTCATAACTTCTTATTCCAATCTTGAAAGACGTGCAGTTTGTTGCATTTGAAACTAAACTCAAAGGTCTTTTCGTTGATAGGTTATGGGTCACATAAGTCTTTATAGATTGGGATATATGATCATTTAAAGTTGACCCATGCCTAAACCAATAAGAAAGACTACGATAGTATAAAGGCTTTGAACTTAACATAGCGCTAGAAGTTCCTTATGACCTTGAATCTTATCAAGTACTACCCCCATGCCTTAGAAATGATTTTATCACCTAGGAACAACTGAAATTTTATGGGATTCATACTTAAGAATATGTGTCAAACGGTTTAAATATTAGCTTAAATTTTTAAGGTATTACAGTCTCGGGGCAATGTATAGCAAAAATACACCCAGGCATTGGGAGGAGAGGGGGCTCTTGTAAGGTCTAAGCTCCGAAATTTAAGACGTTTGCCTAAGTGTGAGGCGTAAAGCTTGCAGGGGTGAACCCAAAAAATTATTACGAATTAAAATATTATTTTACGAAATCTCTAATTTAAGTCTGAATATGCAAATGTTTGATTGCTAAATACTCAAAAGTAAAAGAGAAATGAAAGAAACACACTTGTTTTCAAGCCCTAATACTTTGTCTAATTCGTTGTACACTTCTCATTGGGTTGGCCTACTCAATCATGTACTTTATTGTTCCTTTTTATTTCTTCTCAAGTTTCTTTTTTTTACTTTGCATTTTAAAATATAATATATGGTGAATGAAAACGTAAGATTTTTGAGTTATGGAAAGTGGATGAGTTATAAAAAAGTTGGTATTCTTTGACTCGAGTATCTTTTTTATTCTCTAGTTTGAAAAATTCCAGACATGATACATCTTCTGCTTTTTTTTTTTACTTTTATATATGTTTTAATAGTTTTTACTCTTTTATCTAGTGATGTATCCCTTTAAAAATATTTATTCTAATTATATTAATTTATAAAATAGAAAAAGGAAAAATATACCCCAAACTTTTAAAAATGGTATATGGTATGTATATTCCTTTAACGTTATACTTTAGGTCATATATACTTCATCCTAACGAAGGATATGTGACAAGATCTAAACTACTAATCTATTTTCTTTTATTACTATGTAAATTAAAAAAGCACACAAATTTTAAAACGTAACACAAAAAGTCCAACCCAAAATTAAAACCTAACCCGTTTTGATAACCCAACATCTTATATGTGAAGCCCATGTTTCTATGCTAATTGCCCTTTACTTCTTACAGAGAGAAGTCAAGGAATGAAAAAAAATTCAACATCATTACTCAGCCGAAGGGTAGGCATTACCGGTATCGGGCTGGGATAGACTGAAACTAACCGGTACTGGACTAGATCGGATTGTCCCAATCGGGATAATACCTGTTCTGGGATGAAACAGGATGGGATTACCGAGATGGAATCCCGGTCCCGTCCTATTGTGTGCCAAACCGCTTCCGAAACGAAGCGGGATACGATGAACCAAGATGGATTTTATTAATTATAATTTATTAAATATTTTTATTTTATAATTACTGTACGAATACTTTATAAATTTTTTTATATTAATAATTTTGTAACTTGTAAGTTTAGGTTATAATTTTTTTTAAAACAATGTTTATATTTTTAAATTTGAAATCTATATAGCATATAAGTTATATAAAAGTCAGAATTTATATAACATATAAAATTTGTTGTTAAGGTAAGTTTGTTGTATATTTTGTATGTTTTTCAATATGTAGGTTATAATTTTGTAACTTATTTTTAGTAATTTTTTTTCAAACTTTATATATCTTTACATTTTGTAAAGTTTTCTTTATACATTTCTAAATTACTAATTACATTGATTTTCTCGAATCCTCCACCAACTCAAAAACTATGATATGTCTTCACTGTCCATAATATTATCGAGTCCCTGGTTTAAATATCATCAAAATTACATTTATTATAAGAATCAATGCCAAGTCGAGACTTCATTTTACTATGAAAATCTTGTTTAGGCCTGTGACTTTATGAAGCATCAATATTACTTGTTTGTATTATGCAATATTTATCATGCATTTTCCTAGCACATAATCTAATTCTATTTTGGCAAGTTTCTAAATTTAATTGTTTATATGATTGAATATCTAAATTTTAATAAACGCATTTAATTAATGATTTTGCACCGGCTTCTTTATATTCAAGGTTGAATAGAATAGGAGTTAAATAAATTCGTGGTATAGGAAAAAATATTTTTAAAATTTTTCAATCATAACTACGATAGCCTCTTTAAAGAATGGTTTATCTCTATATTCATCGAAACGACATGAAATATTTAATACATGTAATAATATTTTAGTAATAGTAGAATAATGCAAACTAGACAAAACGTTTGTGGTTTCATAAAAAAATTTCAGAAATATTACGAGTTCATTAACATTATCCCAATCATCATCAGTAATTTTAAATTTGGGAATTAGAAGTATGTCCTCAAAATGCATAGTAATAGGTTTTCTATATTTATATGCAAAGTCAGACATTTCATAAAAAGAATTTCACCTAGTTTTAATATGATTTAGAACCTTTCTATAGGGAAGTCCTGTAAGCTTACAAAGTTTTTTAAAATGATTAATTCTGTTACTTTTATGCATATGAAAATTTCAAAAACAAGCATTATCAATTATTTTCACAACTATTTTTAAATAACGTCATACCATCATTCACAACCAAATTTAATATATGTGCAACACATCTAACACGAAAAACATCTTGAAAAATTAGATAAATTTTAGTTTTTAACATGTTTATGACATTTTAATTAGTAGAAACATTATCTAAAGTAATACCAAGCACTTTATCACAAAGTCCATAAAAATCTAAAATTTCAGCAACAGTACTAGCAATATAAACACCGATTTTTCCTGTTCACAAATTTTACAAGCTATAATTCTTTTTTATAAATTCTAATTATAATCAACACAGTGTACAGTAATAGTTAAAAAATCAAAACCATTAGGACTACGACCCATATCAGTGATAATAGAAACTCTAAAATTCATTAATTTAAAATATTCATGAATCATTTGATAATTTTTTTATGAAAATAAAATATATCTCTTTTACCATATTTCATGAAATACCTTCGTAACTAGGATTAAATGTATCCCAAATATATATAATAAAAGCAGGATGTTCACCACAACTAAAATGTAAACCAGAACAAACAATTATTTTAGCAAAATTTTCACGATCACGATTCCTACTATAGGGTCGTTGTGAAAGAGGGCCAGCGGAGTTTGAACTGTTTAGTTCACTTTGAACCATATTTGACCTTTCATACGATGGTCAAGTACCACTGATAGACATAGAAGGATCAAGCCTAGCTAAATGTGCCTGTCACTTTCGTTTACGCATAGATTCTAAATGTCTAATCATCTCCTCACTGAACCTCCACTACCGCCAGATTTATAAACCCAAGTTCTTTTTACAAATACGACAAGTAGTAGTAGTTTTTCGACATTCAAAACACAAAAATGTCAGACTGATAATTTTTTAGGACTTGCTACAAGAGCCTTACCCCTTCTTTTTCTTTGAGAAGCGCGTATGAGGGGGGGGGGGAATAGCTCGAACCTCGGGCTCAAATTCATCTAGAGCCTGAGTTGGCGCTTCGGTAGTGGGACTAGTCGATGTTTAATCTAAATCTTCATCTAAGTCTACTTCTACTTCTTCATCTAAATCCTCTTCAAAGTTATGGTACATTTTTTCAAAAGTTTCTTGGGGAATATGAGTATCAGTATTAATATCTATAAGTACATTTTGTAGAGGGGCCAAATTAGTTTCATCTACATTTGTCAAATTATCAATATTAATTTTAACTAATGAGGAACTTTAGGTTGTTGTGAAGAAGAACTAGAACCGCAGGAACATGTACTTACAGAATACGAGAATTTCCACCTTGTTGAAGATCTATCACCCTCTTAAAAAAAATTAAAAGTACTTCCTTCTTTCTCGAACTTTTTTTTAGAGAAATCCATAATATAATAAAATTAGTATTAAATTAGCAAATTCAACAAAAAAATAATAAATGATAAATACAAAAATTAAATAGTAAGATTAGAGAGTGGAACGAATGTATCAAATGTCTGCGTAAAAGCTGATATAAATAACTGAAAATTAATAATTTGATGACGAAAGTTGAAGAAGATTGCTCCTCCGTAATTCACCAAATTTAGCTTCTAATCTTCAATTAAAAAATAATAACAAAAATTAAATAATTGCAAATTGGAGTTTTTGGTAATTGATATTAGAGAATTTAGAGAGTAGAAAATCGAGAAAGAATGAGAGATTAGAGAGAAACGAGAGAATGGAAGATTTATTGAAAAAATGAGTGCAAAATAAGGTATTTATAGGAAGCGGGGTGGGGGTGGGGGTGGGGGGAAGGGGACGACTATATAGTCATTTGGAGCCGTTGCTCAATGGCTAATTTGATATTTTTTTTTAAATTTTCGTCGCTAGACCGAGACGGGATGGGACGGAATGAACCGCAAAATCAAGATCCCTTTCCAATCCGAAACCCGATACATCCAATCCCGTCCCGTCTCGGTACCTAACGGAAAGGGACCACACCGTCCCATTGTCCAGCCTAAAGAGACTAGGAATTTGTTTCAGTTTTAGGTTAAGAAAGTGCACTAATCCTAGCCCATAATATATAGTCCCTTAACGTGAAAAACTGTAGCTTTAACATTCCCAGAACTGATAATATAAACCGGTACACATTCACATCTCAAAACTTCTATAAGTTTCAAATTCTACATTTCACTTGTATAAGTCCGAATTCTAGGACCACACCTCTAAAGTTTCACTTATAGAAGTTTGAATTCCAATATAAAACCGGAGTTGAATTGAGTTATCAAAACGGGTTAGGGTTTTAATTTCTGATTGAATTTTTTATTTTGGATTTTAAAATGAGTGGCTTTTTTTATTTTGAATAAAAAATAAAAATAAATTAGTGATTCCATCTTGCCATGATCTCAATTTAGTAAAGGATATATATAACTATAAAATATAATGTTATGAATATATATATACCTAAAATATATATATTACGTTATGATTATATGCATATCATTTTGAAAGTGAGGAATATATTTGTTCTTTTTTCGTTTATAAAATATTAAAAATCAAAGAATTCGTGGGCTTACGCTCCATCACTTAGAGCTTACGCCTCGCCTCGTAGGTAAGAAACTCCGGCTTATGCTTGATACTAAATCAGTAAAAAGAAAGAGAACAAGTATAATAAATTTGCATTATTTTTCTACTAATTTGACAATTTGGTTAGATTTTGAAAAAGAAGCATGAGTGTGTCTATAAATTAAAACAAAGTGTAGAAGTGGAGGGATAGTTTTCCCGCCATTTCCCTCTAAGCTAAAGTTGTTCTCTTGTAGCAAGAGACGAAACAAACCCTAGTCTGGTGAGCGGCATGGAAGAGGAAATCAAAGCTGAATTCGTGAAGAATGGCTTCAATTTCGACGATGAAGCAGACGTTCTTAACAAATGTAAGTATTAAAGAAATTTATTACTTTTTATGTTAAGGTTAAGTTGTCTGCTTCGTATTTGTGCTTATTTCAGGTCTTACGTTCTGCATTCAATACAACCTTAGCCCTTCCGATATTGTTTCTAGCTGGGACGTATACTCTCTCAACAGGTCTCACTTCTAACTTTACTCAAACAAAATCCTAGTTACTTTTGTGCAAATTTCACTAGAAGGAAAAAGAAAATTCTTTTATTGAGTCTGTTGGCGGAAATGCTTAAGAACAGAAAACAAAACACTTTATATAGTGGAGCAACAAATGGATTGTCAGATTACTCGATTTTCTTTCTGTTTTTCTAGGTATACCTAACAGTTTACTCTTTAATGTTCTTTTCACCTTTGGATACAAACTGAAGTGGTCTTAAATTTTACTCCTCTGAGTTCTAATTGAAATATAAACCTGAAGTTCCACTTGATGGCCATTTCTTTGAGGGGGCTGGAGTTGATGGTGCAGAGTTCGCATATGGGTGCATTTCTACAACAGATACAGAATGAGCGGAGAGAGGACATTGTTAAAAAGGAACCTGGTTTACATTTATACTCCAATGATATTTCTATGTGAGTACTCCAGCCTTTTTGAGTTCATTTTAATTGTTGATTTTGGTATCCTGGAACCTCCCCTCTTTTCATGTCTCAACTGTGCTAGCTTATAATGATGAATCGACTTTCTGGCCAATATTCAGTTGGCCTTTTCAGGACCAGTGATGAAATATATCTCATTGTGTGGTTTCGGTAAAATCTTTTCATGTTTTACATCTCTTGTGCTGTGATTCTGGAATTCTCTATTAGAGAAATACTTCTCCTCAATTAACTGTTAACATGTATATCTGCATATTATCCACCTTTGAACTCTATTATCTTTCCTCTTGTTAATTTTGTGAAGTGGAAACAAAAGAAAATTTCTCTACTTTATTAACTAAGCTAAAAACAAAAGGTGAATTTAGTTAAATGGTATTAATGTGGAACTTACTTTTTGCTCTAGGCTACTGAAATCAATTAGCTGAAAATATCAATGCAGGATACTGAATGATGAATACGAGAACTCAAAGGAAATCGTTCTTGGTACCCCAACAGATAAACAAAAGATATCACAGACAGAACCAATTATTTCAGCAAAAAAAACTAATGGTAGCATTACCACCTGCAGAAAGCTTTTAGAAACAATTACACCCTTTGGACAAAGAAAAAGCAAGTTCGTGGTGCAATTCTCTCTCAATGAGACGGCCAATGGAGGAAGTATGAAAATGGAACACGATGAAGAGAATCCCAACAATGACATCATAAAGAGAGTCCAACCAATCAAAAGATGTTCTTTGAAAATCATTAGCTCTCAATCTGAGCCAGGATGCAGGTTCATGTATGACAGGATGGAAAATAAGGTACTTCTTATCATGTTACATTTGTAGAATACCCAGGTTTTTGCGTAACGAAGTCCTTACTATCTTTTTTGAATCAGCTTAATTTTATTGAAAGCCGAATAAAAGATCATGCAACAGCACTTGTAGCCTCTGGACTGCACGAGGAGCCAACTGATCCTACTGTTGCTTCACAGGTAATATGTTTGCTTCTGACGTATGAAATCTCCAAATATTTGCACCAGTTTTCTGCTGTTTTGGCACTATAAATTTTAATATTTAGAGGGTTCCAAATCCTTTTATTGCTCTCGGTTAAGTCAGTGAATAGTAGTTGTAGTATGATAGTTATATCGTACTCTTAGAAGCTTATTAAGTATATTGCTATTGATATCTTGACTAGCATTGACATGGAATCATGATTTGCACAATATTGACATATGTGATAGATGTCTGAAGAACCTAGGGAATTTCCCATTTATTTATGTAAATTTGTCTGCCCATGGATTAAGCTGCTCGCTGTCATTGACGATATCTAGTTGCTGACAGTGTTGAGCATTCTGGAGGTCAACGTGTGCGCCTTGACTTGCAAAACTTGGACCACTTTTCTGTTTTCCCTGGCCAGGTATCATAAACAGAAAGCATGCATTATTTTGATTAGTACTTCGAAATGTTGAACAATGAATGAACCTCAAATATTCATAAACAGGTGGTTGGTCTTGAAGGGCATAACCCAAGTGGCCATTGTCTCATTGCATCACAAATTGTTGACCGCATGCCTTTGTCGCCTTCTTCCATGGAAAATCTCCCTCCTACTAAGAGACAAGCAATGGATCAACATCTAGAGTCAACCAATGCCGGGATTGATATGCCAGAGCTATCATTGGTGGGTAAGCTTGTATTACATATAAGTGTAAAACAAAATTAAAAATAAGAGTGAGATACATGTATTTGTTAGTAATGGTTGAAATCTATTTATGCAATTATATGAAATGACTGTTATATGGAGAAGTATCCTTCGATTTGGGTGTTCGTCTCCCTTACCTGCCTTTCTCATCATCTGAAACTTAAGGATATTGATACCTAATTCCACATACCTTTTAGCCTGCCTTTTGACAAAAAACTATGTTGGAGTGCATTTCAGATATAATTCTTGCCTTATTAGTGGTGGTAACCCATGCAGGCTTTGTTAAACCTCTGAGATAAACAACTCTGATAGCCTTTTACAAGAATTGATTTAAAAGGGGAATACTTGGCATATTTATTATGCATGTCATATGATGAATATTACCTTCCATAAAGAGGGGGTCTTCTGGTTTGCATTAGCTGCTCTCATTATACATTTAGTTTTATGTGGCTGTGTTTGTTTGCCCTCTTCTTCCTTTTCTCGAGCTTAATTAGAAGCTCTGACTACAGCGTAGATGAAGAAAAGGACTGCATCCTTTGGCTCTACTTTTTGTATATGCAACCAATCTCTTTTCTGCAACTGATAATTATATCATCCGTTCCCTAAAATTTCTTCTTCCCTTTTTGGTGTCTTCTCGACAATTTTCATTCTTGTTCAGATTATAGCTGCCGGTCCTTTTACAACAGTTGATAACTTGTTCTTTGAACCTCTTGCTGAGCTTCTATTGTATGCACAGCGCAAGCAGCCTCAATTGATCATACTGGTAATGAGTTTACAGCTCTCATGCCAAAGTTGTGTATAACTTTTTCTATTGACTGATAGAACTTTCATTTTACTTTTTTAAACACTCTTGACAGCTAGGACCATTTATAGATTCAGATCATCCCGAGATCAAGAGAGGAACTGTAAATAGGACATTTGATGAAATCTTTCAGGATGAAATTCTTGCAAGGGTATGTATATAGAACTTCACTTTCCACATTAAGTTCTGGTTTATAATTTATTTAGTCTCCGTCCATTTGCTGGTTTTCAGTTGAGAGATTATGTAGAATATATGGGTTGTACTGCTCGTGTGATTCTTGTTCCATCTGTACGAGATGCTAGCCATGACTTTGTCTATCCTCAGGTGAAAATTTCGATTAGTTAGTCATCTTGTTCGGTGTTATATCTAAAGACAATACTGAAACATCTTTTTTGTTGCTTACAGCCAGCCTTTGACATTCAGCCTTTGACATTCAGTCACCCGATCTTGAACATCAGGTATGCAGTGTACTGCCACACGTCAAATTGTTCTCCAGAGAAGAAAAGTTAGTCTGGTTATCACGTACCATTACTAACAAGGATTTGTGTTAACCAGATAAATAGCATTACAAATCCTGGAATATTCTGTGCGAATGAGGTAGACGCTGATGATATTTCCAACAACTGCTTTACCTTGTGTTTTCTTAATTTTTACATGCTTTTCTTCTCATATTCAAGTCACAAGCTCGATTTATGCTCACTTATAAATAAGCAGGAGAATCTTGGAATAGTTTTCTGTCAATGCTTTCTGCCTGTAGCTGGACTGTACAAATTGAATAGAATGATGTGAAAAATAAAAGTTGGACTATACATCAGTACTAAATATCTTAGTTTGCAGTTGTGAGATCACTGGATGTGTTATATTCAGGTGAAAGTGGCTTGCTCTACAGTTGATGTTCTTAAACAGCTCAGTGCAGAGGAGATTTCACGAAATAAGAAAGGGGGATCCAAGCAACGAATGACAACTCTTGTGAACCATATCTTAAATCAGCGTAGGCATGTTTCTTGGGACACCATTTGCGATTCCTCTTGTTTATGCAGAAAGCTGCAAACCTATTATTTTCTGAATCCTTTTTTTTGTTTGGTCTTTTCTGCAAACTAAATGCAACAGCTTCTATCCTCTATACCCACCAGCTGAAGGCGTACCAATTGATTTCTCTCTAGCTCCAGAAGCTCTTCAGATGTCAACAACCCCAGATATACTTATTTTACCCTTAGATTTGGCTCATTTTGTCAGGGTAATATGCGCTGCTGATTTCCAAACTATCCTTTTTTTCTATCATTTAAACTATATTAAACTAAAGCATTAATTATATCAAATAGACATGCATGCACTTGAATGTGAAGATAAACACAATCAGTTTTTTAAATCCCTTTTTTAATCTCTAATTTTCATCTGCTGACAGGTGATCTCCGTTGGGGAAAGGAGTAAAGGAGAAGAAGTAAAGTGCATATGTGTAAATCCTGGACGACTTTCAAGGGGAGGAGGAGGTGGTTTCTTTGCGGAGCTTAACTACCATGGACACTGCGATTTATCAAATGCTTCAGTTATTCGAATATAATGCTGAGACACGAATCTTCCTGCAGCTCATGCGTTTAGCAGTAGCAGAGATTGTGGAAATCTATGAACTAAATCACAGCAACGACTATGAAGAGCTGGGGCAGACTGCACTTTTTGAAGGCTTGTCATGGATACCCAATAAAGGAACAAGTGACTAGTCATGCTGTAGCTGCATCTATTCCCTTAGTGATTTCAAACTCCCCCTTGTTTGCTATGTTAATATTAAGGAAATGATGTTCTGTTTAGCTGGTAATAGCATCCTAGGATCTTACTGAGGTCAATACGTAGGAAGTTTGTTTATACCCGCAAAGTTCTGCTGCCTTTATCCATAAGAAATAGAAAAATGCATCATAAAACTACTGTCACTGTCTGTTAGTTCTTGGACGATCCTTTTCTATATGATGAAATACAATGTTGCAAGGGTTAGTAAATCTGTTCAAATGTTTATTTGAAATTTTCTGACTGAGTTTTCAAGGGCAGTTATTTTTAGTTTTGGTTAAGTGTTTGTTAGTACTTTTTGGCAAACATGTCCAAACTCAGTCCTTTCGCAAAATAAAAAAAAAATAAAGTATTTGAAATATGTAAAAAATTCTTTAGGAAGATCTTCAAGCTTTTAATGTTTAGGTCAAACAAATATCTTTTTCCAGGAACTTCAGACAAGTGGCACGAGCAATCTTCCAATAACATGAATGATCCAGATGAGGGGATGACATTAATATTCGTTGTTCACTTCATCTTATTCTCATGTGTTTGCCATGCTAATATAGCACCAAAAACTCAAATTCAAGCCAATGGTGTTGACCCAAGCATGTTATTGCAAGATCTCAAAGAGAACAACCCCCCCCCCCCCCCTCCACAAATAAACTAAAATAAAATAAAATCTTGGAACTCCTAGAAGCAAAGTAAAAATTAAGTAATAACAAACTGGGAAAAGATACAGACTAAGAGAAATGACATTAGAATATAAAAATTGCTTCCCTTTTGATTTTGTTATGTTTTATAGACTTGAAGAACTCGACAATCCACTTACATGTATTTAAAATAAGAACATATACCAGAAACTATAAGGACAAGGAATAAATTAGTCATTTAAAGAACAATGCAATATGTACAACTGAAGTGGATGAAATATTAAGTTTAGCCCCCAATATAGCTGGCTGCAGACAAGTTCCAACTTCCATATTCTTCAATCCAATCATTGAATCCGTGCATCAAATACATTTCTTCAAC